>WOFM01000124.1:19843-353919 GCA_011428145.1 Ericerus pela
TTCACGACCGGATTAAATGACACCCTCTTGATTTTCGAAGCCTGTTTCTTCTTCGTGACCGGAAGAGCAGGAACTTGAGATCGGTTTTTACGTGTTTTCGGAGCCATAAAATAAAAGACGAAAACGGCAAACACAACCCGCAAATTTCTTGAAAAACGAACTTGAAAAATTATGCGATCTTAATTTACGTACTTGAAATTTTTTGTAACATAAAATACGAACGTGATTCTTGACGATAACAAAGGCGCGAACACGCGAACACACTTGAACTCTGCTATCACTTTATATTTAAAACCTACACCAATTACGAACAACTGAGTTCGGTTTAAATATGTATTTACTTGAATAACTTGAATATATTCATAAATAACTTGAGAAACACTGTGTAATTCAACTTAATTTATTAAAGGAACAAACAGGCATAATCAAAGTCTTATCGCCATATTGAATACAACAAGGTTGAATGAGTGTCACTTCTTGACCAGAAAACAGAAAGAAGAAAAGACACAGATAAAAACGACGAGAACTTGACTGTGGGAGATCTTGATTGCAGTAGTACCAACTACTGACATCTAACAATAATTTGTATTCAAATCTTTGTTCATTCGAAAATTGATTTTGCAGAGATGACAATGAATACCTAAATGAAAATAAATTTTGTTTCAACAAGTATTTTTTGGCATAAAGGATATAATATATTATTAATTTTGTTTGAACATGTGATTTTTTCTTTTCTTTTTCTCGAACATTATATTTTCATGTATTATGCTGATAAAAAAAAGGCTATTATATTCAGTAATTTGTGGATTGACATATTATTAGCTTCGAATATTTGTATTCCTTCCCCTTTCAAAATAAACAATTTTCCCATATAATTATTATGAATTTGATGAATTTTATTGTGATAGATTTGATGTTGTTAATATTTTGTCGACTAAGTTTCTAAATTTCTGTTTATCGAGACTTTTAGTTAGCATGTCTGCTAATTGTGAATTCGTACCAACAGTTTTGAATTCAATTTCTTTATCCTCTACAGATTGTGTAATGACATAACATTTTATCATTAAGGCTCTTGCTCGTTTTTGGGCTCCTGCCGACATTATTCTAAGGGCTGATATATTATCTTCGAAAATTCTGACTGGGTCATTTTCTTGGAATATTTCTTTTTGTAATAGAAAGGTGACTTGTATATCGTCTAAAGCATTGAACACTGCAATTATTTCAGCAGCAGTTGAGCTTGTGGCAACAATTGTTTGTCTTCTTACATTCCAGTTGATCAAATCCCCATTTAAATATATTAAAAATCCCGATATAGACTTTCCCAAATTTAAATTTGATATTTTTATTTCATGATCTTTTACGTCTGGGGCATAAGATGCATCTACAAAAGAGTGTATGCCTTTACTATCTGATGTGAATTTAATCGAAAATTCTTTTATTGTGTTCACATATTTGAATATCCGTCTCACCTGATTTTTTAATTTAGAGTTTGATTTTGTTTGGAATCGTAAGAAAAAATTAACTACAAATGAAATATCGGGTCTTTGCTCACTCTCATCTCCACATCAAAATTTTTTGATAATGAGCATGAGCATAAGACTAAGTGTTAATGCTCAAGTCATGCTCAAAGCGATACAGCTAGAAACGTTTGGTTGTGGAAATATTTCAAGAATTCCCTAACTAGATTGAGTTCATATTAGCTCAATTTGACAGGACTATATCAATTTAAACTAACCTACACTGGGAGGGTGATTATTCAAATGTAGGAATGTTGCATGACTTTGCTCCAAGTTTTACTTGAATATTTATGGAATAGCCCTACCAGGGTAAGTCAGTGTAAGTTGGTGTAATCCAATCAAACTGAGCTATAATCTGAAAAATTACAGAATCGCAACCAAATTTCAGTGATAACTTGAGAATGAAACATACAATTTCAGCCAAATTTTCACAGAATCTTCACTTAATATAACTTGATATTTCCACAAAATTCCAACTCATGATGAACAGTTTTCTCGCAATTGCTCTCAATAACATTAATTGTATGGGAGTAATGTAACTGTTTCATAGCATGTTATAATACATTATAGAATTATTAATTCATCCGAACTTCTTCAAAATAGATTATTATCGTCATAAAATGAAAATAAATTATATGCAAGAGTAGCAACTCAGAACAAATGAACAGACATCTAAAAAAATTTTGAAAAATGTTTTGATAACACTTAATAAGATTCAAATTCTTCAATGTATGGCCACTATTGTAAATCTGTGAAGTTTACAGTACCTTCGGAGCAACTATAATTCAAAGGGCAGATTCTGAAAACTGCAAAATACAGAAAAAGTGCTTGAACATATTGCTGAAAGCACCAAAATGCATTTCTACACTTTTTGTTGCAGATTTTATAAATTACTGTAAAAATTGCAAGAGCTCAAATGAAGCTAATACCTGTATATTTATTACTCATCATCAATATTCAAACATATCAATGTGTGAGAAAATACGAACTGCCAACGGATCGAACTACACGAAAAGCAACGACAAAACCTACACTGATGAAAAGATTGAACGACGACTAGAAACACACATTACGAACACATAAATAAAAAGACTAAATATTCACTATTTCACGAATTTTATTCCACATAATGTTAGCGGACATGTTGATGGTACAAAGGTTGATGAGCGACGAGAAGGCATACAAAACATATAATCACAGTTGAGTTACAAACACAAATATCACAGATTAATAATAACAACAAAAACAGTGTTGCCACAACATGTGATGTGCGAGAATAATAAGTCAACGTATAAAATAATTTGCTATTATTCCCACACGCCTCCTCAAATTATATTTATACGATAAAGTCAGAAAATACTATCAAACAAATTTTCTAAATTTATAAAGTCATTAAAACAAAAAATGACAAAGGTCAACAATAACACAACAAATTTATAACAGACAAAAATATCAACACAAATGGTAAACATATACAAAAAGTTACATTAATTTTAACAGTTTACAAAACATATCAAATTTGGGCTTCGGGCAGCCCTTCGTGAAAACGTCCCCCAACTGTCGCGAAGTCGGTACGTACGAATACTTAAAATCTATATCTACGTGATTGCACACAAAACGGTACTTTACGTCTATATGTTTGGATCTGCGAGTATTCCACTTTCCAGAGTGCCGAAGAGCCAGACAACTCTGGTTATCTTCATAAATCACAGCTCTGTTATTAATCTGAATGCAAAAGTCACTTAACAGATACTTCAACCAGATCGACTCAGTGGTAGCATCGCATATTGCAATCAACTCACTCTCAGTGCTAGATAGTGCCACAGTAGGTTGCTTTTTGCTAGACCAGGACACCAGTGACCCATAAACAAAGACACAGTAACCGGAGACAGACCGTCTTGTGGTGATACAGTTACCCCAATCGGCATCAGAAAAAGTTTCTAAAATATTGCCATTATTATCATGTTCATTAGAAAATATTAATTTTTTATCTTTTGTGGTAACTAAATATTTAAGTACTCTCATTAAGTATTTATAATGTTCGTCAGTGGCATAACTGGAGAATTGGCTAAAATACGATATTGCAAAGCAAATATCGGGCCGTGATCCTAGCATCAGATACATTAGGCATCCCACGAGCTGTTGATAGTTGTTGTTGAGTACACTATCACACGCATTGAGATCCCTGTCCAATTGGAGTTTGGGGTCAATGGGTGTGTAGGTTGGTGCGCAGTTATCAACGCCAAAACGCCTAGCAACAGACTCAATGAGACCCATCTGCTCAATTTCCAGTATGCCATCTTCACGATTGTGATTTATATTCAAACCTAAATATTTCCTGACCTTTCCCAGATCCTTACACTTAAACCTTTTATTTATTTTATTTTTGAAAATTGTGATTTGTGTTTTGTTATTTGAGCTAATCAGGACATCGTCAACATATGTGAGTAAAAAGACTACAGTCCCATCACTTTTATTTTTATATATGTATAAGCAGTCATCCGCCGTGCTCTGCACAAAGCCAAGAGCAATAAGGAACTCGTTGAACAATTTGTTCCATACCTTGGGCGACTGCTTTAAACCATAGATAGACCTATTCAATTTCAAAACATTATTATGTCTATCGATTTTAGTTTCTATCCCTTCGGGTATCTCAAGATACACATCTTCCGAAAGAACTCCATTCAGAAAGGCACTACATATATCAATTTGTTCTATGTGAAATTTTAATTTATTGCTAACAGCCAAGAGGGTCCTGACAGTCGAAAGTTTCGCCACTGGCGCATACACTTCATTAAAATTGAAGCCCTTCTTCTGTTGGCATCCTCTGGCAACTAATCTAGCCTTATATAACACATCATTATTAATATCATATTTTTTATTAAAAATCCACCGACACGTGATGGTGGGAGCTTCCTTTGGACGTTTGGTCACCTGCCAAGTCTGATTGGAATTCAGAGCACTTATTTCCGAAGAAATAGCATCCCTCCACATCAGACTGTCCGGTGCAGCATTCGCCTCCTCAAACGTCAAAGGGACGCCATCCTCAGCAAGATATATATTGCTCGCTACCTCATCACGTTCAGTCGTTTCTTGTGGAAGGCAATCTAAATTCAAGTCACCATCAACTTCAATATTTTCTAAGTTTGACTCCGTGACTTCTGTGAAAATATCATCATCTTTAGTATATTTATTTATATTATTATTATCTATTTTATTTTCGAAGAACTCAACATCTCGTGACAGACGTATCTCCCTAGCATCTATATCCAACAATCTATAACCACAGGGAGAATATCCCACCATTATCAACTTTTCACTTTTATTTTTAAATTTATTAGAGTCATGTTTGAATGACAACATATATGCGTTGCATCCAAACGTTTTTAATTTCCTATAATCAAATTGTTCATTACACCACCTTTCATAGGGAACAAAATCCTTGTTTGTGGGGCATCTGTTCACGATATAGGCGGAGCACAATATGGCTTCCGACCAAAATATCTTATCAAGACCACTCTCGAATAACAGCGTCCTTGCCCTTTCACATAGCGTCCTGTTCATTCTTTCAGCTTTTCCATTTTGCTGTGGACAGCCACCAACCGTAGGTTCAACCACAATTCCTTTCTCAGTACAATATGACTGGAAGGTAGTGTTCAAGTATTCTGTGCCGCGATCACAACGAAGTCTCTTTACGTTATAACCAAATTTATTCGAGACCATCTCGTGATATTCTTTAAATTTCGAAAAGGCTTCCGTCTTACTTGTCAGCAGGTACACACAACAAAAATTTGAATAGTCATCTATAAACGTCATAAAATATTTCGCCCCTTTATATGCAGGAGGATTTATAGGACCACAGAGATCAGTATGTACCAATTCCAGAGGCTTACTAGTTTTTCGTTCATGCCTCAAGAATGGTTTTCGACTCTGTTTCCCCATCACGCAAGGCTCACACAGCAATCTGCGGTTGGAGTCAACGTTCGGTATTAAACCTCTGTTTGACAACAACTTAACATCGTTCACGTTCAAATGAGCAAGTCGCCTATGCCACACAGTCAGTGGGCTCGACTCATCCCCCAATGTCAGATTACACGATTGACTAGTCATTTTACAAAAATCAATGGTGTAAAGATCTGAATTTACGCTAACACCAGTGGTCACTATTTTTCCACTGCAGCGTTGGATGATATCGACAGATTCCTCTTTGAACAGGGTATCAAAACCCGACCTGCTCATCCGTTTCACCGATAGCAGATTCTGCGGAAGTTCCCGAGCATATCTAACATTTTTTAATTCAATTACTATTCCATTTAACAATTTCAATTTTACTGTACCAACAGACGTAACGGACAAAGAAACTCCCTTCTTCGCAACACAGATACTATGTGGTTTAATTAAATCAATGTAGTCACTGAATAAGTCTATATCGTTAATTATGTGAATTGTGCATCCACTGTCTACTACGAATGTGGTTCGAGGCATCAAATTTACGTCTCCCTTTGCATTACAGAACTTATCAATTTTATTATTATTACTATTATTTAATGTGAAACTATAACCCACATTTGAACAATCATCATTATCATTAAAATTTTCATTGCACATCTGTGCAGAACTTCTATTATTATTATTATTATTGGAAACATGATCATTAGAACGATTTCCGTTATTATTAATACTGTTACAAGAGTCATTATTATTGTTATTTCGATTTTTAGCATAGCAATTTCGTGCTATATGTCCCATCTTATTACAAAAATGACATTTAATATTTGAATGTCCATTGTCAACACCAGAACTACGACCATTTCCATTAAAATTATTATTATTATTATTTTGTGAGTTAAAGTTATGATTATTATTACTGTTTCGACCTTCATTACTAGAAGATGAGTTATAAAAATTATTATTATTATGATTATTATTTCTGCCTCGATTGAAACCACGATTATTATTTCGATTTTGGGACCTACCACGATTAAAACGATTACTACCATTATTATTATTACCATTACCTGAATTTCGTCCGATACTGTAATGATTACCGAAAAACACATTCTCCTCACCAGTGGCAACCACTGATGAAGGTTTTTGGGATGCAGAATTCAGAGAGTTACCTCTCACTGTCGACTTACTATCAGATGATAGCTCACGCTGGAAGTTGTTTAGCTTCATAAACACAGCATCCCAGGTGACGACTTCTGCATCCTCTATCACCACCTTGATCGGACGAAACTCCGCAGGCAACGATCGCAGCAATACCAATACAAATTGCCTTGTGGTTGTCAGGTCTCCCAATTCGGTTAATCGTCTACAACGGGCACGATAATCAAGCAGATACTTCTGCAAATCAGAACCAGAAACATACCGTTTTGTGTACAATTCACCTCGTAAATCCATGAGTGTTTGGTCGTTTCCGTTGTCAATCAGGTTCGTTAGCACGTTGAACATCTCCTTCGCCGTAGTGTACGTCTGAAGCATCTCCAAATATTCATCTGTCACGTTGTTGGCTATCAGGAACATCGCCTTTGCGTTCTCCTTGGACCAGGTATCTCCCCTATTACGAACAGTAGGCAAAGAATCAACAATTATATTACTTAATGACTCCTTTGCCAGCAGCAGCTCCATTCTAAACTTCCATGTTCGACCATTCTGCCCATTGAACGGCTCAATCGAATTCTTCTTTCTCGCGTCCATCTCGTTTACAGGTTACGACGATCAGTTGCACCGCAAAACAGCAATTTCAGCAACTATCAGATACGCCGACCAACGATTCAACACGAACGAGATCACAGGAACATCGAGAAGCGAACATATCAAACAATGAAAAATGAATTAAGAAGCATGGTACTACTTGGGAGTGGCGAGCAGAATTCGACAGCACAACTTTGAAGACTCAGAACAATGGCGACCACGTTGACATCCAGGTAACTGGGCCCATAACCTGTGAGAAAATACGAACTGCCAACGGATCGAACTACACGAAAAGCAACGACAAAACCTACACTGATGAAAAGATTGAACGACGACTAGAAACACACATTACGAACACATAAATAAAAAGACTAAATATTCACTATTTCACGAATTTTATTCCACATAATGTTAGCGGACATGTTGATGGTACAAAGGTTGATGAGCGACGAGAAGGCATACAAAACATATAATCACAGTTGAGTTACAAACACAAATATCACAGATTAATAATAACAACAAAAACAGTGTTGCCACAACATGTGATGTGCGAGAATAATAAGTCAACGTATAAAATAATTTGCTATTATTCCCACACAATGTACCAGAATATCGATGCTTTGAATAACATTGCATCTGCAAGCAGCTACTGTTCATTAATGAATGAAAATACGATGCTAATTCATTGCATAAGTGCTGGCTCAGTTTTGTAAGACCAGGACTAGCAATCTGGAGGTTGCTTGTTCAAATCACATTAAAAGCAACATGTTATTGATTTAATAAGTGTGTGTGCGCATGCATGAGTGAGAGCAGAAGCCAAATTAAGGGAGTGGGTTGGGTGCATGAGAGTGTGAGTGGGAGTAGGAACAAGAGTATGAGAGTGGAAGTGGGAAAAAGAAGAGTTGAAAATAAAATTTTCAATTTGAATCATTTGGGAGGGATGAGATAACATCCCATTGTAGGATGAAACATGATATCTCTTTAAATTCATCTTAAGCATTGAATTCTTCTTTTTCAAAAGTCTAATTATAATTTTTATTTTCTTCAAATTTGTTTTCATTTGTACTTAAATTTATCTGACACTCTGACCCAAACAGAGGAAACAAATAGATGAACATTTCAATCCATGAGCATATTCAAAAGTGGAGGCAAAAGATACGCACTCGGATGGCAAAAGTAGTAATCTACCAAAAACATGATTATGGATGAAAATAGGTAAAATGTATTGACTTATAATGCAAAAATTTCTTTTAAAAATTATTTTTTATCGATACAGTTTGGTAGGATTTAAAGATCATCCTCTAACAATTAGTGATCATCCACATTAAAGTCTTTCCCATTCTCAGAAAATCTGTTTAAACTCTTTTCATTAATTATGGAAAAATACATCGTCCTGTTTTGAGATTGTGATAATATGAGGCGAATTTAGCGCTCCTTGTGGATCCTCCACTTTTTAACTGAAATACATTTCCACATCACCACAGTCACATCATGGAAAACCTATTATGGGAAATACGGTAGTTAAAAAAGTTAAAATAGACCTTAGTTTTTAGTATTACCCACAGATTTTCATACAGGTACTTCAGTAGGATTGAAAAAACAATTTTCATTTTGGAGGGACAAAAATTTTTGAAATAATTGATTAAGGAAGAAGGCATGGTCTTTTTATGTGAAGGTTGAGGATTCCTAACCACTTGGATCAATTTCAGGATAAAATTGTGCCAATTGATAACTTTCCTTTTTTTTTTTTGTCAATTTTTAATTTTTTCAAAAGTTAGAAGTATTTTTTATAAAAAAGTAAGGATGGAAAGAAAACAAAGGTGTGAAAAAATTGTTCAAAATGTAATTACCTGCGGTGGTGTAGAAGTTCACTACAACGAGGGTTTCAGGATTTTTCGAAAGGAGGAGCCAAAATTGTTTCCATGAGGTAATTTATTATTATAAAATATGTTACTAGTTTCTAGTCATAGGACAATTAAATGCATTTTGACGGTACACACACTCGCAAATCGAATAGACTCTCCGGTTGTACGTCAAAAAACAAAAGATTAATTATGGTACGATGATGATTGCTACAGCTAGCCCTCTGATAAAAACTAATGTAAGATACGTCACACGCTGAAATTTGATCTAAACTTCCACTTACTTTTAACCACCAACTGAAGAATTCAATGGATAAGATTAGCAACAGACATCCGTGTCTGTTAAATATATACCGAATTTTTGAATTTAGTGAATCTATCGTTACATTCAACCAAGATATCACATTCGGGAAATTGTATCTATTAAATAGCGAAACACATACGTCAGAGTGAGATAGCAGTTAGGTGCTTTTGTGAGTTCGACATCAGCCACCGTCACACTCTCGACAGAAAACGACACTAAATTCGGTGGGGATCAATTGGTGTTCTCACATGTTGTTACAAAATTCACGCCGAGACCATTGATCCGATCTCAACCAACTCTATCGGCCCTACCCAAAAAATTTTCAAACCATTGGTAAAATGGATACAATGTCAAAGCTAAAAATTAGGGAAAAAAGTGTGACTGTAATAAGAAATTAAAATATTTTCTTTTTAAAAATAAATTTTAATTTCAAATACAGGTAAAGCGTGTTATTGCTGAAAATATTCAATACCGAAAGATAATATTTAACATAACTTAAATAGTAAAAAGAAATAAAATATTACAGAGATATAAGCGAAAAATATAAACAATAAAAAAAATTAATTTTAGATAATAAAAATAAATGCTAATTCTTCTAAAAAAAAAAAATACAAAAATTTATTCTACGAATAAGTAGCATATAAGGTGATAAAATAATTTGTACAACTTGAAATGCCAATTCTTCATAAATATAACATCCACAAAACCGGAACACCAATAAAACAAGTAAGCAAAGGGAAGTAGTAATAAGGTCATAACACGACGTTATGGATAACCCATTTAACCTCGAAAGATAAACTTTCTTTTTTTTCCCCAAAAACATTTTTTTTTTTTTCTAAATTTATCAATTTACATTACAAACAAGTCATCGAAAAATCTACATAAGAGAAAAATTTATACAAACGAGAAAAAATATTCCAGTAAGACAGAAAAGATAAAAAAAGAAGAATACTACACAATTTTTTGGGACAGAAAAACAAACGAAAATGGTACAAAATGTATGAAAAATTTACATGGCATTCTTGAAAGTAGCAAGTACAAAATAATATACACGTACATCGTTTACCATCTTCTTTCGTTTAATATTGTATAACTATACATCTACTTGGAAACGAGTAATATCTAGTTTAGACGAATGCCCATTTACAAAGAAAAAAAAGAAAGAAAAACAGAAACAGAGGAAACACAAAAATTATTCAAAAAGAATCAGTAATCTTATTTTTGGGAAAAGAAGAAATTGTTATGTAAGATCGTAATCAAGCATCAAGTTTCTTTATTAAAAAGAGAAGTAAATAATTTAATGATAATTTTTTGAAGAAGTAAAAATTAAGTCCGAGATAAGGAAAAATAAAACGATAAAAACGAAGAAATATGTTGGCAATAATTACTAAGTGGATAAATACGACAGGCACAAACATATGATGTTCTACAGTATACTGCAAATTCAGCAAATAAAATTGGTTAAAATATGTTAAAGTTGACAGAATTCTGAAGAGAATAAATAAATTGACAAAAATTTAATGATTTCTGAAGGAGTAAAACATATATTTTCGGAAAAATTTAAAAATTTAAGAACTAATGTAAAAGAAATAGTTACCAGCGTTTAAGATTTAAAATTTTTAAAATTTAAATTGAACAAACATTAATCAAGGAAATCTTATAGTATTCGACATTAGAAAATCAAACCATTTCTTCCTTGAAAAAAGACATACACACAAAAAAAAAAGTATAAAAATAATGAAATTATTTACAATTATACATATTTTATTCATAGCTTTAAAATAATTATTAAAAAAAGAGAAAAAATACTATGCGAACACACAAAACACACACGCATACACACACAATACGAAAATCCAGAACGCTCTTATTAAATTAAAAAATGAAATTCGTTTTATTGACATCTACTATTCTCGTAGCGCATGAATAACTTTTTAACGAGATCTTATTCTTAAAAAATACCAATATTAAAAACTTAAAAATGAAAGACATTCAATTTTTAAACGTTCAAGATTTCCACGAGAGACAAAGAAATTTCTCGGCGATAATTTGGAGAATTTCTTCCAATGTCGAAACCGCGTCAAAAAACCAA
This sequence comes from Ericerus pela, assembly GCA_011428145.1. NCBI lineage: Eukaryota > Metazoa > Arthropoda > Insecta > Hemiptera > Coccidae > Ericerus > Ericerus pela. Next base: position 31,316 of record WOFM01000124.1, read on the forward strand.
AGGTTTACACGATAATTACGAGTTTATAAACTGCTAATTAGAGAGAATCACTCTTTTATGGCCAATTTTCCTTTCATTTGGGAGAGTACGGATTACTGCCGGTTGACGCGACGCCTGCTGCTTGCTCACTCGCCAGTACGGCAGCTGAAATAAAACAAAATAAACATTTTCATTAGCAAAATAAACTTTAAAAACGCGTATATTATGCACCCGTGGGCAACCTAACTAAATCGGAAATTAATTGTTCCTCCTCACATTTGGTCGATTCGATTTTAACAAAAAGTGTACATGTTACTGGCAATGTGAAATTCAGCTATTTCATGAAATATCTACCGATTTTAGTCAAGAGTGTGAAAATTAAAGTTATACATACGGAGTACTTTAGACAACTTGACGCACTTCCATAAAGCTTATGTAATAAAATTGGCATAAGTTTTTATTTGGGACAAATTATCCCACAAGCAGCGCACATGCGTCAGCACTTAAAAGTGGAAGCGAATTTGAATCGCAAACGACACCATTTCAATTAACTTTTGAAACCACTTTTTATTACAATAAGTCAACTTGCCGAAATAGTCTGTACAACTTTAGTGAAAACATCGAAAAATTATACAATTAGACTAGATTTATAACACAGTTAAGCATTTCATACATGGCCGTAGCAACAGTTGAGCAGAGGGTGAAATGATGGGAAAAAATTACGTAACACCAGCTTTTCCATTTTACAGAACAGACAAAATTTTGTTACAATATTATTCTTCACAGCAAATGCGGAAAGAACTGTTTCACTGACGTGAAATCGCAATACAAGGGCAGGGCTTCAAAACTTAATATAACATACTTAAAGTACACAATATGGGCTTCTTCATAGGGCCTGGAATGGCAAATTTGGAAATAAAAAGCGATTTCCGAGAAAATATTTAAAGAGGGGTATCAGGGCTGTATCCACGAGGGGTTTTGTGCCTCGAACTCTCCTAAATTCAAAAAAAAACTGAAATACATGTTCTAGAACACAAAAAACAAACAAAAGTTATTTCTGGTTGCTCCACTCGCTAAATTGTTTTCTTAATTTTTAACCCCCTCCCACAGGTAAATCATACATATGGTACCGAGAGGGCCTGTCACTTTATACCTTCCTCCCGAACCCCGAATTTTTTTTCTGCGGCCCTGTATAAGGGCGCCATAAGGAATATAACATACAAATTACAAGTACCCTAGATTTGTAACTGAAATGAAAAAAATAAAAAATAATCAAATTTTCCAAGTCATATTTCTCACCTCAAAAAAGTGTTAATAAATCTTACCACCTCCGTATGCAGTCAGTAAAAAAAAAAAAAAAAACTGAAAATTTCTTTAATAAGATCAATTGAAATTCCTGACGTTTGTCCAAGATTCTTTGATCATGCACACATTGTATACATAAACTTGTACGTAAATTCTGTCTGTTTTTATTGCAAACTTCTTAATTGGCGCCAATTTCAATAAATCTAATAGATCTTACTATAGAAATTTTATAAGGTTTAATTTATTTTATCGGATTTTTAATTTTTTTTCAAACATGAACCGTTTTAAATGCTTTTTCATTTCATTTGAATTCCTGTAAATTTGGCTTTCTAACTGAGTTTTCTCAAGATAATTCAGGGATCACCCTTTATCATTTAAAATAAAATTCGTAGCAATCGGTGATACTAGTGCGTAGGTTATGCTGGAACAAACGTAAAAAATCCATATAGGTCGAAATTGATAACCTCCTCGTTACCCTCTCACTAGGTAGCACAGCATTAATATCTGTAAATTCTGCCACTTCATACCAGATAACTGTCTCAATGCACACTTCGTCTGTGTCCAGCATTACATGAAATCACGACAAAACTATGCACGCTTTTGGACGCTTCATGAAATGACAAATTTCAAACTTTACTCGAAACATAATATGGTCTGTTCGATTCAGACGAAAAGAGTACACACCTTTAAATACACAGGGAAGAAAATCAATAACCATTCCCACTAAGGTGTACACACTTTTTACATAGTTTCACTAGCGTAATAAATCGAACAGATTATCTGATTACATATGTCACTACTACATTCATCGAATGACAACCAAAAAATTTTAATGCTCTTTTCCTTCGGCCTTGATGATTTAATCGAAATTTGTATCATATTTTGGCCAACTTAAAATCTGAATATTCTTCAAAATTTCGAAAAATTTACGATGTACCTACTGACACGTAACTGTTTTCTACACTTTTATCACTACCGCTGTAAAAAAAAAAATCAAGTTACTCGCTGTGCTTGGGGTATTTTTAATCAAGTTTCCGAAGCGAAACTATTTAACAACGGGAGAGATAACGCCAGTCTACAATTAACAACTTAGACTGACGACTCATCAACGAGCAACCATTTACTCATGTTTATTGAGGTCATCGATTTTCCTCGAAATAAACGGGTCTATGTTTCAAAATATTCTCTTAGCACCACTTCCAATAACCCTAACCTGGTTATTTTTTCAAACATTAACCAATTTTTGAAAACATCAAAAGTAAAGACTTGTACACATTTAACAAAACAATACATGGGAAGAAGAGAAGTGGCTAATGCAAAACGTACAGTCACCAAGTATAATACAATAGAAAACACACCGCAGAAATAAATCGTCTTGTTGATTAGATTATTAAATAGAGTTCAGCACAAAAGCTCTACACAGATCTTCAATGATATCGATTCGCTTGATTTGTAACTGATTAGTTTGTGTCCTCTACCATTAAAAATTGCAAATCCACTAATACAGAAAAAGTAACAAAGGCACAGCACACCATTGAAAAAGACCAAGAAAATTTGAGAAAACTGCGAGTTCATTAGATGAGATCGAGATGTGGGTTTCTGTAAATGTCTGAAACAAAATTCAGGCACAGGCCGCATGATAAAAGTTGATGAAGTAACGTAAATTGGCCTTCCAGATGATCAATAATATTGGTTAATATTTGGCTGTTATCAGTATTAATGAACATAATTCACGAGTTAATCAAAATATTTACTTCTCATCAAATCAAAATATTAATGTTCCTCAGAATAAAATCAAAACCTTCCCATTTTCATAGATGGTAATTTATCAGTATTTCTATATCGTTTCAAAATACTAATGTGACAGCAAAAATTATTAATTGTGCGGGCAAAACATCAATTCAAAAAAATACTGATGTGATTTGTCATTGATCAATTTTATTGATCACCTAGACTCTAGAGGGCCCATTACAATGTCAATTGAACAGTAAAATCAATGAAAAAAGTTGAAACTGCGATACATACGACAGCTCTGTCCAACACATTAGAAGGTTGTTGATCAAGAACGAAGTAACGTTCATAAAATTAGATTTTGTTCGAGCTGACGTGGTTAAGCCACATTTGGCATTTCAATGGCACAAGCCATCAAATATGCCGAAACCACATACACTAGTTCCTATGATTGAACGTTTAAAATACGATAAATTTAATGGACTTCCCTTCATAAAAATATAAAGCGCCACAATGATTCCCGAGGAGAGCAAGCTCAATTCGTTCAAAAAGTGATAAAAAATTTTCATTTAACTAAAAGATATAAATCGACACATGATAGGAAAAAACAAAAAAAAATATGTATTCTGGACGAGTCAGTGACAGGGTCGAGCATGATAGAAGCAAGAAAGTTGCATCTATTACCTAGCCTAGTATGAGAAGTTATTTTAAAATTATTTTCAAAAAAATGTTTCAGAGAATACTATTGTCGCTAAAAAACATGTTTTCTTAGACAAACATTCGTGGCAATGAAATCGAGTATTGTCGGTTACTTGAAACATTTCAACAACAATTCCGATTCCAAACTCCAGAAATATATTTTCAAATAAGGCTGAAACAACTGTCAAAATCCATACCCACAACACCATAGAAAATTCTACAAAACTGAATTTTTTATCTTTGAATTTTACTTCAAGCGGAATGCAACGCTTCTTAACTTTTTTTTTTACAAAATATATTGAAATTTTATTATATTAAAAAACGATTCAAATACTTTTAGAGACATAAAACTCGTGTTTCACGTTAATTTTTCGAATGGAATGGCACCTAAAACAAGATGAGGGGATTGGTTTTTACATTTTTTTAATGTTTACCAAATATTATTAGAAATACCAAGGTTACTGAACATTTTTTTACAAGTAGAATTTCAAAATATTTCGACATTATTTAAAGTTTCTTAAATGAGTTTTTCGATTGATTTTTGGCAAAACACGACTTGTCGACTTGAATAATTATTTTCTTTATTTAAAAAAAATATATTTATAATCTTCATGCAACGGATTTACTATTAATACTCATGTTTTCCGCGGTAACCATGTCATTCTAGCATTTGGAAATGCCGACATTATTAATAAATTGAAAGATAAATTTTATTCATTGGGCCACAAGTGACAATTTAATCTCAAGATAAGGCTGCACCCAGTCAAAAGGCCCAAACAATAGGTCAATAAGAAAAACGAGGGAGCAGATTTTCAATTGTTTCTCGGTTCTGTTCAGGAGAGTTACGTCACTATCATTTCTTCGACGGTGAGGGTTGAGGTTGAACCTAGTAAACCAGAACCAAATCTAGTTTTACAAACAATACTCAGTTCTTGATCAATTTTTCAGTACGCTATTTTTTCATTATTTTGTCATTAACATTAGGTTGCTTCAATAATGTACCATGTCTGAATTCTGCTTCAGACGTTTAGAGAAACCAACGAAGCTTTTTCGTTATTTCTCAAACCTTTTCGGCGGAGCTACACGCCTTCGCTACTCGTCTTGCATTAATGGGTATCACTAATTTTCAACGTTTCAACCACAAGTTAAGATATGTTCAATTAGTTACACATCGAGGGATTTGATATCATTACTCATTCAAAGAGGGCTTCTCGAAAGACTATTTAATCTAATTTAATCGAACTATTGATGGCATATTTTCCACTGCACAGTTATTGAAAGTATTTGAATTTTTTGGTTTTTCTCAAATTAGATCAATCGAATCAACGAAGCTGATTTTTGGTTCAGTACAGCAACAAATTATTATTGTTTCATAAAATTCAAATATGTAGTACAAACCGGGTATTTTCTCGAAGTCTACGAAAATTCAGAGGCTAAATATCTATCATTTTTGGTACAAATTAATAGGAAATAAAACATTTAAAAAATAATATTTGATTATATCGTGGATGTCACCTTATAAAATATATATTAAAAAGAAAAAAATCAATTAATCAATACCCTGGTAAGGCGCTGCATACTGGCCAGCCAGGATTGGATATCCAAGGCCGACGTGCGTATGATGATGGGTGTGCACATGACGCTGCGGAGGAGGTGATCGCGAGTCTTTGCCATCGAGGGAGGAGTTCTTGACACTTTGCGAGGATGCGTTGGCGGACAACCGATCTGGCACCGAGGTAGGCGTCAGCTGAGACGCCGTCAGCGCCGTAGGCTGACCGTTTGCCGCCTGCGCCGCAGACGCGTTGGTTGTCGATGCTTTGGGCGTCGGCGACTTGATGGCACGTTCCTGCAACTCGTGGATTTTATGCGAAGGCGAATAATACTGACTAGCTTGGTGGTGCAACATGTCCAGCGCTTTGGTCGCCGACCCACTAGGCGGTCGCGACAAATCTTCTGGCGCGTGGTATCTGGAGATTTGAGGGTGAATTTGACTGGGATGGTGAAGGTAGGGTGAATTACCGTAAGGTCCGGTCGGCATGATCATCTGACCAACGCTACGATACATGGGATGCGCCTGTTCGAATGGTATGGCGCCGTGGTAGGGTGGCTGCAAATAGTGAGACGGGAAATACGCGTACTGCGAGGTAGGTGGTGGAGGTGGACCTTGTGTTTCCATCGTCGGCTTTACACCTTCCTGCTTCACCACTTTTTCGTCCTTCTTGTCGTCAGCTAGTTGCTGTTTCTCCTTGTGCTTACTGCTAGCTGACACCGAGACGTTTGTTTTAGTGTTCACTGAGTTTGGAGGAGGCGTTGCTTTAAGCGGAGCCTCTGCATGACTCGGATGCTGCTGCTGCGACGGCTGCTGATGTTGCTGATGTTGTTGCTGCTGCTGGGTCGGTAGAGGTTCTTTGCGTCGCTGGTCTGGGAACAGGTTACCAAAGTAGCGCCGCATATCGTCATGCGACTGGTGCGAAGGTGGAAGATGATGTGATTGTTGTATCTGTTGTGATTGTTGTATTTGTTGTGATTGTTGTTGTTGTTGTTGCTGCTGCTGCTGCTGCTGCTGATGTTGTTGTTGTTGGTGCTGCTGTTGCTGCTGTTGCAACATTTGATGCTGTAATTGCTGCTGTGAAGACGCAGCATGATGTAGACTGGCAGGAGACACGTGTGCCTGCAACTGTTGTTGATGTTGCTGCATTTGCTGCTGCAGCTGTTGTTGTTGCTGCTGCTGCATTTGAAGGTGCTGCTGTTGTTGGCGCACGTGCAAATACAACGACGAGTTCAGTGGACTTCGAGCCTCCGCACGATCTTTAACACTAGAATACGATTCATTAGACATTTTACTGGCCGCTTCCATTTTATTTTTACTCAGTGACGACGTAGACGATGGTGAAGAATATTGGCCAATACTGGACGAGGCGTGCAAATTCGACGATGGTTGTTTAACTAAGTCAGTTGGGCCTGGGCTTTTACTGTTCTCTTCTTTAATGTCTTTGTCACCGCCACCACTGCTGTTCGATGAGACCATTGATAACGGGTAATTTGACCCCAAACTGTAACCATATCCTGTGACGTAATCGTAAGGGAAGTAATGCGACTGTAACAGTTTTTGCGAGGACCCAATTTCTCCATCCTTCTTTCCAAGGTCTTTATCGGAAGCGGAAGTTGTACCTGGCATGCTGCCCAGTTTACCACCATCCTGTAGCTTATCGTCTTTAGGCTTGGCATCAGGCTGTACTGAAGGAACTAAGAATGGCGGTTGACCATAGTAAGCATACATGTTGTTATTGGTGTAGTGCTGCATGGCATGAGGCGACTGCGCACCGCCACTGACATCTATCGACTTCTTATCCATGGGCAACGGACCTTTTTTTGTGTCAGATATTTCGGCCTCCAGCACTGGAGCCCCATCGTCAGAAATGTCCGAATATGCGGGGCTGCGCACTTCGTCACGGCTCGAACTATCAATTTTGAACTGAGCTGACTGCTCGGAAGTGGAATGGTGAGAGTGGGGACTGCCACCAGGTGATTTGCGGCTTTTCTTGCGTTGGTTTTGCGTTTGCAACTTGACTGCAGCCGTCCCCTTCTCTTTAGACGATTTGTCATCCTGCAACAACGCAGATGCCGGTTTCACCTTGAACTGGGGCATTTTTGGGGATGAAGTTGGATTCAACGGTAGAGATTGCACAGTCTGCGATGATGGTAAAGATGATTGTTGCTGAGGAGTGATAGGTTGTAAATGCTGGCTAGCGGAGAACGCATGGGGTAGGACAACTGGCTGTGGGGTAACTGAGCTCGTTTGTGACGGCGACAGTGGAATTGGTGGTTGTTGCGCGATAGATGGTGGTGATGGAGAGGTCATAGAATGTGTTTGTGACACTGCGGCAAAAGATGTAAGTGTCAGTGGTACTGAGGTGGAGAGTGTTGACGCTAATGAGGGAGTAGTAGTCGTAGGTGGCCGCAAGCCAGGAAGTGTTGATGTGGTGTTGGTCCCCAGAGTAAGAGGAGGTTTTGAAGTGGAGCATGATGAGGCAAGTGTAGATGATGCAGAGGATGTTGTAATACCTTGAGAAGCTACGGATACTGAGTCATCTAGACCAGCTGGTACACCAAACTGTACCACTCCTGGTTTGGAAACAGTTTTATTATCAACAGGAGGTGGTGATGGCTCAACTGGCACTGTTGGTGGCTCCAACTCCATCATAATTCCTGTACTGTTTGGAACAGTGTTCGTCATTGACAGGGTACCAGATGGGTTGTGCGGGGAGCCAGGAAGATTAAGAGAGTTGCCACCAATGCCTGATAGTGGATCAGAGGTGGGTGTTGCTGGTTCGCTTTCCGAATTTTCATCCTTACGCTCGGACTTAATCGACTGCTGGTCGACTGGACTAGGTAATTCTTCATTTTCAGACATGCTACCAGACTCTTTAGCAACGTCATCGTCATCTGCCACGCATCCTCCATGGGCATGAGACTGATGGTACTTGAGGCCATTTATGTGCCGATACTTCTTACAGCAGTTTGTCTCCGGACATTCATAAAATACTGGAGAAGATGATGTAGGACTGACAGGTGTTGTGGTTATGGTTGTTTGAGAAGAGGGTTTGCTCTTCTTACCATTTGCTTGCGGTGATGGGGACTCTTCTTCAGCTGGTCTGTTCTTTCGTTTGCTACCACTTGAATCAGGTCGTGGGGGCACAAAGGGGGTTGGCGAATTTGACAGACCTTTACGCGTACCTTTATTTGAGCCATTACTACTGCTTCGTAACTTACTGTGGACGGATGATCGGGTCTCGGTGAAGTTACTTAAATCATTAGTTGCAGCACGTCCTCGTTTGGCGCGCCCTTTTGGTAGACGAGCATCCAGATCACTGGTGGGCGAATCACAAAACCTGAAAAAAAGGAAAAAAAACATAAAAATCCAAACAATGAGTAAAAAATCAATTCATTAACAATACAGAGAATAGAGAACTGAAAGAAAAACGATGGTAGCCGCACGATATAAGAACAATAAACTAATTACTTTTAGACCTTCTCCGCATTACGCAAGAATCAAACATTAAAGAGTAGGAACTTATTGAAAAACGCATTTTTTGATCCCAAAGAAAATCTTCTAATTATAATTTTAGTCCACTACAGAAACAGATTTTTCAGTTGAAATGAAGCAAACAATACTTTTAAAATAATTCTTCGGTTTTGTTCTCAATCAAGGTCCCAGCACGAATTTGCACCATGTGAGCAATCAATGATATTGGTTTTTTTTAGCGTTTTTTTTAAACCTACTAAAAGTGATTAAAGTGAACAATTCAGTTACGACAAAATATTTACCTTGGAGGGGCCCAATCATGTCTGGTGCAATCTAGTAACGTACCAACGTATGTTTTACCTCTCCACGTGACATTTACAACCAGGACACCTGTTGGATAAACACAATTAATTAGTTGAATGATCTCTTCTAATAATCATTATTATTACCGATATTAAAAATAATACGAAAGTTATACTCGGAACATTTCAATCTACAAGACATCGATTAAAAAACTTACTATAATCGTTCTAATTGCAAAATGTTAGCACTACACTCTCAGTTCTGCAATGAACAAAATTATCGAAATAGTCGTCTCATTTCCACTTGCACACACTGACTATCATAACCTTACAAATGCTGTTTTCTTGTTCAAAAATTGCTGTCAAACCATGGCAGACATTACTTCGTTATTTTTTTCAAAGGAGAAAATGTACCAAACAACTTCCTAAACTGAACCAGATAAGGAAATTAATTTTATTTGACGTAATTCTGAAAAAACTGAGTTGAAATTAAAGCTCTTCGCGATCGAACAGATTTAGACTTGAAAAACCACGAATTATCGGAATTAGAACCCAGATTTTGGTGAAATTTATCATTATCTGAATTAATTTTTATTCGCAATATATATTAATTTTTTAGTTTTATATGAATTTCTGAAAAAACCTTTACATGAATTTCGGACAGTTCAGAGCAGTAGAGCGGAGGTACTGTAATTGGGAATATTTTAATTTTTTTCACTATCAGAGAATATTTCAACTCTTTGAAACAAATTTTGAAACACTGGTGTATTTTTAAATTTAGGGTGGTGGTTGAAATTGTTTGAGGAAATTGGTCCTGGATTAACGAGTACTCCTAAAGAAAAATTTCGTATAATTGTAATTAGTTTAATTTTCTCCCGCATTTAGATTTAGTATATTAATCAATAAATATCATATACTGAGAAGAATGACCGGTCATCTACCCACAGACCGGAAAGACCGGATTTATCCCAGTGTCCGTAACATATGTACATATATACGTATAAACTTTTAGGGGGATGGCATTTTTGGAGTCTGACGACCATAATCAGAAAAACTATCATGAAATTTTCTGTAAATCGTGACTGCCAATTTCAACAAGGTTGAATGTTTTTTTTTAACCGAACTTTTTTTACTATGAAATTAATATTGATGAAGATACACGAGAAAAACTTACTTTGGAAACAAACTTTACATATTAACCATATCGACCTGAAACACTGAGAGGAAAATTTTACTACGCTATTTACAGGATCGTCTCCAGCTATACTTAGCAGTCTTTACTGATATAACCTGGACTTATGTGAAAATTTCATTTCAACCATGCAGATATTCGTTTCATTTTGATTTTATTATCTCTACTCGGCTTATTGCCTACGATCATCGATTTCATAACACTTTCGATTCATCAAACTTAAAAGATCTATATTTCAATGACGAAAAAGTAACTTCGCAAAGATAATGGTTCTCCGATGAACTTTTTTAACTAGCGCACACTTTACAGACCACTGACACCAGGACAAAAAGAGAGAAAACAAATGATACACATTAAAAGAATTACTTAAACCAGTTTATGCCCATTACAATTCTCTTACATTACTAGCGGCTTAACGACCGTGAAATACACTATATACACGCTCAAGTAAGAAGTTACCGTATGTCTTATATGTACGAGAAAAAACAGTGTATACAATAACTTTTACATAACCCATAAATAAAATAAAATGACCAATGTGCGCTTCATACCGAACGTAAGCACCGTAGTGAAGAAAAAAAATGAAAATACTCGGTACTTAAACTAGGTACATGAACACGAGGAAATCAGTCAATGCACAAAAAGCGAGAAAAAAATAAACGACTATTTTTTCATGAATTTTTGCTTCAAGACTTTCTTCAACCTACGAGCCGACAGAGTACTGCAGCAAACATGCTCAAACTCCTTCGCTTATAGACAGCACTTTCACGCAATACAAACACGGCCGAACGCCTAGTTTGAGAACTACGTAAGTGAGGTTCGACTACCACTAGCCGTGAAGTAATTAAAATGGCTCACCTTCCGTTTCATGCCATACGATGCCTTCTAAGGTAACGCTGGTACCAGGTTCACAAGGCCCTAAGCAATCTGGTTCTGTCATTGTGCTGATGCTGGTCCCGACACACGCATCTTTCGTCTCCTATAAAAGAACAAAACAAAACAAAAATGAAAATGAAAATATAATTTAACGATATTTGTTACAAACAGTAAACGACAAAACGTTAAAATAATGGGGCTGGATTTTTTTTCTGATTGCAAACTACTCGCACTTATTTCTCAAAATTTGTGATTCTTTCACTTCTGAAATAGGTACCTAGCATACTTCAAATAATTTGCTTTTTTTCAACTTCGTTATGGTAACTGCGATGAGCGAGCCAACAGAATGTAAGTTTTGTTACAGTCGAGTTCTTTTTCTCCGTTTTATGAATACGATATTGAGAGACTCCCACTTATATAACTTCGGAAATCATATCTGGGTGAGGTTTTACGGATCAATCTATAGTAATTCTCCTAAGGAGAAATAAATTCTAATAACTTCTGCCAACTTTCTTCTTCAATTTCCCCCATACCTAGAAAAACACTAAACGGAATCACGCTAATTATAACTGAATTATTTTTTCCATCCAACAACACTGATTGACTGAAAATCAATGTACTGTATACGTAGCCTACAACCCATAACACATAATGCCATCAGGTCTTATTTTGAATGAACTAGTGATAAAATGCTCACTAATTAACACCTATCAATTATTTTTGGAACTGAAAATGGACCGATTTGTATTTGTGGAACTTCAATTATTTTAACCAGTCATTTTTTAATATTTAGAAACAAATTTGCAAAAGTAACAACCAAACTGACAACAAATTTAAAAGAATGTTATTTTTGTTACATCGAAACCATTCTGTAATAACTTGAAGAATAGTTATCCTAAATGCACCAACAACTTGCTGTTAAAATCGATATTCATCAAAGCACCTAATAAACTGAGCACAATACATATTATAGTAACTGCTCCTAGAAACAAGGTGAATGGTTTTTGAGAATGATCGAAATTCCTTAGAGTAAACACTCTCTTACTACGCATAAACCAACACTGACCAACACAAACATCACCACGCAATTTTAAGCTAACCTTTACTGGCCACATGTCATATTTATAGCAAAACAAACTAGCCGATCGATTAACTGATAAAGAAATACAAAACTCAAGTTGTTTCTTGCTTGACAACAGGCCAAGTAAAGAAAAAACTTCACTTCTGATACCTGCAACACTGAAAGTAAAAAAAAATAATTGAAAAACCAGGCTTTCATTTAAAATGCACTAAAAAATAGAAAATAATTTACAATGTTTCCCTGAAGCTAATTGGAAGAATTTTGTGAATGATAGAATTAAAAGTGTGGGGCGCTCAGAGAAATATTTCAAAATGTATGGGTACTTTTTTTTTTTAACTTAGTATTATTAGGTCACAATAGTAATGAACTGAGTACTCAACTCAAGAAGTAATTCATTAAGCAACATACCAACTAGCTATTTGTTTTGAGCCCCCCACACTTTTATTTGTGTTTTTCACAAAATTCTTCAAATTTGAGCATCATGGAAACATGAAAAATTATTTTATATATTTTAGTGCATTTTAAATGAAAACATGGCTTTCAAGTTTTTTGAATATAATTATGTTTTATTTCACGATTTTGTTAAAAACCTTTGTTCTTTGTATGATGTACTATAAGTGTTAAACAACACAAAGACGAAAATATAACTGAATACCCGCTTTTTATCGTTCTTGCATTCAGCCTCAAATATATTTTCCTCAAAACAATTACTCTTGTCTTTGATTAAAAATTTACATCTTTTTATAGCATCATTCGAATTGAATGAGAAAGTAATGAGAAAAGAAATTTTTTCGAGGAAAAGTTCCTATATATGTATATGTCAATCAAGTGGTCAAAAATAAATTGTGAAGAATGATATTATTACTTTAACATGAAATGCATTGGGTAATGAGTGAATAAAAGGTAAAATAGAACGAAGTTTAAACGATTATAAAAATGGATAGTGTAAAAAAAGTTTAGCATTTTTTCCTATCAAATGCAGACGGTGTTTTAATGGCAGAAGGAAAAAAAAAAAAAATTTATAGACGATTTTGAGTTGACTATTAACAAGTACAGAATAAAACTTGTTTTCGACGTTTAGTGTATTTTAACGATTGACCGTTGTTTGTTTTGTTTTCAATAATTTTCCATTTTTCAAAGATTTTTTCGGGCCGAAAATAACCCCTTTCTCACGCAAAAACAATAAAACTATGGTCAATTCCTTTGTCTGTTTAAGATCAATAAATCACATCAAAATTACTGGAGCTTTACTTCGATGTGACGTCCCTTTAGAAATGTATCTTAGTAATTCAACTGTGCATTAAGTTGGAGATTTTCATCAAATTTGAAATTATATTCGCATTAATGGACTTGAAAAAAGAGGTGAAAAGAAAACTAATATTACTCATCTACATAAATTGTACATTAAACGGACAATCATCGATATTGAAACGAAATTGAAGGAAATATAAAATGATAAAATCGTTAATAAGAACAAAAAAAGATTAAATTTTTTTTTCTTCGAATTACAACCAATAAGAAAAAATATATTATCGATGCGCACAGGGGGTAGAATTAAAAATTTTCAAGTCCCCTTTAACTCTTTCTTCATTTAATTAGATGGAATAACTTGTTCAGTATCAAAAGTAAGCCTATATACTTCACCTTTAACTTCCATGTAATAAGTTTGGCCGAATTGATTTCAACATAGTTAGATCCTGAATTAGCCTAGGTACGAACTGGCAGTAACTGAAGAAAACTTATTATATTTTTAGAATTTGCGCGATTATTAAATAGTGAACACCAAAGACCTGCACCCATGCTACGTTAGGTCATGTTTTTCAGCTTGTCCGATGGAAACCAGCATAACAAATTCATTACCAGGTAAATGTCGATCGCCTTCGTCTGATTCAAGGACGCACATTTAAATTCCAATTATTTTACTTTACAAAAGTGTCTAGTCTACAGCACAGCTGTGAGCTGGAGGAAATGAAGAAAAGGCGTACAAACGGAGTAAAAATGGATTTAACTAACACGGGTGAGATTTTTTTCATCTTTTAATTCATCAAAGCAAAGAAATTAGAAACAAATTAATGATTCGGTGAAAGAAACGGATTACCGACGAAAAAATAAAATTAATAAGAAGTTGAAAAAATTATCCCAGGTACAGAAACCGAAAAATACTAACTTCAGCAATTAAGACATAGAACAAGTGAGTTTTGAACGACTGACAACCTTTCTACACCGATGATAGAAAATTCAAAAAATGAGACGGTGAACTGAGTCAACAGATCCACCCTCACAGGAAACACAACGTTCTCTTGCAATTAGGAAACCCTCGTACTTTTTGCGGACACAAACGTGACACACGCTAATTATTCGGCAGCGTTGACGCACTTTTTAGGTCTCAAGAGTGATACGAGGTCACATCTTGAGAAGAAAAAATGTTAACAATTAGCTATTGTTTTACGCAGCAACTATAGAAAAAGAAAACGAAATTTAATGGCCAACCAACAGTCGTTAATTAGCCAAATCGTAAAAATATGGCGTAATGCGATCACTATAACCACGTTTAAAAGGTTTGACCTCTCAAAATTAGCCTTTACATACAGTTCAATTTCCTACCCAGCAAATAACTAACATACTCTCAATCGGACATTCACAAAACCTGAACGTCAAATATTTTAAATCGATCAAATGCAACGCGAATACGGTAAATGCCTTTGGTGGCACAGAGAAGCAGTTGCTGTAGTATCAGTAACGACAGTCACATTACTGGGAACCACTGAAAGTTCAAATAGTCCGTGAAAAATGCGTTAAATACAAAGTTTTATTTCCCTGTTTTACAATCCTAAGAACAATTAATTATAACAAAATCATTTTCATTATACCACAAGAACGAGATCGATTCATATTCTTCGCAAGAAAAAAAAATTATTTCCAAAACGTTTACTGCAGGTACGCGTTTTTGCAGGTGCGCATACGCGTTTGTCTCCAGTGAATAAAATCTCAACTTTTCAGCAGAAAGGAACACAACGACAGAGACAGAGAAGTAAGAGACAAAGTGAGCAAACGAAACAAGGATGGGTCTAGCATCGCACTTTTTTCTTTGCTTTCCTCCTTTCAAGGTAAACGGTGGGACATACGAGCGCTGAACTGTAGAAAACTATACAGACTCCAAATGGGGAATATATAATGTGAAAAGGGAAAAACAAGAGAGAGATTACGAACGAAACATTCTCGTTGATGTTGTTTCAAAATCACCATTACTACACATGGGACTAAATAATGCCTGAAAGCTAAAAAAAACATTTACTGCATGCAGCAAAAAAGCTTAGAACGATCTGAATTGACGAAACTGCCGAATAGTCAAGTTGGAAAAGTCAGAAATTGTACGGAAAAAATTTTGCTAATAAAAGGCATTTTTCGAAAAATGGGAGCAATATACGAGATTAAAATTACAAACAGTAATGCTGAAGCAAACATCTTTCGCTTTTCCAAATTTGCTGCTTAGCAGTAAAATACTATCAAAAACCAATCGAAGAAAATTAACATAAAAATTTGTCAACCACAATTCAATTTTTCGGTCATAAACCTAATTTACAGTAAACTTCTCAGGGGCTAACGCATTTTTTAATAAAACTTTGTAAATAAATTGACAAATTAAATTTTTCAAGCTACTTTATATCACAGTTGTATTTGAACAGTGTCGTAGAGAAAAATGAACCACAACATTCATTCGAGAAATTTAGTAGAATGTATGGAGATCTCACTAAGCAGGAGCCGCGCAAAGGAGCGTGTGACACCTTCCCACAGCTCCAACTGTAGATAAAATTGACCTGCTATTGTATAGATTACAAGAACTTATTAATGATGAATAACTTCATTTTTTTTTTGTTTTGTTTGTTTATCAAATACCAAAGGCCCAACTTATTTTTATTTTATTTTTCAAAATTGCTCTTTTTTTTTCACCTGTTGTACAAATTGATCGATTACACCGCCTTAACTCTCCATGATGAAACTTTGCGCGACCCCTTACATCACGGCACTATTGTAAACTGATCAACGAACTGGTGCATTTACATATGATTTAAGAAGTTGAACCAGAATAGTTGAATAACCGACTATTATAGGCTATATAGTTGTATAAAAAAACATGCTGTCTAAAAACCAACCATAGTTTTGGTGGGAAACTTGTGGTGGAATTTCATGAGGACACCAACCATTAAGAATAATTTCCATGTAAAATTAATAATAATAAGTCATATTTTGATACTAATTCAAACTCATAAGAAAACAAAAAAATTAAAAACGCTTAAAATCCATCGATCAATCTTCAATCAGTCAATCTGTGTGTGCACGTGCATATATATATGTATAAAGCAGTTTCTGTTTGTGTGCGCCCATTTTTCTCCAAAACCACCCATCTCCAGCACTCAAGAGCTCTTGGTCTCCCATTGATAATAAGAGAGTTTTGAAGTGGCGGCTTTTTGTGAGGGGGGTAACAATAAGACAAAAACAAAAATTATGGCGAAACAGTTGCATAACTTTAGATATTAGGGGCTTTGAAAATGAAAACAAAAAGTATATCAAAATAATAGTTGCATAACCTTTAAAAATTAGGAATTCTAAAAATTTATACACTGCTACCCAAGCAACACCAGTTTTAACAGCTGGTTGATTATTAAAAATCATCTATATAAATTTATAATTAATGTAGAAGAAATTCAATTTAACAACGTTCTACACAATGGTGTTCAACACTCGTATTGTACAACTTAATGACACATCTGCAATCCTAAATTCTACCAGGGAAACTAAAATGTAAATAATATGTTAAAAAATAAATTTTTTTAAATATGCTTTCACAAGACAGGGTAAAACTTGTGAAGTGAAAACCTAGAGAACTCTATTGCACTCGTACAGAAACACGTAACTTAAACCAGAAATGGAAAAATACGTGTCTTTCAATTCCCTATGTGTAGAGTATGAAGAGAATGTACAGAAATGTAAAAAAATGTAGAAAATGACGAAAATTTGAAATTTTTTGGCATTTACTTATCTCAGTTTTCATTTTATTCTCAATTTATCATCTCATCTGAAATTGTTTTATTGGTAAAAATTTAAAAACGAAAATGTCTCCTCTCAAGTTCTCATAGAATAACTTACTCAGCAATCAAGGTTTACGTAACTGGCTAAATACCAAGAAAAACGAGGATTTTTTCAAAAATTACTTCATAAGTGTATGAATAATGAAGTTACATTTTGGGCAGCAGCGAAAACATTGCACGAATTACATTTTTATCCCTTAAAATAAAACTGACAGATAAGAATAATACGGATGAGTGTTAACTATTAATACTGTTATTGTCATTAATATTGTCATTATTATTACTATTATTATTTTATTAATGAATAAAATTTAAAACAAATATTAAGAAAAAAAATTACAAATGAAATTCTATACACTTTACACGCAGAGAATTACTCTACATTGTCATCTCTGAACCCAACCCGCAACGGGGATCCTAGTACTTTAACAACGCTCCAACAGAAACCTCGGTAACTATTCATAGTCTATCCACATACGAACCAAAAATAGAATCTGAATTTTTTTCCCAAACGAAGTTAAATAAAAGCATATAAATAAAAAAACAAGGGTTTCGTAGTAAAATATACTAAATATAAAATACACCATTTAGGCTCAAACAACCTAAAACCATGATTTTTACAGGTTTAAAGGCAACTGTGGAAACACTTTCATCAACACTGCTACTCAAATTTATGATTAAATGAATCTCAAACTCTTTCGAGTCAGGATTACAAATGATAAATAAAAAGCGATCGTAAAAGATCAATCATGATCGGATGATTTCTATCGATCAATCCGATATGATCGATCTCTGAATTTTCAACGATTGCGATCACGTAATTTAGGGGTGATGGATCACTTTATAATATGAATATGTAATTTTGGTGTTTCGGTGCTTATTATTGCATTAGAATTAATATGAAGTAATAATTGAATGAAATATGTAACATCCATGGAAATGCCTAACAAATTTTGTAACCTACGTATAATAATTTTGATTTACAAAAATAGCTTTTAATTTTTTGTTTTTTTAGTAAAAAAATTTACACAATTTGTATTTCTTGCACAGCTTAGGATACATCGGAAATGATGTATGTATTTAATTTTCATTTTGTTAAATAATCGAACACATTTCATTTTTAAGTACCTAGGTTTTTTATTGAAAATCTACTTATTAATCGTTATCATGGAACGATCTGGGGATGAGGGTGGTTAAGTTTTTTGTTTCATAACTCGAGGAAAATTTTGGCACTAATAACTCAAATTCATATTATTATATATAATCCAACTTCTTGTTATCACGGTACAGGTGGTAATTTTTATCCGATAGTCATAAAATTTGGAACGAACATTATTACTAAGCCAAGGACCCGACCTATTGATTTTGTTGCAGATCGGCCAGACAGTACTTCCGGTATGGCTATTTTCGTTTTTGTTTTGGCTATAAGATTTTCAATTTTAAACCAATAACAACGAAATTTGAATCGAATATTTACGATGATTTATTATAACTTGCTATAAATTTTGGTGGCGATCAGTCATTCTGATAACACTATTTTTGTTTTTATTAATGCCTAATTTTGGATCAATAGGAACGTAATTCTGAACAAATATTTATTATAATATATTAATAACTTTTTAGTGACTACCTAATTTTGAATAGAGTCTAACAACCATTCACATGCATAAATCTGAAATTATGATCAACTTCTATGTTAACCAACAGAAGGAAGAACATCAGGTAAAATTGCAAGTGCCACGAAAGAGTAATGTGACCACTAATTTTCTATCATCAGTCTGCCTCCGAGATTTTCAAAGGTCAATATCGAAATGCGAGAAAAATAATTTACGACTAATAACAAGCAGCAGCACCAAAATTTAGGTGGCTGCAATCTAAGCAGTACAACCGGCCAGATATTCGCCCCAATTTTATATTTGGCCAAAACCATCCCAAATGAAATCTTTCCAACAAAAAATAAAATAGAAGTCAATTACTTTTAACTGCGATACTTATACCCACACACAATCATATTAGCTCCATACAGCCGTCTACGACGTCAAAATAAACGAACAACAAAATGTTAGATTCAGCCGCACATAATTTTTTCAGAAAAAGTAACCCGACAAAAGTTAGAGAGGAATAAAACACGATTTTCCAGCTTTGAAAATTCCATCAATTTTTGACGCAATAAACGAAGAAGAAAACAGTAGTTTGTTTTTGCGACCAAAAAAAAAATGAAGACTAATCAAACAATTTTTTATTTTTTGGAAAAGGGAGAGGGAATGATAAAAAATGAGGAATTCGACGAGGGTTTAAACGAAAAAAAAAAATGAACAGGCTATCCCTCTTGCTACCGAGATAATGGGGAAAGAAAATAGTATGAAATACATTCTACCAAAACAAAAGCACTAAAAAAAACAAAAGGAAACAAAAAAAAACAGAGTTCTTTCCACACAAGCGTCTCGCGCCAGCTTGATTGAATTGTCATTTTTGATTTTTTTTTTAATGTTTCTTATGCGAGTTAGTGAGCATAGTAGATGCCAGCACAGTACCAGTGGAGGGATTTTTTAAACAATGCGGGGGGCCTTGGCCAAAGAATGTCGCTTTGTATGTCGGTAATGGCAAAATGAACTCCAGGGGTGAGACTTTACTCCACCCACTTTATCTCCCAATTGTTGTTGCTTCAAAAGTGGCGTACCATGGACCAGCCCCTCACATCTACTCGAAAGATCCAACCACCTATGCAATGAGTGAACTTTATACTTGAGTGAATAGTATCTGAACTCATTGTAACTAAAAAACATATCTAATCTAAAAATTATTATTTTTGAAAACAGTAAAAAAAAAGTCGCGGAACCTAACAAACTATTATACAAATAAAAATTAAAAAAAAATTTTTTTTTTCTTCAAAATTGTCATCCTTCTGGGATTCAAACCTGGTACTATTAGATTGGTAACCCAAGCCTTTACTGTAGCGCCATGGTAGTTGAACAAAATTATGCCAATTACAATGCTACACTGACGAAAAATGACGCTACAATTGGTAATAACCTTATAATGAAAATATGAGCAAGCTGGATGGAGACAATTGTCTTCCCACAGACCTATATATGTAATAATTAATTTGGGTGGAAAACGACGAAAAACAGTACTTTATGGTAGAAAAACGGAGGTACAATGATGGAAACACTGCAAAAAATAGTCGTAACTTTTACAGACCTTAATAAGATAACTGTATAATATCATTCAGATGATATATAACGCAATCAAGGGCACTCACTTTAATGAAGAAAGCTCAACCGACCTTTGACTTTCATTTAAAAAAATAAAACCAAACTGCGTTTTAATGAAATAACGTAAAACAGTTGTATGCGTTTTCGAGGTGACCCGAGATTTTACAAATATTAGTTTCAGGTAGAAAAATTCTTCATTTGTAGCAAAAAAATTTTTTCAACTTGGCCTGTTCTCAATGGTGAGGTAACACAATGACGCATCCAGGAGAGCTTAAAATACATTTTTTGTCGACAATAAAATTAATTAAATGTAGTAAAATTCAAGACGACGAATCAAGGAATGACAATCACGTAATAAAACGATAAGATTGAAAAGTATCGTCTCGAATGTGAAATAAATAGGGCAAATGATCAGACAATGAGAATATCAAGAGAAATTTAATAGTAATAACATTGTGTTCGCAGTTTTCGCAAATGGACGATTTTCTCACCATTATACCGATTCAAATGCTACGGAAAAACAACCGAGTTTTCGTTGATCAAATCAGCATCTTCGAAAAACGTTTTATGAATGCAAAATTTTCACACACATAGTTGAAATTTTCTGTGCACAGTAACAAACTGCACCAGTTACGTTAAAATTCGTTTCTCGCAAGAAAAAATAAAAAATAAAAAAAAATAAACGCAAATACGAACCCATACAAGTAATATGGGTGAATTAAAACCAGACTTGGTTTTTGACAGGAAATGAAGGTAATGAACGT
This sequence comes from Ericerus pela, assembly GCA_011428145.1. Taxonomy (NCBI): domain Eukaryota; kingdom Metazoa; phylum Arthropoda; class Insecta; order Hemiptera; family Coccidae; genus Ericerus; species Ericerus pela. Next base: position 52,576 of record WOFM01000124.1, read on the forward strand.
ATATTTTTCAGGAGCACACAAGCACAACCGAAAATCAAACGGTGAAACTGTTGGGATACTTAATTCAGGACAACTACTGAAGTCAAAATAATTTTTCCTATACATGCATAAACGATCCCGTGCGAGATTAGTTTATCAACGAGTTCGCCACGCATCATCGTACTCTTTTTTTTTCTTTTTTTCCCTGGTTTCGGAAAAATTATCTAAAGAAATGAATGAGTCAAAAGGGCGGAAATTCATGCGTAAATAAAAAAATACTCGATGTTATTTACCAAATGATAGAGAAAATATTTTCAAAAGAATGACCAAACAAATAGAACTACAATACAAATGTGTACCTGTGTATGGGGGCTTCACTCGAGTAGCAGAGCTACATAAAATCGATGAACAGACAAAAAAAAAAGAGCCAACTAGGATCTTTGCTTAAAATTTCAGTAATTACGCCGTCAATTTAAAAAATCATAAATTTTGGCCTATAATTCGTCGATAAATTTCAACAGAAATGACCGCAAGGTACATCATAAGAGAGCTATAGTATCTCAGAATTAAGAAAAAACATTTATTTTCAATCCTACAATTTGAAAGCATTATAGAAGTTCACAAATTTGAATATTCTTTCACCCAGTAAGTTTTGAATTCGTTAAGAATGTAACATAATAAAAAAGCAATATATTGATTTTCAGAGATAAACAAGTTTCCTCTATGAATTTAGTTCCAGACATTAATTGATAATCGATAATATAAAGTCTACGCTACGGTTAGAAAACAAAACAGTTATTAACGAAAATTCTTTCCGGAAAGGACTGACACGATAAATCTCGAAAAATACGAATGTTTACTCATCACTTTCTTAACTACCTATTCAAAGTTGAACACATTCCACGAATTCTACCGATATTCAGAGTTTTCAGTTCCATTTTTCAACTTCAGTTTCATAACACCATTTATTTCGACGATGATAAGGACAAAGCCAACTTTACTTACAGTCAGTTGTACAGCGTAAATACAATGCAGTGTTAACTCTAATCTGAGGTTAACCAACCAATTTTTCAGGTTAATCGGGGACATTCTCAAATTTAAAGTGAACATATGTTAACTCACTGTACATCTGACCTTTATTCAGGCATAAAATAAGGACGCTGGCAACAATGTAGCGGGAAACTGATTTTCTTTTTCCTTCGAAACACCAAAAACAGGTCCCTCAAACATGAAATTTCAGTTTTTAAATCAAATGGACTCTGGTAAAGGTAACTGATCGTCAAAGCTAGATATCCATAGCTCATATAAAAAAGGAGACAAATATGAATATTCATGATTTAATAGGTATCAAAAATGTCAGATTTTAAAATTTTCTTCTATTTGGAAATTTTTAGGAGTCTGTGGAGCCTCCACTTTCTGACTTATGGCAATAAAGCTTGAAACATTGTTAAAGACTTTAATGAGCAACGCATCACTGTCTTAAAATTTTCGAAATTCATTCAGTAGTTTCGGAGGGTGAGATGCTCAAAATTTCCCAAACCACCATATCGTATCGATAACTCTCGCAAATTCACAAACTTTTGCCTGAAATTTTTATGATAGTTAGAGACTGTTAAGGGCTGGTTTGGCATTGAATTTGACCAAAATCTGTCAACTGGTTATGGAATGTCAGCCATTATAAAAATATGACATTTTTGTGGAATACACACCGTGGTTGATACACGGAAGATATTTTTTATTTTTTATGCAGCATCAGTGTTCATCAATAAGGAGTGGAAATTTTGTTTTAACACATATTTATATTAAAGGCAGTAAAACGTGAAAAACAATTTAAAAAATTTAGATTTTTGACTCCAATTTTCAGAAAAACGTTCTGAATGAGTAGAAATCAGGATAATACAGTAATGATAACTGACCAGTGACTATTGAAAAACGGTAAGTAATCGATTTTTTGACGATCAAGGACAAATTAATAAATTTTGATCCTTGTATACTCATAAGTAATGACATGGAATTAGTACAATCTTGAATATTAATAAGCTCTTCTACATTCTCTTTTTCGAGCAATGAATTTTTTCACGTTCATCTATCTCAGAGATTATTAGCCAGCGGATAGTTATTTGTGATACAAATGCAAAAAGTACGTGGTTTTGATACGAAGTGTGAATTTTGCCAAAAAAGCCGAAGGTGAAGGCTGCAAATCACACGAGTATCAATCACCTACTTTGCATACGAGTCACACACTATTTTTTGTAACAATCCCCTCCAAAAAATAAATAAATAAATAAAAGGCAAATATTCGATTGTTTTAGAGTCAAATAATAATGAATAATTTTACTTTTTTTTTTTAATCAAAAAATATTTACACTCCTCAGCTTTCCACAAATCCAGAAAAAACTCTGTCAAAATTTTTTTAAAAACCGAATAATTAATTCAATAGTTTTACTAAAACAAACAGAGGGTATTTTAACCGTGCAGGAAAGTAATCGGGCCGTGCGAGAAAGTAAACTCGAAAGTGCGCATGCGCACAACGATATTTTCTTTTGCATTTAAATTTGCTACTTTTTCTTCAGTTAAGAGGCATTAAAAAATGTATTATTCGGTTGGGTGTTGTAAAAAATTTTTTTTATTTATTTATTAAATTTAGCACGGTTTTTACAGGTTCATATTTAAATATTCGTATTAGAATTTTCTATCAATCCAAACACTTTTCACTGGGTTGACCAAAGAAGATGGATTACACAAAAATTCAACAGAACTTCCAACGCTACTATCAAAAAAATCATTAATAAGAAATGTTTCCAACATAAACCGCACCATTTAATCAAGGATATACACATCATACAGACACAGAATAATTATATGTACAATAACTCTACCAGATAACTGAGTTTCATGACGATTTCTTCATACAATGAGAGAGAGAATCATAAGAATGAATGATAAGAGCTGACAGTATCTACCTACAAAAATAAATCCGATAATGATTAAAATACCATATTCAGATTTAATTGAGGAAATCTACGTGATTATTATCGAAGGAAAAAAAAGAAAAGAAGCTGCTTCGAACTCGACCGTTCCAGAAAATTAATAGTGATACCAGACGCCAGCCACTATTTCTTTGAAAGTTGGCGAAAAAAAATTATCAAACAAAGATGAAAGGCGATAAATTTTCTCAAAAAATAGTAACAATAACAAGTAACGATAATCATCAGTTTTCACAAAAAAAAAAAAATAAATAAATAAATAAATAAATAAAAAATAATAATAATAATAAGGAAAAAAGGGGAAAAAAAGGAAAAAAAAAGGTTATCGATTTTACAACGACTAGCCTTCATGAACTCAAGTAAAAAGACAGTCGAAAGGTTGAATAATAAATTCTAAGCACGAATGGCACATAAACTGCGATAAAAATTAATTACTAAATGCGATAAAATAGGGATAGAGAGATTGTGATGAAGAGGGGAGTAAGAAAGAGAGGAAAAAAAGGAGTGTTAAAACAACGCTAAATTTGGTGTCATAAAAAGAATATTATTCGTTCTTAACCAAAGTGAAAAATTATCTTGTGGCCGGGAATTCTTTTCTATTAATTGATTATAATTTACTCAAGTTAAAACGTCGAATAAACTACAAATTATTCGCATTTCAATATAACGGGTAATCTCAAATTCTAGTACAGCTGAGATTTTCTGTCTTACTGAAAACACTCGGAACTCCAGACGACAACTTTCACTTCTCTTTAATGGTTTTATAAAAAAGCATTTTTCTTACAGGGTCCGGCATTTGCTCAAGAGTAATTCATAAAAATATTTTTTTAAAGATTCCATAGAGAAAATGAGGCTTACAAGATCAAGATTAAGTTTTGCAATATGCGACTAAAGGAGGAAGGATAGTGGACACGTCCACACGCACCGGCAACACGGATACGTGTTCTTGAATTTTTTACTGGTTAGGATTCTGCTATCACTCTGTTACTGGGGCTGACATCGATGAATCCTTGTTCTTGAATTACGCTGATGTTAGGCTGTGCTGTGAAAACCTTTATTATGACAGTCTGTGTGGGGACTCACTGGTATGAGGAAAAGGGGCTCGGACCCCTCGACGACAGTCGCCGCCCCAAAGGGCAGGCAAATAATCGTCCTTGCGATATTAAATAACACAAAATACGTTCGATCATAATTACCTGTATGTACTTGTAGGTAATGTACGAGTACTGAATCGTGACACAATAAGATGATGTCACGATTTGTACACAAACTGGCCAGCCATCTCTTATCTCAATAGGGGATGATACGACCTGGTTGTTCTCACCAACGTACGTATTCTCTTACATACGTGTGTTTGTGTGCGTGTAAATAAGCCATATATAAACCACCCAAATCAGCTCTAAAATCGCCAGTGTTTGGTCTAGTTCTGGCTTACCTGTACTTATGTACGAAGTGGCTGAACACGCTTAAATTCTGTAGAATTTCCTTCTGGTGAGAATATCTCTCACGACAAGGTATTCCACAGTCTGGAATAACATGAGGTGATCAGGTGCCATTAGGTATCTTACAGAGCTAAGTAGAGTCAAATTAATTTATTTACGAATTTTATATCCTAAATTGAAGTAAATAATTTCATGAGAATTATATAAGTTGAAAATGAAATTGAATGGTATTTTTTGAAACAAAAATGAGTAATTATTGTTGACTTCGAAGTACTTTCAAATTTTGGACAATTTGGTTTTATGTTGCTGCGTTTCGAGTGACTTAGCTCCATAACTGAACAATACTTAATCAAATTTCAACTGGTTGTTCTACTATGTTTGTGGATGATGTGATTGAAATTTCATTATATAAACAAATTATCAACCAGAAAAAAAAGTGAGTTAAAAATGAAATTTTTAATACGGTTTTATCGAACCATAAGGGAAATTTTCGCGAGTACAAATTCTACTCAACTCGACATAACTCAATAAGAATTTGAGAATATTGAATTTTGAAGAATTTACGAAACGAAAAGAAGAACTGTGACAAATTTTAAGCATTTTCATACAATTTTCAGATGTTAGATTTTTTTTTCGTTCCTGAATTTTTACAGTTATTTTGATTAATTTTTCCAGCATTAGGTATTTTGAATGTGAAACTAGGGCTAAAATTTACCACGAACAGCAAACATCGGACTAAGATAACATGAACTCGTATAAAATCTAGTTGCGGCATTAGCACTACATTTTTTCTACTAAAATGGCAGAAATAGTGTGTCTATTTAATGTAGAATATGTTCAAATCAAACGAACAACAGTGCACCACAATGTTATATTAATGGTTTCTGAACCCTTTCACGTTCAACTGCTACACTACTGGCTGATTTTACGCAGACATAGACGTTAAAAAGATGGAAAATTGAACGGAGAATATCAAAACTGATCGAGCTTCAACTTGAAAACGTTTAAAATGCAAGGTACGCCACTTAATGAAATACTGATTACATTTGCAGATAATTTTCATCGAACAGGTAAAACGTGTATTCACTACCACAAACACATATGCTGATCAATACGGCAAGTACATAATTTACTGCCATTGCATGATTAAAAATTTTGCGTGTAATTTACACCTTAGATAGAGGTACCACCAATATGATAAGTTCCCAACGGCAATTTCGACATGACGACATGTAATTCAAAGTACCTGACCGAGAAAATTTACACGTCAAAAATAATCATTCGAACTCGAAATGCAACTCGAGCCTTTTCAATGTCATTCGCATTCTACACAACGTTTAATGCTTTCATGCAAATTAAATTCACCCAGTTGAATGACGACGTTCAGAAAACGCTTAACATTAAACTATCCACAAAAAGTTGATCACAAAATGAGTTTACGGATGGGAAATAGCAAATGTAAACTGACACGTTCGAAGTTACGTACCAAATTTAAGCCCTGGCGCTGGTAGAAGTTCAAACATTTTCCTCTCAATGAAATGGTTACACGAAATTTTCAAATAATTACGTTTTTAATTTTTCTAAAATCTGTAATTTAAAAGCTCACACTTAGCATTTCATCTTCCTCTTCACGCTTTGACACTATAATTAAATGTGCTTCGTAGGCTAACAATCACTTCAATATTTTTTTCCTTATTTACCGAACTTAAATGCAGAAATGAGTCAAGAATGAAGCCACAAACGATGAATTAAACGCAATAGACCACAGGTTAGCTTACTAGTTTAATTCTAAAGCTTCCAAAACAATATCTCAAAAATTCAAGCTTAAAATTCTTCAACGGATAATCATGAATAATCCATTACAGAAAGGGCACAACAATTTCTGTTTCATCATATTCTGATTCAAGTACAACTGTATCGTCATTTTTTTATAATCATTTAGTCGATAAAAATAAATTGAGATAATTTTTGAGATGAAAAGTTCATATAGAGATAACGATTAGGCAAATTAATGGCACGTTTTGACAGGATGATTCATACTAATGAAACTTTTTTAAATATTTTTGGTCATCCTACTAAGCTCACTGTAGATGATAAAAAGATCTGAATTGAACAACCAAAACCAAATGATATAGAAAAAAATTTTTTTCTGAATGTATTCTTAAATTAAGTGAATGCGTATAAAAACAAAGGAAAGAATAGTTTTCCTCATACAGGGTGTCTCACGAGTATTAAGAAAAAAAAACATTTTCAAGCTTGAATAATGAAAAGTAAGGACACAGTTTTTTCTTTCAGTATTTTCACGATGCCATCTGAAAGTAGGGAGTTACTTCAGAAATTCGAAGAAACTCGGCTAGTCATCACATACGTACACAGTAATTTTCAATAATAAAGGAGTCAGAAGGTTCTTAAAATTTTGAAAAATAAACTTTTAATGAAAGATATAAAAAACGTCTCTCCCAATATTATAACGCTTTGAACAAGGAACTAGTAATAAATGAATAAGTACTTTTTTCGAAGAATATTTATAATCAAACATGAGAAAACGCTTGGCATGTATTTTCTAATGAGAGCGAGAAAAAAATTTGGGATTCAGTTTAAATTTAACATCGAACAGTTTTGAAGCAGCAAAATTAGTGAGATATTCGAAAAATGTAATTCAAATAACGCTATTTTTAATTTATTATGGTTGGAAATACTTGAAGGAACCATCACAATTCAGAGTCGAAAAACATTACATAATAGGAGTAAACTGCGTAATTACGAACAGGATAATTGCAGCGTATACCTACTTGATACCATCTTCAATGTCTAATAGCAGCCATAAAGCGTTCATTTCGCAAAATAAATTATGTGAGCTTTTTCTTACTCACTCCCTCCAAAAAAAAAGTATCTGAACTAAAGAACGAGGAAATCGACTTGATCTTGTCGAATAAAGAGGTGCTGATGGTAACTCACTTCTTATAACAAGTGTAGAATGAATTTGGCAATCGCTTGAACAAAAATTCTATGATTAACGACCGACAAAATATTTTACACTTTGGATACATCGAACTTTGCAATTCTGGCACCGAAGTTATAAGCTAACAATTCAGATGAAATAATTATAATGAAAAGAAAAAATGTAAACAAACGCGAAATATATAGTTCAACGATCAATCTGTTTAAATGATAACCCATTGGACATTTCCAAAAATTAATTACCCATTTATTTTCATTTCAATTACTTTTAACGTTAAAAGACGAAATAGAATAATATTTTATGACTGTTGGTAGAGCAACCGAAAAGAGAGAATCTCACTAAAAGGGATAGACGAACTCAATTGAAATGGACAAAGCTCATTTCGGACAACGTAATTTTTATTCGATTAACAAAAATATTAAAACGGAGCAGCAACTGAATTTAAAATTCAACTTTCGGTATACTCTTTTGTAGATTTTATTCTTCTCACATCAGAGGTTTGAGTAAAATATGCAAATTACCTATTTTAACGCGGTCAATACTTGAATTTTTTGTAACACTGTCGAGTCAACCAAAAAATTTTGTGCAACTAACACAGAATTTTTTCAGAGAATGACAAAGCACAGTTTTCTCTACCACACATTAAAAAAAAGTACTTTTATTACATGACCTTCATAAGGACGAACTAATAGTGTTGGCTGTACGGAAAAATATTCATCAGTTTACTGCAGATTAAATTCTAACACAAATTACACACACGGTGTGGTAATAAGTAATTTTACTTTTCCAATTAATGAACATGACAGTAAAAAAAAAGTATTATACATATATAGTAGTTAATGGCTTGATGACAGAATGGCCACATATTATTAATATAAGGTTGCAATGGCAGATGGAGACAGAAATTTACCAATTATGATATCGAATTTGTTTGAAAATTACTCAAGTTAGGAAAAAACTATTTTTTTTTTTCCATAGAAACACAAAATTCAATTTTATAATTTCAGCAATCTTAAGCTCCTAAAATAACAATATAAGCTTCACGCAGTTCCAAATGCTTAATTGCAAAGAATTTTAACGGTAAATACGTTTAGCCAGAGTCCGACAAAAAATTCAATAATCAACGTTAGAAAACACTATCAAAATTTAAAGTAAAAAGGTGAAGCGGAGATGCTTACAGTGGCATTTGCATACATGAAGTGAAAGTTGTGTGTACAGGGTCTAAATGAGTGTGAATGTGTGATATCTGATCGGATGATAGACAGAAGAGCCAGTAGTATTAAAATAACTCTAACGCAGCAACTGCTCCGTTGGAAAAAGTAGGTTTTCGAAAATTATAAAATTAGATCATAATAAATATTTGTTCCGAATTTTATAGCCAAAATAAAAACGAAAATAGTGTTCTTGTTTTTGGCCTTATTTTATTTTCTGAAACCTCTAAAATTTCATTTACTACAAAAAAGTAACTATTTAACTAAATAATAGAATTATGGTCAAAAATTTGGGTAAAAATGCATAGTTCGCATGTATTTTAAATGAAAGGTTCTAGGTTTAATGGAGTGGGTAGCGACCTCACTGAAAACAACATCAAGTAGAATGGAAAACTGATCAAAAAAATTAGATAAGTTAACCTCGAGGTAGGCAAAAAATGAAAAGTAGAGACAGATGAATTCATTTCACATACTTAGTTGTACTAATATAAGGACCAAATCTTCAGCCATTAAAATTCGGTCTATATAATGAAATGAAGGTGGAAATATGCAAATTTTTAAAATTTTATGTGATCAAAAACCTGAATTTTCAGAATCATCAGAGGTTGTCTAGGGTTGCCCTTTGAATATTATGTTTATCTCATGGGTATGTAACACAGATTTTAGTACGTCTTCGTAATTTAACTGCTTCTTTAAATTCCGTATATTTTTAAATAGTGTATATAGATACCTACTAATGACCAAGAATAAGCATTGAAAGTTTTACCATGATTTCTGAAACATTACCCAGAGTCAAGTTTCTTCGGAATAATATGTGATCATAAATTGGTTTTAACCTCCGAGCAGGCACATGATGGCAAGTGAAGGTAAATAATTCATTTCACATATTTTTTATAATATAAGGACCAAATTTTCAGCCTTGAAAATCTAATCTATATGTTGAAACGGGGCCGGAAATATGTAAATTTTTAAAATTTTATGTGTCCAAAAATCTGCAATCGCAGAATCAGAGGTTATCCCAGGTAGCCATTTGAACATAATATTTATTTCATTGGCATTTAACACACCTTTTTTGAAACAAATGAAGCGTTACTCAACTCCATAAAAAAACAATAAAATCTGAAAATAATTTAAAAATCCATTTCTGTTTTTATGTAATCCGTCTAGATTGGACAAAATAAATTTCTAAACTTTGTTCCATACCACCATAGACAGTGATCACAGTAGAACATACGTACAGATTGGATTTTGGATGAAGATGTTCCTCACAAAACTGGATTTGAAAAAAGTTTCATTTTGTATAATTTATTATTTCTTGATACATTTCGCCTGATTTAGAAAATTATGGAAGATCCTAATTCTTATGCTATACTTATCTAACTAATTATGTAGAACAAAACACTGGTATTTTCATCCAGTATATAGATGTGAAATTTGGTATTGATATTTAGTAATAGACAATTTTTCTAGATTTTCTTTCGCTCTTCATTAATGGTTTTCTTATTTCATAATAGGTGGCAAACAAATTGGATAATTTTAAATTGTGTACCTGGAAAAATTCTGTATTCACGCCGAAGTATGCATATATATGAAACTAAATTTAAGGACGTAGATGTTTCACAGTTATTTCCAATTTGATAAATAATTATAATGAAGTCTTGCATTGTTTTCCAGTTTCTAAAACTTAATGCATTATTCATTGATAAGTAACAAATCTATCATCCTCGTTAAGTTTCCCCGTATGATAATAAGTATTTTTCAGATAGGGCTTTTTCAAAGCCAAAATTCACTCAGACAAAAATCTGTTATTAGTTACTCCTCACTTTACAGGTCTTATACGTATAGGATGATGTGGAACAATGTTAGTTTCTTTTTTTTTCTCACCTGTGAGAATGATTTAATTCTGTTGACCAAAATGAAGAAATTAAGTTTTTCATGATACTATTTTTTAATTTGAGTTTTGTTTTGATAGTTTTTTTTAAAATATTTGTACACAGTATGTCTGATAATTTTTTAGAAAGTAACTTAGTAACTCTTGTTGTAGTTTCATATTTCAAAAATCTTGAAATTTTAAAAATTTGTTATTTCCAGATCCATTTTAGCAAATTGAAAAATTCTTAGAAGATGATAATTTTCACATTATAGTAATTTGTCTAATTTTGTGGAATAAATTCCATAAATGTAATAAGTCTCTATCAAACTGTATCATCTTCATTCAGTATTCAAAATTGAAATTGTTCTACACCCTAATTTCATTTTCTTCTATTATAGTATAATATGATAGCAATAGAATTGTATTATTTCTAATTGGGTTTTTACAATAATGCCATGTATATATTCATAGCTATAATGGACTTACTTTTTGATGTATAGATATTTAGAGCTTATTTCCCATTTGAGTAATATTGATAATGAAGTCTTGTATATTTTTTCAGTTTTTCGGCTTCAGACTCTCAATACTAATATGGAACAAATGTGGTTTCCTGTTTTTTTTCCCCCTACAATGTAGAACTTTGATCCAGGTGCAGTTTTCGGCCCAGAAAAACCTATATACAAAATAAAATCTGTACGTGTGTTCTATCAGGATTATTATCTCTGATGGTTTGGAACAAAGTTTAGAAATGGATTTTGTTCAATCTGGATGGATTACTTGTTTTCAAAGTATTTTTTGATTTTTTCTGATTTTCTCATAATTTTTCAATGGTGTTGAGGAATACTTCATTTGTTCCATGTATGGAATCATATAATAATTATTTGTCTATTAAAAATTAATTTTTCATATTTTTTACCAGACATTAATCAAGACTCATAAAAACAAAAATAATATTAAATCTTTTCACTTCAGTTTGTTGTATCGGAGAGTTTCAAGTAGAGGATTCTAATTATTTGCCCAAACATATTTTAAATTTATTCCAATCATTAAGCTCACAGTCTCTTCAATTCTGAGGGAAGCTGACATTAAGTATGGCGAATTTTTTTATCATCTCCATTATCTACCGAAGTGTATGAAAACGTATGAAATATTTCATTTCATTTCACTCACCAATTTCCTCTGAAATTCATGATTTCAGAAACCATGAGGTTTCAACTTTCATGAAATTAGGTAGCACAACGATAGAAGAAATTCTTTTAGTAAGTAAAAAATTACACGAAAGAAACTGGAGCAACATAAACCCGGAAGATAAAGATTCAAATTAAAATCTTCGTTTGAGCAATGTTATTTTATGGACTTCGAACAATTTAGTAGATCATTTTAAAAGGGGAGAGAGACGAGAAATTAAAGAAAACTTAGATAAAGTGTAACGAATATAGCTCTGTTCCGTTTGAATAACAAAAATCGAAGTCAAGGCTGAAACTAATGGAAAATACCACTAACTTGATACCACAACAGTGAAAACTCCAATTAAATTTCAAAGAACGATAAATGATAATAATTCCGACAAGCCTGCATTCAAAAAAATAAATAAATAAATAAATAAATAAATAAATAAAATAAAATAAAAATAAACAAATTTGTCATCCATGCATCCAGTTTCTATTTGAAATCGCTTGAAAATTTGATTGGCTTAGCGATGAAACCAACGTATAAGAAAATACATTTACATATATGTACAATATTAGGTAAATCTGTACTAAATTTGACTCCGACAATTACTCATTCGCAACGCTGCTGGAATGAAAAATTAATTAAAAAACTCTTATCGTGTTGTCTAATGCAAATGACAGTTTCGTCATTTCGGCACAACACACTTTCATAAATCACAATTTTCGTATAAGTAAATAGAGATGATTTTCCAAGCACAATTGAAAATTATGACATATTAAACATAGTAATATTGTAAATCGAGTGAGAATTTTTTTTTTCAGCTTTACTTTGGATGGAAGAAAAGTAAACACGTACAAAATTTTTGAAAGAATTTAAAAAAAAAAATTTTTTTAAACTCCAACATTGAAACTAAATGTCTAATGTGGCACTGTGATCTGGTACTCAACCTTACAACTGAAATGTTGCATTCCCAACCCAAAAAATAGGTGTACCCGGTTTGGTTTAATTGATATTCCGACATTTGATTGAAAAATTCATGCTGGCAAATCTTTAACGACAAAATCAGGATCAACACCCTTCTCCAAATTGATAACATGACAAAGCTCAACGAATAGATTTAAAAAAAAACTTCCGATTGTGTCAAAAAGCCCAGCGATAATTATAAAATTTCAATTTTTTTTTTAATTAATTAATTAATTAATTTGACTGTGGAAATGTAGCCATTTTAATCAGCGTCTGAAGATTTCTAGATATCGATGTGAATCGACTTATAAAAAGAGGACACGCATAGAGAATTGCGAAAAATGTTTGAAAGGAGTCGCAGGTGGAATTTTAACTTCTTACAAACTTTTGAGTAAATATTTGAGTGGATTATCGAGCCCTAATTTCATTCGTTCAACTCCAGTGATGAAATCACTGCGAATCAAATGGGAACTTTGTAATAGGGAGGTTACGTTCGTTTTGTTCTCATAGATAAACCGAAAAACGGAGAGAAAAATAAAAGACTAAAGCTAGAATGGTAAAACAAAATTACCAAGAACGACCTGTATCTTTATGAGCTCGAAAAATCGAGAAACTCGGCCGCGTTACTTTTGTTGACAACTGCATGATTACACTAAGCAAAAAAATAAAAATAAAAATAATTCGTCCAAAATCACGAGTATAAAAAGACAGAGGTTTGATGTGTAATTTTTACAGTCGATGAATTAGGCATGCTCGAACTAATTTCATCTTGAAACATTATTACATAGTTAAAAAGTAAACAAATAAATAAATGACTTTAGGTGGGCTTTCAACTTGAGCATACAACAATTAGCGACAGAATTCGGGAATGAGTACAACTTTTATTAGACGAAAAGTTGGCGAACCTCCATTTTTTTTTCGCATGAACTGGTAATAGCAAACAAGTCTAAATAAATTACGATTGAAAGCTTTGTGGTAACGACCAGCGTTACATACCCGTATACACGCACACACAAATGCACGCATACGAAATACGATAAGTGTACGTGAATACAAATGCTAACATAACGATGAGCAAGTCGTTGAGATTTAGAGGACAGGTGCAAAAAAAACTGAAAACAAATTTTCTTTTCTCCAATGAAAACGACGTAAAATTACACTACTGAATAAGCAGCGAAAAATACGACAAAATATGCAAAAATTGATTTTTACCAGCGAATAGGTGAAGACGTAATATTCACGCACTAAAGCACCTTCTGAGAGGATACGAACATCAAATAACTCATTTTTCACATCTTTAAAATTGACACGCTGCTTTCCTACGAATACGGATTGACAAAAGATACACATACGCTCTTACGATTTTAGTTGAAGTTAAAAGCATGGAATATAAACCCGAATACAATTTATTTTTAATATTATTATATCTCACGAGTAAAAGCAATAATCAATAATGAAAAAACAAAAAAAAAAATAATTAAGATTTAACGCTAACCCAATGGATTGTCATTTTTTACAGACGAATTTCTCTTGAACACTATTAAAGACTCAAGAAAAAACATTTAGCTGCAAAAAAGAGCTCAATTTACAAAGAACACGCAGAACTGTAATCTTAATAGTTTTTCATTCGAACGCTGAAATTAAATACTCGTAGATTACATTTTTTTCGAAAAATTTCAGCTAGTGCAGAAAGCAACTCACAGAGAAAACAGACTACGATTTCAAAACAACGACGAGAACAAATTTCAACAAAGTATAACTTTGAAATGAAGTATCAGGGAGTAAAGTACTCAGCACTTTCAAATAGTCAGACAAAATCGACAAAAGAGACTTCATAATTCACGTCTATTTGATTATGAATAGATCACAAAAAACAATAAAGAATCAATCACTGATGAAAACTTGATTAGTTGGTCAATAATTCGAACAGTATCGAGTCCACATTTAAACAGCTTCAGGTAGAGTCCTATTGATACAAGTACGGCAATAAGCCATTTTGTATCCACAGTCCAATTCACAAAACCCTTCCAGAATTTCAGTTATATCTCAAGAACCAATGGTACGACTTCAGCGAAATTTTCACAGAATATTTAACAAACGTATGATATTTCCTCAAAATTTAGCTTTCTACAAATAATGGTCTTCATGTAATTGCATTATATAAATTCGATTGTATAATTTGTCCGTCATAAAATTGTGTATAATAAGAGACCTGTTTTTTTGGCCTTTAATCTGTTGGGCGAAAGTAAGTAGATTTAAAATGAAACAATGGAAAAGCTTTATAAAATAAATAAAATAATCAAGAACTATCTCAATTTCTAAAATTTAACATAATATCAATGAATGAATGCCCTTATGATCTGCAGGATACAAAATGTTGTATTGACTAACTCGTATCATGTTTTCAACGTCTGAGTTGTAGGCAGAATGTACTTCAAAAATAAGATTTGGATCACATTTGCTGCCAATTCATCAAATTCAACTTCGGTTTGTATTATGGAATATGATACACAGCTTTTTATCAACATTTTTACATTGAAAATAAAATGTCATGTATCTTCCACTTTCTCGAACACTTGCTATACTAAATAAAATGACAACTGACAAAAATAATACTACCATCTTATCGAGCAGTATTAGTTCAATAGATATCAGTGATTTTTCCTAATTCAAACAAAAAAAAAAGTTTCATTTCACACTTAGGCATTTTATTGAATGCCCAATAAGTTTTAGGCAAAATGCCTTTGTAATGAGTACCTGTTTCGACATTTCATGAAATGCCAAGAAATTTTCAGGTATTTCATGAAATTTCATACTGTGCCTGTAACATAAAAATGTTCATCTATCTACTATGTAAAATTTAAAAAGTCCGAATTTCCGTTGGCATCTATTTTTCGTGCTTCTCATTGAACTACAAGGCTGAAAATTGGTAGAGGGTGCATCAGTATCACAACTAGATAGTTTTATTCAAAATTCTGAAAATATGACAGGCGCAGCAGATATGAACCAAAAATACTTTTTGAAGCAGCATTTTTTCTGTTATCAGTTGGATGGGTGACCGTCATTAAATTTTTTTTTTTCCTAACCGAATACGTTCTTAGAAATTAGATTTCCGGGAAATTTTACTGACTGATACCAATATGCTGATAAACATAGGCTCTCTCTGGTGAATACAGGGCTAATGACTAGTGCGAGTGTGTATATATATATATATATATATAATTGATAACGGAGAAAATGTAGGAGTCACTCAAGTAACAGGCTTTATTCGGCTTTCAATTCAGAAAACTTAATTGTGTAGACAGTGTAAGGTTCCAACTATCAACAAACCATAACTCAACGCTTTACAATTTTACATGCATTCAATGGGTAGAAAATAAAAATGTCTTAATTCAAGTAAAAATTACAAAATACGTGATATTCAATCCCTTTGAATTATAAATTAATTATACAAACCATCGCAAATAATGTAGGTATTTCTCTGACTATAGGCTCCCTTCAAATATTGGTAACTACATATGACACACCTGCATAATATCGTTTTGAATTTTCTGCATTATTCCCAACAATTATAATTATTTCAAAATTTTTATAATTTGAACATTGGACATATCCAGACTTGGTGATTAACTTCACAATTTCACCCATTGTAGAATTTCACCGTACGACTTTTAAACTGACGTAATAATACAATTTACTAACATTATTTGCATAAACGATAAACCTCATGTCAAATATTTTGTGTAGTTACATTCAAATATTATCGCACGAGAAACTCATTAAAAGTAATACCTGAGGTAATAACGAATACTTCATAAAAAGGTACCGTCAACAGTCAACAATATTATTCCCCAGAATGTTAGCAATGGCGTGCGGGATAGGCCACCTGTGTTAGTACAAGGAATTTCGTCAATTCTTAGTGAACCCAACATAAATACCCAAAAAAAAAATTTCATTACAAAAATGTAAGTGATAAAAAAAACTGAACAAAAACATGGTCTACTTAACAATTAACAATTATACCTAGCGACTAGAAAAATTCCCTAAACTAAGATTATAATTTTTTTTAATTTTTTTTTTTTAGTTAGCTTATTATTGAATTGTATTTTCTATTGCGGATAAAAAATTTCATCTTTAAACTCACGAAAATCTGGATAACTGAAGAGACACTTCACTAATTCGATAAAATGGGAAAAGAAATTGATATGTACATGCTGAAAGTCAAAAACAGAACCATCAGCTAACTACGATGAAATACAAAAATAGTGACGATCCAATATAAAATCTATTCAACTATTCATGGTATGCGAACAGTCCATCAGAACGCAGATCTGGAGAATCTTCACATTCCACAGAGAAAAAACTGCAGTTAATTATCTGATTTGGGCTATTTACTGTTCAAAAATGTAGCTTTTTTAGCCATATAAGAAATAAGGCTGTTTAGCTCCTGCTATATGCACGTTTGTATGAAGACAAGAAAAACAACAGTTCGAGTTTGTATTTGTTCACAAGCGAGTGGGGGATACCATCGGAAAAAGGCCAACATCTTTTGTCAAACGTCTCCTAGTCTACATATTAACAGAAGACACATAGTTGTTTCAACAAAGACCCACCAATTCAATCACAGAATCACTGTTAACGCCTATATTTTCACATAATCATCCTCCAAAACCTGAATTTTGGTTAGATTCAATATTCAACTTAAAAATTGAAAAAATTTGGTCGCACATTGCAATGTAGGTAATAATTTTCATTCCTTGTGTACTTTGCTGTAAACAATAGATACAGCTTTACAATTTTCGAGAAAAGTTGTGAGATCGGACAAGTGACGCAGCTGAGGAAAATTTAAATTTTTCCAAGTAACAGCCTAATTGTAGATTATTTTTGAAGAGCATGGAACGTAATCAAGAAATTTCGGGGGAAGTTGACCCCAAAATCCCCAGTCATAAAAATTTCATGACAATTTTTTAAATTCTTGTACATGTTGTGAAGAATTATAGCAGTGATGTTACAGTTCTCCACAATGACTCGAAAATTTGTATGAGAGGTGCTACAAAGCAAAATATGCGTTTAAGCTGATAAGTGATAAAACACCAGGGTTTCAGAAAAACCATTATTTTTTCAATTATTACAGTTTTGAAATGTGATGACAAATATCTACAACTAATAGCTTTGTTCTTTTTGTAAATTTATTTTAAAAATCTGTGATGCAAGTGAGACAATAGTAAAAAAAAAAAGATTAGCAGTAAATATCTGACGTCATTTTTCACCACTGCTGTAAATGTTTCGAACTGCAATAATAACGACTTTGGTGCAAACTGGAAGAGTTATCACCTGCAACACCTATTTCACTGTATAGTATGCAAATGCATCACACCTCTCGCACAACTCACAAAATGGCTATGAAAAGTGTGACAACATTACGACTATTCTACACAGCAAGTACAAATAAAAAGAACAGTTTCACTAAAAATAGGGTGCAAAAAGAAGGCCAAATCTCACAAATTTTCAGTTTCTGTGAGGTTGTCTACATCAAAGACCGAACATAAGGAAGAGCTATTCACAACGATCTTCTTGAAGATGGAATGAACATAAAAACAACACAAGAACGAAACCGAAACAGAGGGTCTGTTGAGTGAAAAACAAACAAAAATTAACATTTTCCCTTCGGAGTTTTTCATTTCTAAATTTTAATAATGTTCAAAACATTAATACAAACGATTTAAAATTTTTTTATGGCTGTTTAAATAAGAGATTAAAAAAATAATATGGAGAATGGTAGAAAAAAACAAACAGAACAAAACAAAATTTCGTTTCTTTTAATGATAACAAACCACAGGACGACCAGGAGAGAAGATGGAGGGTCACAAAAAAAATGGAAAACCGTGTAACACGAAGAATGAGGATACAAATATTCATATTTAATACTTGTTAAAAGGTGACGCGCGGAAAAAGATTAATGGATAACCGAGTAAACCGCTCACAAGGGATTGAGTTAGCGCGTGTAAGGGGTATAAGCGCAGACGACGACGCTGGGTGAAATATCGAGGGATAAAAGCAGAAACCCCCATATGGGAGGGTTAGGGGGGCGGAAACCGGGCACTATAAAAGCGTAACATCTGCGGCAAAAACGTGATCGCGAAATACACTATGGAACACCTACATATTTGCTGCCGCCGTTCCTTTTTTTTCTTTCTTCAACATTTTTTCCTCTATTTAAAATTATGCTACCTTTTTTTCATCCGTGTGCGCGCGCGTGTGTGTGTGTGTGTGTGTGTGTGTGTGTGTGTGTGTGTGTGTGTGTGTGTGTAACAATCACCATCAAAAGCAAGTAGGGATTCAACTATAATTGTATTTTCTGAGGGTACGAAACGAATCAATTTAGCATCGATTTGCACTGGTACGTCGACCTTAAAATTGTTCCGAAGACCGAGTTAATCCCTTGTGATCATCTCCTTGCACACAAAATGACAAGTCAGAGATAAAATAGACGGCGACTGGTTGTACGTATTATGAACAATGAAGAAGATACGGACGTCTGGGCTGGGGCAGCGACGATTATTATCAGTTTGATGGAAACGAAGAGGCTTCAAACGCGACAGATCTTTTTAACGGTGGAATGAACTTTTTATGAATAAAGCAATATGAAATACGAATAGAGTTTTTGAAATTAAAAAGAGAATTTTACCTTCGAGAAAAATTCGTAAATTACTTAATAAGATTTATTAGAAATTTTTAGTAATAGAACTCACTAAACTAAATCCCAAACGAATCCAATCTGATTTTATAATTCAAATTTGTATTTTACACAGCCTTCACTCTTTACATCATTTTGTAGAAGCAACTAGCTTTGGAAGAGGGGTCTACGCTCCTTCTCCATCCGTCTCAGTTACAAATCCTAGATGACTAAAATAATATACATGCGCGTGTACAGCCAATGTCCGATAGTTGGTGAAATATTTTGCAGAAAACCCTTTATACAGTATATATATATATATATATATATATATATATATATATATAGTAATACGCAGAGAGCCTATTTTTGTTTTGTATTTTTTCTGGCCTCTATCTCGTGATGAATTCGTTTTAGGTGAAATCTGATAGTGGAAATGAATTTGTTGTTAAAAAATAAGGTGAGTCATCGCTGAAAATTTTTTTCTGCCATCATTAGTTTTTGAAATACATGAAAAACTAAAAAACGGCCGATTTCTCATTAATTTTCAATTTTTTTATGGTCGATTTGTAAAATACTAATGGTGATAAAAAAATTAATTTCATGAGAGAACTCGAGTAAATTTTCTCCTTTTTCCAATAGTATAAACCCCAACTTTATAGCTTAAATAAAACGTGAGAAATTGTGAAGTGAGAGAAGAGCAGTTTTTTTTCAAAATTAAAATGTTGTCAATGTTGCAAAAAGCGCGGATAAATATACAATAAGTGGGATTGAATTTTTATAATATAAAATTTTTGGGTTTCAACTTACATTCATTTCTCTGACAAAAATAATACGAACAATGGTTTTGCATGCAACACTTGAGTATTTAAGGTCTTGTCTGTCCTTTGGATTTTGATCCATAAGCAAAAAAAATGTCTTCCACAATACAGAAGCGTCTTTTCCATCAATCACCTATAAATTTTTCTTTAATAGCCGAGAAATATTTGCAACGTATGATTTTTTTCCCCTTAAATATGGGGTTTGATTAGGTGGCCATTTTACTCATCAGCAAGAAGATATATTGTTATTTGAGAGAGGGCTGTGGATAGTCGGGATCTAGTGACCAATAGTCCATCAAGCATGAATTTTTCAATCACATGCTAAAGGATGGAACACACGTAGAAGTAGAACCGAATTGAATGCACCGCCCTTTTGGGCTGCGAATGTGGAAGCGGCTGGTCATGAACTGGTAACCTTTCGATTGCAAAGCCAAGCACCGAACAACAACACCACGCAAACCCCTGGGTACAGTTTTAATGATGGAAAACTTACAACGGACTTGAAGAGTACACAAGAATATGACAAAATGTAACCAACTCAATTTATTACGCTTATATGAATATTTTGAATGATGACATTTTAAAAATCGACTGAAAATTATGCTGCAAATCGAAAGATTTGTGAAGCACAGTACATCAGTAAGAACGTAAATAACATAATACACTTGACCAACTCTATCTCGAGGCCAAGGAAATCATATTCAACTTTCAGGATAAAGAAAGATCAGAAAAATATGATGATTTCATTCATCATTATTGATTTAAGGAGGCGAGCATGTAAGTGGTGTTGGAAATGGAAGGGAAAAATTTCAAGATGGTAACTAACAACTGATATCCCTATTCTAATCTCACAAGCGGAATTTTAGAGTAACTAGAGTAGCACAGTCATCAAACAGGTAAAAAGGGAAACATTGTGATTTAATTCTTTTTATAAGCTTTTATTCTACTTGCTCACAATTTCAATTTTTAAAAATATTTCAGATGACCACTGGCGGATCGCGATGAGAATCATAATTTTGTTGTTTCTATATTATATATAGCATGTTCATTGATTGCTTCATCATCCCTAATTACCACACACTATCAGTTTTCTGGTCCTGCACTTAAGGGAATTTGGGTTCGAACCCTGGGCTGAAAAAACTTAACAGCAAATTTTTATCAATTTTGGAATTTTTTAATTTTAAAAAAATAATTTCTGACATATATCTATGCTTTGATCATATGAAGAGCACAAGGTTTTACATCGCCCGGCATTTTCAACATCCTATAAAAAGTTATTTAGAAAAAATTCAGTTATAACGTGATTATGCAAGATTTAACTGTGTATAAATGTCAATAATACTGCATCAGTTTTCGACATTTATGAATTCATGATCTCGAGGCTACAACTACAAATATGTAGTATATTTTACTACAAGAGCACAAAGTGAGTAATCCTTGGTAAATTGCAATTTTTACAATACGAGCTGAAGGAGAATGCTGTAATTGCACAAGTTAAGATTGCTTACATTGCACTCAAGTTGAAAACGATATTTTTTGCAACACATGGCCATGTGTGATTATGGAACGCATTTGATAGGTCTGATGAGAGGAGCCAAATACTTTCACAGTGGAAGCAAATATATATTTTGATCTCACTTTTGGCTCTCTGGCTGAAAATTCCACATCCTGGGAATTGAAAAGAAAGACCTAATCACGAATTTTGTGGCTATTTTGCTACGAGAATGCAGTGAGAAATCTTCCACAAGTTGCAGTTTCTGCTGCTCGTGTTGTAATCGTATGAGCCAAGGTCGCTTATATTGTGCTTGAGTTGCAAATGCTATTTTACATAACACATGTATAATTAAGAAAGGGTCCGACTTGTTGGATGGAAGGGATCAAACAGTTTTGTAGAGGGAGCAAATACTAGTGTTGCTCCTGCTATTGACCTTTAATCCCGCAGAAAGTTTTTGCTTTTTAGTTGGAAATTCTACATTACTGGCCTTGAAAAGAAAGACCTAATCACACATTGGGCATGTGCATCAAAAAAGGAATATGAGTGGCATCTCTGAATTACTGCAATATCATGAAAATCAATAATATTCATCAAAGTAAAAATTTCTGGTCATAATGAATTAGGTTTATAGAACTGGAGGGCGCTGCTGTAAAAATGTTGTGAGTTAATTAATCATGGGATTTTGAGGTGTTCAAAATTGCCTGATTCAGGAATAGTTTCCAATACCAAAATCAAGATTTCTTCAAGGAAGGGAGGTAGGTATGGTTCAAGGGTTTGAAAAAGGGAGAAGCACAAAAAGCACTTTCAGCATTAGGAAAAATTATCGAAATTTCCAATAAATATTTTAGCAAAAAAAGAAGAGACTATGGTAGTTTGAAATCATTTGAACTGATGGACCAGGTGGAAAAGAAAAGGTAAATATTCACTCTATTCAACCATGAGCTACTTCAAAAACTGTTGCAAGCAGAAATATTTTTGCATTCGTGAAATGTGAACATCACTATGATGTTATGTTATTCTCATTCTTCACAGACTATAGTAACGTCATTATGAAAGTTACAAGAGTTGTATCCTGTTTTAACCCTTCCAGCACTTTTCATACTTCCCACAGGAAAAATTAAAAACTTCTCAAGTAATGGTGCTGAACTACTTGCTGCTCATACAAAACCAATTTAAAAATAGAAAATTATCTAAAAACTAAATAGGGAATTAACCTAAACTTTAAATAAAATGTTTTCAAATTTTTAAATTTTCCTTTAACAGCTGATGAAAAATCTCTTGAAATTTATATAAACAATACACAAGGAAACGTCTCGGAATTTTATACCACAGAATTATTTAAACAGAAAAATTTATTTTTATAAAAAAGTAAAAAATAGTGTTTGTTTTTTCTGTTTTTAAAATCAAATCTGTGCAATTACCATTACAATTTTTGTCAAGATATAAAATTAAACATTCTGAAATGAAAAGTTATAAGAGAAAAAACTTTCACTACTGGTTGTACCAAAAAGTTAAACTACCAATGAGTAGGGTTTAACTTTATTTTTATTTTACATGAGTAAAAAATACATCAGACCAACCCTGTTTTTGCTTCAGAAAATGCTCATTCAACATTTATATTCATGCTACAGTGTTAATGAATGCAAATAAAAGTGGAAAACAATCATTTTCCGCCATAGTTGCTTTCTGCATCCGTGCCAACCAAATTACTGATTTCTATGAAGCTGTATTAAAGACTATGAAACACTTACAGTGAGAACAACATTGGTTAAATGGTAACTTTCATACATACTTCTTGCATAATTGCAAGCAAAACCATAGTTTAAAGCTTGTCTTACTGAAAATTAAAACAGTACACACAACAGGTTTGGAAAGTATGCGATCAACTTGGAGATTACACCACTCGGCTTTATCTCGTTAATCGCATACTTTCCACCCCTATTGTGTAATCTACTATTATCATGCATCTTCTCAATTAAACCAAGTTCATTTCACAGTTAAAACTTGATACAATCAGGCATAAGGAGACAAATAGACTTTATAGAATTTTTAAAAATCATAACAGGAATTAATTCTAGTTGAAAGCCTGTATATATGTTTGATGCGAGATAATTCTACATTTAGAATTATATCAACAAATAAGATAATTTCTATTTATTATCTTATATTAAATCCAAACTTCAAATTATCACAAACACTTTAAATCTTAACTTATTACTAATACTTAATATAATTGAAACCTGATATCCATAACATCGAGTATGGACCTTAACATTTCTACTCGACCTCTAGTTCAGGAATGAATATGTCTTCAAATGGAAGACAAGACATCACCTTCGATTTCATCGTTATAGTTTAAAGATGGCTGACCAAAAAGGTGGCAAGACATAGAAAGTCCGCCAGATATGATGACTCTTCATTGTCAGCATATTTGGTGGTGTTTGTCTGCAAGAAGCTAGGTATCATATAGACGGCTATTATTCCAAGAATTAGGAATAATAGTTGTCCATATTTGTTCGACACGTTTTTGTAGACAAACTGAATCATCTGCAAAAATGGGATGGAACAATGTTAATAGACAGAGTAATTTCAGAAATTCCAAAGTGATATTATTGAAAGACCTTCAAAGAAAGTGAGAATTGAAAAACAACAAAAATGTTAATAACATTATAAGGAATTTTAATACGACTTATTGCTTTAGAATGCCCAAGTATCCACAGTAATATCCAAATTCCTATTACCAGGTGATAAAACAAGTAAATTGGTCACTAGGATGAGGAGTGCAATTTAAAAATATGAAATGGATAGAAAATTCCAGTAATTCTTGATTTCCTATTACCTATTATCTGAATGGGTGAAATATGTCACAATATATCACTGAACTGGCTTTTAAAAAAAATTCTACTTTAGAATTTGTGAGAAATACACAAATTTTAGCATCAAATTTTCTAAATCCATAAAATATTAATTGTGGATTGTTCTCTCTCATTTCACTTGAAACCCTATTACCAGAACACAGCAATTCATGAAATTTTTACAGATAATGGCCAGAATTAAACCCGAAAATATTTCTACCTCAGAATATCTGGCTAAATTCCTATTTTTCAACTCAAATCAATTTCTATTAGAGTTAATTAGTTTTTTTTATCTACAATTCTTTTATCTCAGAATGTTTTTGGTTCTATATCAAGAAAAAAATCATTAAGGTATCAACAATTTTAATTCTTAAAACAGGAAAAAACTATTTTCTTCGTTTTCATAACAGTAAATTTTTGTTTTTACATAATTCTGAGGCAAAAAATTCTTATTGGTTTCCTTGTGTATTATCCAGATAAATTTGAAGAGATTTTTGAACAGCTCTAATAGAAAAATGTAAAAATTTGAAAATATTTAACAATTTGTGATCTATAGGTTAGTTCAATTTTCTATTTAGTTTTTAGATAATTTTCTATTTTTAAATTAGTTTTGTAGGAGTAGCAAGTAGTTCCACACCTTCACTTAAAACATTTTAACTTTTTCCTGCAGAAAGTATGAAAAGTGATAGAAGGGTTAACGAAGCGAATAGCATAATTTTTCCTTTCTTTCATTCAACAAAAAAACATGAAATACAAAATAGTCAGCCATATTCTTACAATATTTTTCTTCAACAATGAATCTGAAAATTTTTTATTACTAATTTTTAGTTTAGAGTGCCAACTAATTCTGCTCAAATCTTTCGACGAGTTATTCTAAGAAGAAATATTTTTACATTGGTTAGTACATCTTCCAGAGATAATAGGTTCGTCATTATTACAAGATATGATACAATTTTGAACACCGAAACTAATTGAGTGTCCGTCAGCGGGAAGAAGTACTATCGATAAAAAATTTTTCGAATTTATTTTTCCACTTTTATCCCTTTAATATTGATGCCCGCCCCCTTCAAATATAATACTATAAAACTACAAAGAATAATTGCCTTCGACGCTTCAAAAATCAAATTTGCAGGGATGATACCTCCATTCAAGGGAGACATTGGTCTGCTTCGTCATCCCACGCATTCACTTAAAGACCAAAGGGAAAGGAAAAGAAGGCAGCGTGTTTGTTAGGCGTTATGGTTTTGGTTGAAAGTCAATTGCGCACATTTTTGGTGTTTCTTTCGATAACACGCAGATATCGGAATTGGACGATCAATTAGAAGAGAGGGGGCACGTCGTCGCAGGAATACATACAAATTGCTCTCAGTAAATTAAAACACTGGCTGGTATTGGAAAATGAATGGCGAATTCGAGACGAGAAAAAAAAGAACAAAAACACGCAACTGAGAAACAAAATTCGGATTAGGAATTACGGGTGCCGAGATAAAGAGGAATGGAGCAAATACAAAAGAGTGTGAGTGAGGGGAAAAGCACGGGGACAGGAGCAGAGATAGCGATGGAGAAAGAAAAGAGGGTGAAAAAATATCCTACGAAAAACGAAACGGAGAGAGCAGTGTGCTCGGTAACCGATGGAGAACTTTTTGGCTGGCAACGATGAAGTAAGGGGCAAGGAATCACATAGGGTGGTAGCGGGAAAAAGAGGCGAAAATCGATAAGGGCCGCGGTCGCGGTTTTCACGGAAAATAATCGCTCTCTTCCTTTTTCGGTTTAAATGCGTGTGCACCGCTAAAAATAATCCTCCTACTAACCCGGCATAATCTTTTTTGTTGTGCCATTTCCAGCACATTCTCCGGCACTGGAGATCTAGAAAGAGAACAAATAAAAGCAAAAAATACTAAAAAAATAATAAAAAAATGACGGTATTATTCATTTGTCAAATGCGAATACTACCCGGTTTTCGCGTAAGCAGAAAAAATGGTAAGAAAAACTTTCCATTTTCAAGGTTGCTTTTCGCATTCAGTCTCATATAAATCGGCGAGGCATTCCTCATACCTTGGCGCGACGACGCTGGTTTTATAAACTATTTTAACATATTAT
This sequence comes from Ericerus pela, assembly GCA_011428145.1. NCBI lineage: Eukaryota > Metazoa > Arthropoda > Insecta > Hemiptera > Coccidae > Ericerus > Ericerus pela. The sequence goes on from WOFM01000124.1 coordinate 79,113, forward strand.
GTTTAATCATTGCTCGTATTTTAGCACAGTATAGGAAGGAGTGACTGATCGGCATTAAGGACATCTTGTAGATTCAATCTGGGTGCCAGCAAAATTGGACGAATAAAATATTCAACTTTCGGTAAACTTCAAGCTGTACACAAGTCAAACGGTTGGTTCATAATCAAATTTTGGGAAAAAAAATGAAACCGACTGCGTGTAGGGACATAAAACATAATAGAACTAAAATGTTGAAAACAAGTTTTCCAGGTTTTATAATAGTAATTATTTTACAAAGAAGAATTACAACTAACGCAGTTGCTGACAGAAATGCCTTCCAAGTCACATGTTATAAATATATAAATACAAATAGGTCTATAATGTACAAATGTCCACAAATTATTACGTCGAATACAATAGACAAGTAAATACAAATGGAATTTGACAATTTTGACATACTTTATCAATAATTACTTTTTAGCACACTACATATCCTCAAAAATGGATTTCAAATAATATTTTCGTTCTTTATATTATTCAGCCTGTTACGAGTTCAACCATCACACATTCTAATAGGGATTAGCGATATCAATGATTTGAGAAAAAAAATTGATTTTTGATTGTTTGTCAATTTTTTTTGCATAATAATCGATTTGCTCAATTTAAACAGGTGCAAAATTTTGATTAGAATAAAAAGTTAATTTTTTCAAATTTCTTCCAAAAAAAAATTTCTGAAAATGTGTTTAAATACCACTCACGTATTAACGTTGTTATCAGTATAATTATGATGACGGCTACCCACACACATATATCAGAGTATTCTCTCATTCATCATCACCCTGCACCGGGGCTTAGGGTATATGGTGTTATATTTTGAGTGACGGTGATCAGTTGAGTTAGGTATGCAGTTGGGTTGGCGGTTCGAATCCCAACTGAATACCTAAAATAATTAATAATAATAATAATAATAATAATAATAATAATAATAATAATAATAATAATAATAATAATAATAATAAAGTTTATACTGATGCAATATTCTCGCATCCTTTTTAGAGAGGTGAAGGTTAAAGGATGAAGAACGGTAAATCTTCGAATCCCTCCTCCTTCCACAGCCACATAAAAGCAAGGCAACGACGAACTCTTCAAGTAGAAAAACTTCTTGTCATTTCAAAATAAATTCACAAGTTTACAACAGTTTTGAGAAAAAATTGAAAACAATGATGTATCGACATCAAGTATGAACCAAGAAGGGAGCACAGTAGTTTCGAACAATTCAGTAAGATAACAGATATTCCAACTCAGAATTTCAATAAACCTGCTGATATGAAGGGAGACTACAACGAAAACTTGACGAAAATTCTGTTTATAATTATTCCAATGTATGACTTTTTTTCTGCGTTCTTTTCTGTAAATGATTTCATATCTCTTACCAAAAATATTAACTCTTGTCGACAAAACAATTTTTCTGCACGTGTACAGGTACCTACAGGTACATTGTACACAAAAGATACATTTCAGATCATTATCAAAGATACAAAGACAAAGAACAGAAACTAATATACAAAATACACGAATAAAATAACACGCAGAAGTCGAAAACTTTATCATGTTTAGAAGAAAAGTTTCAAAAATATTTTATTCACTTCGTTTGCTGAAAAAGAAAGGAAAAAATTCCCCTTCCATAGAAGAGTTAAAAAAGACAGATTGCATAATTACCAAACCCTCCGCTAACCATAGGCCACAAATCTGAATTATGACAAAAAACAAAACTATAATTAAAAAGCAAAAGAAGTTTTTCTTCGCAATTAAGTTTGCGAAGATTAAAGAGTTTTACTTTTTATGAAGAACTTCTTCACAATTTTTTCATTTTTTGATTAATTTTTTCAAATTCAAGTAAATTTTAAACCTTTTACGATTTGGAGGAGAAAAAAAAATTAAATAAAAATATCAATGGACTTGTAGACATTTATGAAGTTTTATTTTATACATCAACAAATTTATACTATTCTTTTCTTTAAATTCTCCTATTTCTTTTAAAATTCAATTATATAAGAGTTTTTCGTTTCAAAATGAGGAAATTTGGGAACAAAAATATTATAATCTGATCGTTTTGCTGCAAATCTATTCACTTAAAACCAAACTAATCAGAAATGTTTTTGTTTTATATTTAATAATAGAAGGTGGTAAAATAATTATACCAAAAGATAGAAGGAAAAAGAAGGAACACCATGTAATATGAAGAAATAAAAAATTATCCACCAAAAAAGAAGAAAATTACTATAAAATGAGTTATTTACAATCTTTCTGACTTAGGTGAAAAAATTCTAGGTGACTGTATGGTCCTGAAGACCGAAGTAAAGATTGATACGACAGGGTATTTTTCCTAAGGTTATTTGATGGTTTCATATCGTTTTTTTCAAACATCGACGGGTAGGCACATAGCGTTTATTTTATAACTGCCCCATAAGAAAATAGACGCGATTTTCATTTTGTTGCTTTAAAATTCCGAATGTACAGTCAAAGTTAAGCAAATAACTTTTATAACTCAAAATTTTACGAAAAATCGAATGACGCAAGTTTCAAGTTGACATGCATGATATTCGCAGAGATAGAGGTAAATATTTAATGGGAAATAACAGTACTTGAAGCAGATACAAAGTGCAATCAATAGAGGCGTTATCCGCAAATTCTACGCAAACATGTAAAATGTTAAAACATTAGTAAGTATTAATTTATCTTTGTAAATGTCCGTTTGGGATAATCATATGACACCACCCCTGCTCTACAGAGTGCTATTACGGTATGTTGTGACAATATCAGTCATTAGCAATAGGTTGAGTTAGAGCTGAAATTTACCAGCGCTTAAGTTACTGTGTTGCCGCATAAGGAAAACTTTTTGAATATTTATTGTAAATTAGTGATAATGGCCAAGAAATGAAACTATTTTTTGTTTTTTGTTTTCATAAAGAAGCAAAAGTACAACTCTTTCAAGCCTATTTTTCCACGTGGCAGTTATAAAGTAAACACCCTGTATACTTGATAAATTTATCATTCATAATTGGTTAAAAGTACTTCTTAATCTGAAGGAAATGAAAATAAATATAAATATAAAAAAACGTTCAAAACGACAGAATTAGCGAATCTAAATACATTTCGGGTTGAACGCACAAATAACGAGGTACACAAAATGAAATAAAATTAATCCGCAAACAGGCAGCGTTTAATGGTCGAACACTTTGGTCGAAGTTTGAAATTTTTGGCAATAAACCAATTTAATTTTCGTACAGTTTTATTATTTTTCTAATCGAAGAACGAAAATAAATTTTTCGAAAAATTTTTTGCTTAACTTAGTCATTGAAAAAGTAACATTTTCATACTTCAAGATGATCTCGAAGAAATAGTTCAGAAAACTTTTATAAAAACATTGATATACGACAAAATAGAGAAAAAGAAAATCAATTTTCCGAAAACTGTTAAGAATCAAATCGTATTTTTTATCAGCAGGAAAGCTCAAAATTCTTGGGAAACTAAGAACACTCCAATGATTAGAGAAAGATAAAAATCGACGAACATTAGCGATCACAAATCTCTGTAATGAACATAAACGGAAAACTTATTCAATTAAGAAAAAAGATTAAATCGTTCAAAAAACAGTTACGAAAAGAATTTCAGATTAAAATATAGTTTCAGAAAAATAAATCACACCATGTACAGGACAAAAAGGCGCTTAAGTCTGAATTAACAAATAATACAGTAAATTCTCGAGTAGATGGTGAAAAAAGTTGTAAATCAGACGACTGGTCTTGGTTCGCCTTAAAGAACTTCAGATGTTCAGAGATTATTCGCTCACAACTTACACAAACCAACCAAAAAAAAAAGTTAAAATTTTAAACCTATTAATGCAATAAAATGCGAACATACATATCCCTTCAAGTGACACTGACGTTTTTGTCAATGGGATAAAGGAAAAAACAGTTGAATTTTTAACCTCTAGGTAGCCACAAAATGAAAAGAAAAGGTAGATGAATTCATTTAACACACTTAGTTGTATTAAAATAAGGACCAAATCTTCTGCCTTTAAAATTCCATCTATATGATAAAGCGGGCCTGGAAATACGCAAATTTGCAAAATTTGAAGTGATTAAAAACATGTATTTCCAGAACCATCAGACGGTGTCCAGAGTTGCCCTTTAAATATTATATTTATCTCATAAGTATGTAACAATGTACATGGAACAAATGAAGTATTACCCCACTCTGTTGAAAAAATGTAAGAAAATTGGAAAATAACTTGAAAATCCATTTTTGCATTTACGTAATCTGTTCAGATGGGACAAAATCCATTTCTAAACTTTGTTCCACACCATCATAGACAGTAATCACAGAAGAACATATGTAAAAATTTTAATTAGGATAAAGGTTTTTCAAGACCCAAAACTGCACCTGGATCAAAGTTCTATATTGTAAGAATAAAAAATATGGAAAGCACATTTGTTCCATGTCAGTGTTTATGGTCTCAAGCAAAAAAATTGTAAAACTATATGAAACTTGATTAAAATATTACCCAAAATGGAAATAAAATGATCTCTCACCATAAATCAAAATAAAACTTCACCCTTGAATACTGAATGAAGATGATAAAGTTTGAGAGATACTTATTACATTTATTAGAATTTATTCCACATAATTAGACAAATTGCTATAATGTAAAAATTATCATTTTATAAAAACTTTTCAATTTGGTAAAACAGATTCGGAAATAACAAATTATTAAAATTCTAAGATTTTTAAAATATGGGACCATAACAGGAGTTAAAAAGCTACTTTCAACAAAATTATCCATCTCTAATCTCCAAATCTCATACCGTGTGGAACTATTATGAAAAAGGTATCACCATATTATTAAAATTAAAAACCAGAATCATGAAAAACTTAATTTCTTCATTTTGTCATCAGAATAAAATTATTTTCATGTGTGATGAAAAAAAAAAAGAAGAAACATTAACCTTGTTCCACATCATCATATACTGTATAGGGATCTGTTAAATGAAGAGGAAAATAATAATCGATAGTGGATTGAGGAAATTTTGGCTCTAGAAAGGCCTGTTTGAAAAATCCTTATTATCCAAGGGTGGAAGAATTCAACAAGGACAATGGATTTGTTTCATGTCAGTGAATAATGTATAATGTTTAGAAACTGTAAAACAATATGAGACTTCATGTTATAATTACTTCTAGTTTGATAAATAATTAAAATATGAAGTTTCACATTGTTTTATTGTTTCCAAACATTATACCTCATTCACTGGATGGAACGAATCTATCGTCCTCATTGAATTCTCCCTTATGGTAATAAAGATTTTTCAAACAGGGCCTTTCTAAAGTCGAAATGTCCTGAATCCAAAAGCGATTATTATTTTCTCTTCATTGAACAGGTCCTGTCTATGATGGTGTGGAGCAAAATTTAAAAATAGATTTTGTCAAATCTGAACAGACTACATAAAAGCAAAAATGGATTTATAAGTTATTTTCATATTTTCCTACATTTTTTTTAATGAAGTTAAGTAATACTTCATTTGTTCCATATATGGTGTTACATACCGATGAGATAGACATAATATTCAAAGGGCAACCTTGGACAACCTCTGATGATTCCGCAATTGCAGATTTTTTAATCTCATCAAATTTTGAAAATTGGCATATTTCTGGTCCCGTTTCATAGTATAGATGGGATTTTAAAACCTTTAGATTTGGTCCTTATATTAGGACAACTAATTATATGAAATGAATTCGTCTACCTTTACTATCTGTTAGTAGCTACGTAGAGATTAAAAAGTTAACTGTAGTAAATGATGACGTGTTATTTGGAAAACAACTTTCACCTGTATATACGGTAACCATGCAGAAATCTCATAGGAAAACAATTTTTTCAATCAGTTTTATTTTCATTTCTCAGTGCAAGCCAACATTATTTTAAAAGAATACTCATCCACGATATACCAATATTCTTGTCGTAGACATTGTCTGATTTCTCTGACATCATTCATGATGAAATAATACGAGTAGAAGATTATGGGCCATTAGAAGTGAGCAAGTGTAAAAGAGCAACGAAGGTATATAGTCATACAATACAAAATTTGAAGGCGAAACAACACGAGAGATTTAACACACCAAAAAAAAAAAAAAAAACAGTTGACATACGGTGTTACATTTCATTAATTGTGCCTTTTAACTACCTACACTTCGTAAAATTCGATAGTTAAATTTCAACCCCACAAAACGGTAACAGTTTCATTTTTTATTTAGCCCGACGACTAAACGGAACGAATGACTGAGGGGGTTTTATTTAAAAAAATGTGAACTAATTTTTAACAATGTCTTATTTAATCGCTGAATGTTGCATAATAAAGTACAAAGAAAAGTTACATTCATCGAACACTGCTGTACGCAGTAATAAAAAATTCGAGTGGTTGCATCGTAAACTATGACTCTTGAGGTTGATTAAAATGATAAAACCAATTTTTGATAGTTTCAAAATGAGAAAATCAACCTCGAATTCAAGCGATAAAATATTATGAAGTTGGAAAATTCATAGAATGTGCTTCTCATTCTAGCGAAATATCACTTACACCGATGACAACCAAAGAGTCAGGTTGAACCGTGACTCTTCATTCGCGATTCGAATCTATCATAGAGCAATGATTCGTGATTCGAATCATTCCGATAATGAATGAAATGTTTCGAACAACTCAATTCTGTCAGACTCGATTACTCTAACAGTAAAATTGTGACGTTCATCGATCCTCGTAAAAATCAATAAAAATTCATTGTTAATGATTAGTAAAATTTTTGAAATTAAAAATTTCCTACACTGAATGAAAGGTAAAATTTTAGCAGCGTAATCTTTCATGTCCCTAAAATTTGAGATGATCTAGTGAAATAGTAATTGGGTGCGCAATTTGATTTTATTTGTAGAAGTATGGAATAGACAGAGTATACTGTATAAGACAAATTAATGAGCGAGGTGATGAGTGGCGGTGGATGCCTGCAACTCGTTTAACTGTTTGCCATTTACGAATGATGTTTTAAGCCTAGTTTACGATTAATGGGAATGGGACTGAAAATGAGAAATTAGATTCACAATTTACTTATGAGAAACAAAAATCGAATAAAGAAACATTAGTGGGGAATTTATCTGTCAGCGTTTCAATGATGAGCTAATTTTCTGCATTTGAAAACACTTGAAATTAAAGAAAACGATTTAACGAATTTTTCAAACTTTTTAAAGCAATAAAGAACAAGTACGCACAGATACCATATAACAGAGGTAAGTAGGTAATGCCTAGCCAGGGCCATATCCAAAGAGAGAGTCTGGCTGTCAACTTAGCCAAAAGTTCGAAAAAAAAAATACATAAAAACCAAAAGAGCTACACGTGATCTGTGAGAAACTATACTATAGAGCTTTAACTACACCAGAAAACTAAAATAAATATAAATCTTGCATAAAGTCTCGCATCCAGGATAAAACAGAAACAAAAGTAACATGTTTTCAAGAGGAAGGACCGTCATTATTGAGGAAAAGGTATACTATCTCCCAAAAGCCCCAAAACTTTTTTCGATGCTTCGTTTGCAAAAAGTTATCATTTTTACATCCTGTCTCTACAGTTTTTTGCTAACCTAGTCTTTTTTTTCAAATATGCGGCTGAGACACTCTGAAAAATCAATGGGAACAAGAACAAGAAAGTTGAAACTTGATAATGCACTAATGTTTTTTTTTTCTAGTCCTTTGCCCGCTTCTCGTTCTTGTCAATTGTAACTTGTTTCCACCGAATTCAATTTTCACCAACAGAGTCTAAATGAGGTAATGTGTTTGACCTGGTTACGGGAGTTCTAACAAAATTTTGTACTCTTCTAAAGCAATGAATACACAACCTACAAAAACAATTCTGATACCACCTGTTGGTCTTTTTTCGTGCGAGTTTTAAAAAAAAAAAATCTCGAATCTGACTTACACAAAACCTGTAATATCAATTTGAAATTCAGGGCTTTATTGGATTTTCCAACAAATGGACCGATTACAAAACAGAATTTTACGAAGCGTGCTGTGATTGATTCATTCATATTTGTTTTCCTGTTTTTTATTTCCCTGTATTTTTACAGTCACACAAGAGAGAATTTGATAACTGTGCGAGAGGAGCTACAAGCCAGTTGGTTATATCTAGTTTTTTAAGTAGGTTTTCTAGTGGAAATCTACTCATTAATTTCGGTGTCATGGAAAGATCTGGGGGTGGGATAGTTATGTTTTTCGTTTCATAACTCAAAGAAAATGTAGACACTAATAACTCAAATTCATATAATTTATAAACACAGGGTGTCCCAGTTTCGTTTACGGACTCGAAAGGTACGTATAGTACTCGATGAGACAAAAAAAGTTATAAGCGAAAAGTTGCCTACTAGAAAATTGAAGGAGCTAAAATGATTTCAAAATCTCAAAAATGCATAATTTTTGTCAAACATTAAAGAAATAATTAATAATATAATTCTATTTTCAACCAAGGGGGATTGAAGTACTAATTTGGATGACCAAATAATATTCTTACCTACTTTTGCTTATTCTTGAAATTGAGGGAGCTACAGCTTCCTGAAAATTTGAAAAATTATATTTTTGCAAAAGTTTTTTGGCCACCAGTTGTAACTTGATTAAGGGCTGTTTACTTTTTTTCAACCAGCAGTCAAATAGTACTCAACAAGGGGAACAAAAAGTGTTATAACCTTTTTTGTAATTAAAATCATATTTAAAAAGCTGTTCTGCATTGAATTTTCAAGATTTGTGCAATTTCTTCTCAAAGCTATTACAAAATTTAAAAACTATGAGGGGAAATTTTTAACTGCTTGTAACTCCTTCAATTTTAGAGATAATAGGTTTGTACTTCTATGACTTTTTATTAATTTTTCAATAACCTTATCATTTCCAGTATTTAAAATAATAAATGAATAACAGTTTTTTGTAGAAATGAGAGTATGTGCTGAAATTACAAAATTTATGGGTTTAATAGCATTATAACTTCCTTAATTCTGAAAATATGCAAATTTTACTTGAATGATTTTTTATTTATTTGGTTTGGCTACATCTTATTCCATCTTTGAATTTTTTATAATTTTTAATAGAAAAAAATTGAATTTTTTTTTCTCTTTTAGTCACTTGTATTAGTGTTAATTTCCTACATAATGAACCTACTCTTATTAAACTAAGTTGATATTATAAGGTAATACAAGTAAATGTCATTTAAGAAGGTTCAGATAATGTTAAAAGCTTGGAAAATTTGTTTCAAAAAATTATTACATAGCTTCAACAAAAGTCATATGTATTTGGAGCACCAGTTAGGAGTATTTTTACGTGTTACCATGGAATAAAAAAAAGGAGGATTATTGTCGGAGTTTACCTGCAGCTCAAAAAATCATTATTCATTAAACTGGAATTTCTTAATATACTTACTTCTTTTTTTCAAAATTGACAATTGTTGATCTACAAACTGGGACACCATATTCTATAAGAGATTACATGTATATGCACTATTTGTATGGCCAAAATGAATCTAATGCCGAGGCAGCCGCTGATGAATACCAGCAACTGTATGGACAATGGCCTAACCCACAAACCACCTCCTCAGTTCATTGCAGACTGCTGGAGACTGGCTATGTCATCATTTAGAAATGTGAAATTAGTATGTCGTATAAGCGAGCTCTTGAGATTAAAAAAATTGAAGAAATCCTGGAAGAAAATCCGACAACAAGTGTTCGAACAGTAGGCCATGAAACTGGTTTTTTGAGAAGTCAAGTACATCATGCTATACAAACTGCTGGTCTTCAGACATTTCACAAAACTCCTGTCCAAAATCTTTAACCAGGAAATTACAGACAGCCAAAAATTTTTTACAAATTCCTCATGACAAATGACTCAATCTTAGAAAAAATAATTTTCACTGATGAATTACAGTTTACTCGAGAAGAAGTCTGGAATAGTAAAAATTACCACATTTGGTCCAAAGCCAACCCATACATAACACGTCCTCAGTCTTTCCAAAGACAAATATCAGTTAATGTATGGGCTGGCATTATTGGAAAAAATATTCTTGGACCATTTTTCTTACCAACACGGCTAAACAGTATATACTACATGGAATTCTTGGAGAACAAAGTTGCACGATTTCTATGAAGATATTCCCCTTGAAAAACAAGATACAGTTTATTTCCAACAAGATGGCTGCCCAGCACATTCTGCGAAAGTTGTAACGGACCTTTTAAACATCAAATTTCCAAATAGGTGTATTAGATTGAGAGGTCCATGTAAGTGACCTGCATGGTCTCCAGATCTGTTGCCCTTAGATTTCAATCTTTAGGTTGAAGTAAAATGACTGGTGTATGAAGGCAGAAATCCACCAGATAATGTAGAAGAACTGAGAGAAAGAATTTTTGTGGCTCTTGAAGTGATACAAAATTCACCTGATGTAGTTCTAGATGCTGTGAGCAGTGTTCTGCAGCAAGCCAGAGGCTGCTTTAATGAAGATGATCATCCATTTGAACACTTACTTTGAAAAATAAAATTGTTAAATAAAATAAATATAAAATAAATGGTTTTCTTATGTTTCAATCCATAAACCAACATAAAAATTTGTGACAATGTTGATAAGTTTACATACAATATAGAATTATATTATTAATTATTTCTTTCATGTTTGACAAAAATTAATTTTCAAATCATTGTAGCTCCTTCAATTTTCTAGTCGGCAACTTTTCGCACATAACTTTTTTTTGTCTCATCGAGTACTATACGTATCTTTTGGGTCCGCAAACGAAACTGGGACACCCTGTATAAGAAAATTTCTGGTGACCAAGGTACAGGTTGCAATTTTTATCCGATAAACACGAAATTTTAGGATGAACATTAGTTCTAAGCCAAGGACCTGACCTATTGATTTTGTTGCAGATTCGTTGAATGGTACTTCGGTATGGCTATTTTCGTTTTTTTTGGGAGGTAAAAAATTTTCAATTTTCAACCTATAGCTCCAAAATTTGAAACAAATATTTATTATAATATATTATAACTTTATATAAATTTTGATGCGAATCGCCCATACGGTACTTCTGGTAAAGCTATTTTGTTTTATTTTGGCTATAAAATTATCTATTTTCGATCAACAGCTATGAAATTTGTAACAAATATTATAACTTGCTATAAATTATAGTGCGAATCGGTCGCACAGTATTTCAGGGAATACTATTTTCGTTTTTATTTCGCCTATAAAATGCCCAATTTTACATAATAGGAACGTAATTCGTAACAAATATTTATTAAGATCTATTAATAACTTTTTAGTGACTACCTAAGTTTACATTTTTCGAAAGCTTACTTTTTCTAATGGAGCTGCTACTGCGGTAAGAGTTTTTTTTTAAACCTGACTTTCCTCTCTCTTTCCTATTCCCAGTGATTGTGAAATAGGTTTTAGCCAAACATAAACAAATAAAATTTCACTTCCATTTTACATCCCCCAACGAACACTTTTTTATGATTTACCCGACCCCGAGGTCAATAAGACTGAAAAAATTGAAATTTTCATAATAGCGAAGGGAGGTGAAAATGTGCGGATTACTAGCGAAATGATTAAGTTCGAAAGTTAAAATGTACCGAAAATAAATCAGAATCAGAAAGTCATTTCGTGCGATAACAACAAAAGGAAAAATAAGATTCCGACCGAAATACATTTACCATGAAAAGATAATCGAAAAGATAAATAGAACATATTGACTGATACACAGTTAAACATGCACACTCTTGTAAATGTTATCTTTTTAAAGAGATTAAAATACGGCAGAATTCTCAAGAAAAAAATAAAATAAACAAATTTAGATAATTTTAAGCGGGAAGAGAATATTCTGAAGGGTTTAAAAACGCATATTATTAATGACAAGAAAGCAGAAGAAAATTTCTATGCTGAGATACTGGACGAGAATTTTTTCTCATACACAACAATGAAACGTTGATTTATTAACCATCTTAAACAGGCGTTTAGCTATAAAATTATTTGGACAAAACCGAAATAAGGCCAATCTGTTAACCGTGCCAAGTAACAAATTATTGGAAAGATGATTGGCTACATGAGAAGTCTCGCGCGCACACCAATAAAACCTGATTTCATTTGGTCTTGACAAATTTATTAACGTTGTAAAAAAGTATGAAACTGAGTTGAAATATTTTAAAGGTTCCTCCATTTTTTTCCGACACGGTTATGATGATGGTTGGAAACAAAAGTTGTTTTCTCCGATAGAAAATGGTCATCTTTAATATTAAATAGAAGCGTAAATAGAAAATTTTGGCTTTTTGACAAATCGACGGAACGATACAAATATTCTAACACCAATTCAAAATATATGAAATGAAAATACATTCGTAAGTTTTCCGCTATAAAACTGAATCGAGTCTTCTCATGTAAATCAATTAACTTCGGAAACATTAAAATGGTATAATAAACATTTACTTTAAGAGGTCCAACGGGAAATGAATTTGAAAAAATACTGTTAACTTTGAATTTCAGAATGAAGTTGCAGGGCGTGTAGTCAACGTAACACACACGCTGGATGAAGAACCTTATAGAGGAATGGAATCGAAGCGATAACCATAAATATTGAGTTGTCTATTCAAGCGGCGCTCTCATAAACTGCGGAAATATCAAGGTTTTAAAAGTAAAGAATTTCGATTTTTCGAAATTTCCAAATTTTTCATAAGGTTTTGATTTTAATTTTTGGGTACGAAACTTTCTGTGTTTGAAACTGACGAATGTACAAAACCTATTCAACTGAATAAAGTACTTTTACACAGTAACTAAAAATCAAACATAATTAAATAAAAATTAATACGTCAACATTTAAGACAGTAAAGAACAATCTCTGGTAATTTTTTTTTCCCTCACAGAATATAAGTCTACAAAATTTCAACGTATAAAAGGATACCCCTACATATCCAACAGCAGACAGAAAAAGCAAAACGTATTTTCTTAAAACTCATAATGATTTTTGAACTCGTAGTGATTTTTACGGAGATAGATGCGATAAAAATACGAAAAGTAATCAAAATTCGGAAGGAGATAAGTACTTGTCTTCAAATTCTACACCAAACAGTAAAAACAAAAATAAGTTTACTGCTAATAGCATTTTGTTGCTGAGTTAATAGGGCATATACCAAAGTTATATAGATTATTTAAACAAATTGACGCACTCCCATAAAGACAATGTGATAAAATCGACATAATTTTGTAGTTGAGACAAATTATTCCACTAAATAAGCGCAAGTGTCGTTAGTTCTTCAAAGTGTAGGGCATGTGAAGGGAAATTAATTACAAACGATACTAGTGCTTACTTAGTGGGATAATATTCTAAAAATGATTTTGGTGACGATTTCTTATCAGAGTGCGTCAACTTGTTTAAATAGTCTATATAACTTAAGCACATATGTTTGTTTACACCGGCTCAAAGTTGCTGTTGTTGTTAGTCATAGGCGTACCCTATCGTCTCACTGATTCCAGAGAAAAATGAACTAAAACTATAGAAATCAATTTTTATCGAAAAATCGAGAAATAATTGTGAGAAACAAAAAAGAACTTGGGTGGGTGAAAAATGGGAGAAAGCTAACGGTAATTTTCCTGGACGTACGGTAATTTTCCTGGACGTTCAATAATTTTCCCTCTCGATACAAAAAAATTAGTCGAAATATTTCTACCTTCCAACAAAATATTTTTATTTTATTTTATAATTCTATTATGAGGACTCAAGTCACTCGTCATCTATCTTATCAATTATTTTTAACGAGAACTCAATATCCCATTTGAACCGGAAAAAAAAATACAAAAGGCTCGTGTCTTCGCACAGTTAACATTCATAAAACTATGACGATTGATTTGTTCTTCGACCCACCTTTGCTCTTTTTCAAAAATTTATTGCTCCCCACTCCATCTTAAGATAATATTGATGGTATCCCGGCATTAAGCGCATGAATACAACCCTTAACACTGATACCTTCTTTACAGAAATCTGTCCATGCTTCTGGCGCAAGAGGAAGAAATAGATTGGATGGACCTTATTGTAATAAATTTATAATACAGTACGACGATTGATGATGATATGACAATCATTTAACACTCACCTTGCTGTTGTTAATCAGGCAATTAGCAGTCTTTATTTTCTTACAAGGTGGCGAACAAGGCGATTGGGGTCGGGAGAGCGTATCCTCTACGTTGGCAGGTGAGAAAGCGCTGTTTATCGACGGGCCCACAATGCCGGGCGTTAGGCCGACGCTCAATGATGGCGCGCCGATACCGTCGCAAGTGGAGGCCCCGCTCCCGCCTCCGCAGCCGCCACCAGCACCACCACCACCACCGATAGCGTTGACGGCTATTGCCGACGCGGGTACGTTCGCCGCCAACGGAACGCACGACGCTTGGCTGAGACTGACGCTGGCGGGTAATGCGTTCGATGCAACCGAAGTTGCGGTAACTTGAGTCGCAGACGTTTGAAGGGCGACGCCCGTCATAGGAATGGCGTTAGATGCGCCAACGCTGCTGGCGATAAACGCTGACGCCGCAGCTATCGACTTAGATGACTGCTGCTGCTGTTGCTCTTTGGACGGCGACGGCGGCGGACCAGGCGCATTCGGCGGGCCTGGACCGTTCGTCTGGATGGGATACATCACTCGTTGCACCGACGTCCTTACGATGCCATTCAGATCGGCACCGCCACTGACCGCAGTAGCGCCGCCGCCAGCCGATATCAAGGCGCCCTGACTAACGGACGACTGGGCTTGACTTAAAGACGCGGCCGCCGCGGCCGAAGACGGCGATGCCGTTTTACTGCTCACTGTTTTGTCACTGTTACTGCTACTACCACTGCCACCCACTCCACTACTCCCACTACTCGTCTGATGCTTATCTTTCATTTTATCGCGCCGGTGACTGCTGCCGCCACGTTTATTACTCACGTTGTTTGCGCTCGATAACGCATTCGTACTACAATTAGTGCCCGTACTAGCCGCCATATTTGTACTGTTTACATTACTACTATTTACAGACGACACGGACAAGTTGGCGCCGCCGCCGCCGCCGCCACCCCCACCAACACCACCGCTATTACTACTGCTGCTGCTACTACTACTACTACTCGAGTGCTTGCTGGATGAGCTGGTAGAGGATGACGACGACGAAGACGACGAAGAACCGGACGACGATGACGACGACGATGACCCTTTGCTGGTGGTACTGTCGCTGCTGTTACACAAAGCACCGACTTCGCCACCATTCAGCTCGCTAGGCTTGACGATTTCATGCTTTTCTGAACTTTTGCTACCGGATTTCGTGCGCTTGATTTTCATTTTCAGGCCTTTGTCGACAATAGAGGAATGTTCGACGTTGGCAGTTTGGGTGCTACCACTGCCGCTGGCGCCAGACACGTTAATGCCGACGCCTCCTGCGCCGCTAGTATTTTTATTTGTTTTACTGTTACTGCCGCCACCGCCGCCACTATTGCCACCGCCACTACCGCCACCGCCGCTACTGCTGCCGCCGCCGCCACTACCACCGCCGCTATTCGCGGCGTTTGTAGCAGATGCTGCTGCCATGGATCCGCTACTGCTGGTGTTGCTGTTGCCGGTGTTGTTGCTGCTACTGTTACCCGATGTCAAGTTACCCACGTTACTTTTTTCGTTAGTTTTTTCTATATCCGCATCTAAATCTATAATGAGGTTGCCAATGCCGATGTCCCATTCGCTTTCATCGTATTCGAAATTTGTCGTGGTGGCCGCCGCCGCCGATGAAGCCGAGGTGGTGGTCGTCACCCGTGAATCGCCGCCAGTGCCGCTGCCCGCTGGCGGGCCGTCTCTCATAGGCGCAGTCGCCGCCATCCGTGTCTCGGCCCGCTGCCTCGTGACCACGCTCTCTTTCTCGTTAACCGTACAAACATTTTATTTCTCACTATTGGAACTGAAACAGACAAGAGAGAAAAAGGACGAGAAACATTAGTTTCATTTTCAAGACGGGGCGAAGAAAAGGCTTAATAACGAAATAACGACGCATTATAGGCCAGAATTTAAATCTGGCTAAACTAAATTAATATTTCTGGCAGGAAAATATGCAGTTCCTCATACTAACGATGTCAAAATTTTCAAGCCCTAATTTCAAAATCATTTGGGCTTGTTATTAATTTGTTATCGTAAAACAGAATCAGATCTACATTCTACATTCGTGGGTTAAATCACGGGGGTTGAAGAGCAAGGATAACAGTCAACCAACTTAAAATATGCTACTCCTTTCCACAGCAACTCGGCTTTTTTCTCACAACCCACAAAAGACGATAGTACCAGTCAGAAAATTCTCAATTAAAACTTCAATATTTCGATATCACAAATTCTACCATTTTTACCATTTTCAATCATTCATAAACAACAAAGTTGATTTTTTCATTATTCTTAATTTATTTTCATCTGATATCCCAGTCCAGTTAACTGGTTATCTCCTTCACGCTGCATAATTATCAAGTTTTTATTTTATTCTTGAAAATAATTCACGGTGAAAAGTAATAGACGTTAGTTGAGCGTTACTAAAGAGTGTATAAACAATTTTCTAATATAAAACACTTCAAAATTTCAACTACATAGTTTTTGGTTTAACACGAAGTTGATTTGTACAAATAAACGAATTTCCAAGAAAAAAACTGAACTTATGAAAAATTTCGAAAATTCAAATACTTAAAATTAGTTAATAAATTATCAAGTAAATAATGAAGTTATTCGTTAGAAATTGGAAGACGACTTTGGGTTTGGATGGGAACCAAACGAACGGCTTCGTCGACAAAATGTTACTTATATTTGAAAATACATAATTAATATTACTGTCCCATCAAACACCCAACCTCAAATTTGTACAGATACGAGCATTTTTAGATACAATTTCAAATGTAACTTCAAAAATACGTATTTGAATGTTCTTAGTTTACGAACTGACGGCTAGAACGGTAACACGTAATTACTCGAAATGTGACGGTATTCTTACGAATAATATTGCAGCTATACAAATAAATACAATTTGAAAATTGTTACTTCCGCAGAAATAAGTTTTTATTATTACATTTTTCTTGAAATTAGTCAACCGACCAATCGACCCTTTTAAGCTAGTGAATTTTCTCAGTACTTTCCAAAGAACCACTGTTTTATGTCTGAAAACGAAGACACGAGTCACTTAAAAAATATAATATTCAAATTGATTCGACAGCTAGTAGTTTTTGACGTGGAATACGAGTTTTTAATAACATTTTTTACAGTTCACTCATTCTGAATATGAGTACCAAGGTGAGTAAAACCTCAACATTATGGAAATAAATAATAGATTAAAAAGGTTATTCCAATCAGCGGCAGCGTCAAAAAAAATTTAGGGAACTGTGATTAAATAATAATTCGAAGTTTTTCTGATACATATCAGTTTCCTAGATGCTCTCAGTACAAACAAGCAATTTTCAACACCAATTTAACGCACAAACGTACATCAACTTGAAGAGTGATGATTGTTTCGAATTTAAAGAATAATTTTAAATTCTTAGGAAAATATTTTATTTAGAACATCTTTTTTTTTTTTTTTTTAATTTCGACGCTATAAAAACTTGACAGTTTAAATCCATTATAATATAAATCAATCGAGAAGTTAAATAACATGATAAATATAAACAGTAGAATTATAGGAACGAAGCTGAACTAGGTATACACTTTATACCTATATACATAAATGAAGTCAATAAGTCTGCGATTGCTCGAAGTTAATCACTTATAGTCAATGACATTTGTATTAGCAAATTTAAATTTGCCGTATTCTGTTTTAAGAAATTTCTTTAATTTTAATTCACGATATGAATATCCAAACGAATCGGTCATATTCCAAGGACGAAATTTTCTCAGACTTCGAAATACAAAAAACAGACACATCACTTCACGAAGTCGGTCCTATACAATCTCATGAAAAACGGATCCTCACTTAAACACTGGAAACATTTCATGAAAATAAGAATTTAATTCGTTTGGTTTCTCGATCTCCAATAATAAAAATTTAGAAGTGTAATACATTGCACTGCAACCGTGCTACGTACACACACCAGTTGCTCACATCTAATACATCAACTATCGGTTTTTTCAAAAACATTTTTCTTCAACAAAAAATCGAATTTTTAATAGGAAGTTCATTTTGCCAGATGAGGCACATAGTCAATTATCAAAGAAAACTGACACGAAAATGAAATTCTAAATTCAATTATAACCACGTTAACGAGCCCAAAATGAAAACAAAATTACAAACAATTAAATTTATTTTCGTACAACGTTTTAAGGGAAAAAAGGGAAAATAATAAACGGTCAATTTGAACGAAAAATTTTAATTAAAAACGAGTTTTTTAAAGATAAGCTTTAATTTTTTATTTTTTGGCTTTAGCTTCATGACAGATAAATATTATTTCGCTGCGGAAGGTTGGCTGCAGTATTGGTATATTTTAAAAACGCAGTAGTGAGTAGAATAAAAATTATAAAAATAGAGAACTTTCTATTACAGTAGGTGCGTTAAAACATAAATCAATCATTATGGTACATTGTGTCGTTAATTTATGCTGCATGCTGCGAGGTATACAAATCATTATGAAGACAAGACAAAATCGTATGCCAAACAAATTTATTAACAATTTGTTTGGCCACCAGTACAAATATGAGGGAAGAAAACAAACACAATCACAATCACCGAACTATAATTGAAAAATCTGGATACAAAAGATCATCTCAGTTCTTCAAAACTACAGTACAATAAAAAAAAAAACTCTAGCGTAGCAATACTTTAATAGAAAACCCACTTTTGCAAATTTTCATCCAAAATTAAAAACAAAAAATCTGAATTCTTAATGCTTAGAATAACACTATAAAAATATCGATGGTTATCAATGTTTTATTGCTTTTTTCGGGAATTTTTTGTTTTCTAGTTTTCTCGAAAACTACTGAACCGATAGACACTAAACTTCTTTCAGACCTATTCCCACATGAAAACTGTCTCTCGTAAAAATGTTTGTTCTATTTGTTGAGTAGTTTTCTCAAAACCGAAAATACAAAATTTTTTCCCGCCATGTTTCTTCTTCATTTTCCTTAGAAACTACTGAAATAATAGGCACCAAACTTTTATCAGACTTTCACCAACATAAAAATAATCTATCGCGTAAATTTTAGCCCGATCCTTTTCGTCATTTTTTCCGAATCTTGAAAAAACGAATTTTTCAAGAATTTTTTGTTTTTCAATTTTCTCGAAAACTACTGAACCAATAATCACCCGACTGCTTTTAGAGCTGCTCCCATATGAAATCTATCTCTCATGAAAATTTCAACTCTATACATTTTATAGTTTTCTCAGAACAGTGAGCACAAAATTTAGGGAGATATCTACATACATACGTACATACATACATAAATATACCTATAGGTACATAAAAAAAAAAAAAAAAATGAGAAAATAGTATCCCTCGTTTTCATTTCTCAATATATAATTTTCATCATCCTCATCCCTAACTCTTTTGTGAGGTCAATTTCAATTCCCCGTTTGTAAGCAAACTGGGTAAAAACCTCTAGATCAACAGTCAAGTGTATGTATAGCTTGTGGTAGGGGTGTCCACACGTTCTTGGTGGTCTTTTCTGACCCTCAACCCACAACAAAAAAAAACCCAAAACTGATAAAAATACATAATTTTTAGAGGTCAAACCTTTTTCATCTGGCTAAGCTTATAAAAAGACGGATTTTTTGAGATGAAAAAAAGAAATTCCTGAAGATATTTTGGGTAATTCTTCTTTCAACTGAACAAATTGATTTGGCGATAACGAGAAATCAACAAAAATATAACTGTAGTACCGAATAACCAATATGATAATATTGAATAAGTGTTAAAGGCATTCCTAGAGAAATAAAAAATAAATAAATTTAATTTCTATATACTAAAGAGGAGAAAAAAAAAGCCTAAAGCAAGTTATCAACAAATTAAATTGCATTCCGAGCTGAAAAAAGAAAAAAGAACCGGAGAAAGAAAGAGGGGCCAAATTTAATCAACATTTTCACAAATTTTTTTTCTCCTTTATCATGAAGAGAACATATTTATACAAAAATTATAAAATTAAATGAAAACAAATAAGTGCCGATAAAAAATTTAAGCTTCATTACCTACCGAGAAAGAATCTTATTATTTCAATGAAACGCCCATTTGCAGCATGTTATCAAACGAAAAGCAGCTAATTTTTATAAGCTTTTATTGCATTCAGTACCGCTAGTTCATATATGTTCACCACCAACAGCGCCACTGGTAATTATTACTTTTCATGATCACTATCACAGTACCTCAGTACCGCGAATGTTTTATAGTGTTGCCAATACCAGCAAAGAAAAAAGCTTATCTTTTAAAAAGTTCCTTTTTAATTGTTACATGTTTCTTTGTTAAAAATAATTATAACTGAGGTTTTTTTTTTCTTTTTCTTCTTTTTCTTCTACTTCTTCTTCTAAGCTACTTTAAGGAATATTTCAAGAACCAATGAATCAAAAATGAATAATAATACAACAATAAGAAAAAACAAAAAAACAAACTCTCACGATTAACTCGTCAATTTACCACTCAAAACTATTTAGTACCAAAATAATTTATATCGTCAAACAAGTTTCGGCCCGCCTTCAAGACTTGTATTTTACTTTTTGAACTTCGGAGTCATTACTTTCCGATACACAGATAGGATGTTATAATATAATCTCGAAATAAAGCACGTGTAATAATTAATTTATCGTTTCACCCCCCTGAATTCATAAAAAAAATATATAAATATACATATTAAAAAAATTGATAAATAAAAATAAATAAATACGTATAAAATAAAATAAAAAAATAAAAGAGCGATAAATGAGCGAGAATATTATGCTACCGAAAAAAATTATTTATGACTCGTAGCGTTAAAAAAGATTAAAAAATTGTTAAAACGCTACCGGTTATCTAATGGATGAGCAGAACTTTCGTCAAAATTTACGAGAAATTTTCTATTTCTGACGTTCATGATAAATTCACGATAATATTCGACAAAAAAAGTACGGCCATTTCAAAGTATAAAATTTTGTCCATAGCCGAACTTCTACAAGAAAAACAGAATTCAAAATCAAGCAATGGTAAAAGACTTTAAAAAAATAATTTTAAAAGTCATATTTCTTTTTTTTTTTTCGAGGAAGAAGGTGAGAACAATCAGATGGTAAAGTAAAAAAAGACAAGTAATAATCACGTACTATATCGGACGAAACCAAAAGCTCTTTCATTTTCCCAGATACTACAGTGATTTGGTACATGGAAAAATAAATCTGAATATTCTACTCTGGTTCAAAGCAATGAATTGTCATAAGAATGTACATAACAAACAAAGGCAAATGAGAAGTATTACGGTACGAGATAGCATTCAAAGCATCAAAGTGGTCAAAACTAATGAAATGACGCACACTGAAGGAGGAATGCTATGAAAAGAAGAACTTGCCAGATGGGAGGATATCCGGCTTAGAATGAATCATAACGATTCTGAATAACAGCAAACACCAAAGAAAAACTGCTTAGTTGATTGCAATGAGTGCATAAAAATAAGTTTTTAGTATGTGCGAAGAAGAGTGTGCAGATGAGCGAAATAACCGTAGTTGTGACAAGTTTTGTACAGTTTAGAACGTAAGATATTTTACAACCGTACCTTCCGTACAGACTTGACGATCTGAAAATTACAAAAAGAAGAAAAAGAAAAATGTCTTTTGTTGTTTAAACAGGATTGCAAAAATCAAATTGAATTACTTTAACTTTTGGCGAAATCATGTAATACTTTTTCCAAAAGATTAATCGACAGAGATCCAATGAGATATCAGTCAAGAGAGTTTATAGGTACTATGTAAAAAGAAATATAACTCCAGCAATGGAACGAACACAATCGAAATAGTTATTAATAGTATTAATAGTAGAGAAAAATAATATACAAGCCTCAACATTTTTGAGAATGACAATGGTAAAAAACGAAGGTTGCACAGAAAAATCAGAATAAAAGGGAAAAATTCTCTAACAAACAAAAGCAAAGCAAAAAAATTGCAAAAAAGTGATAGATGTGGGCACCTTCCCCAATGAATTTTTTCAAACATAAACAGGGAACTTGGTCCTACTTTGATATAAGATGAGTTAATTCTAATATAATTTCATGAAATGGTGGGCATAAACAATCATATAACTTATTCAACAAATTTGCAATTTTCGTACGCTTTATGGTGAGTTTAAAAATGTACAGAAAAACCTATTTTAAAATAAAAAATTGTCTTTTAAGCAGAGAAAACTTCGGACATAGAATAAAGGCCATCATACCCGAAAAATATGTGTTTTAGGGTTCATTGATACGTTCCTGGTAAATTAATAAACATTTTATTAATTTTAGTCGAAATTTTTCACTTTAGACTGAATTATTAATCGACAATAACACATTCTTCAGTCAACATTGACGAGTTCAAAACTTAATCCACAGTAACTGAATAAGAAAATAAGAATTTTGTTCCATATAAATACAAAGAAAAAAAAAACTCTTAATGTATAGAACACGATTACATAAAACAACGGAAGAGTGGGGAAAAATCGATGAAGGAAAATGAAAAAGGTTTCGCAAGACACTTACTTAGGCAAAACTTCCACCCTCTTTATTAATTAAAAATATAGCAACCGTAAACACAAATGATGAAATTTAATGACAAACAATTTTAATACCCCGTTCGCAAGCAAACAGGTAAAAAGTACTAGCATAACCGATAACTGAATTAGAATCGGCAAAAATACCGTGAATAAGGAAGAAAAGCAGAAGAAATTTTACTATAATATAATTGCAACTGAAACAAGGGACATAAAATTTCGAACCTTCGCCAACGTTTCACTAGAAGTGTACCCAAACCTCGAAGGGATTTTCATATTTTTCTAAATGGTGATTAGCTCATTTTCTTTGAAAAGACAGAAACGAAATGAAATTTATTAATGCAAAACAAAAATTGTAAAAAACAAATAATACGACCCAGTAAAGTCACTGGAACATTATTTCTTCTCATCTAAATCACAGCAAGAACTGTATAAATCATTCTAGAGATAGGATAAACAGCTTAAAGTGGTTTTTGTAATTGTAATTTTTTACAAACGAAATTTTCAATAACTGAAACTCATTTTTGAAAACAAATAGAAAGAAAAAACAAAACAACGTTACATACTAAATACGCGTCAAAGAATCATAACCACATAATAACTTCGTAAATTACAAGTCAACTTCAGAACTGTTTTCAATAAATTAGTAATAGGTACATCCTACAATCTCCCTCACGTAAATTATAAATTATCTATAATGGCACGCAACTCTTCTATTTGCAAAAAACTGGAAAAACTTGAAAATGTTACACATTTCACGCTTTGAGGGAAATCACAAGGGGGGTGGTAGAATTTCAGCAATTACTCGTGGGACCTAACCAAACATATTCCAGCAATCAAACATTTGCTTTATAATTTTTTTTATTTGGCATTTGTACTACCAACTAATTCTCCTAGACTATAATATTCGCAACTTCTGGTTGCCAAACTTATGTGAAGAGGTACTATTGTTATCGTGGGACTGGCCACGAGTTGGTGCGCACCTACAGGGCGCATTGACTTGGCAACACAACATAATGTACTGGTGTTGTGGCGGTTGCCAGACAGTCACACTTCGGCAGTGTTGCCAGATGTACGGCTTCGGCCGTAAACATACGGCTATTTTAGGTATAATATGGCCGTACGGCCCGAGGTTGAGCCGTACGCAAAATATACGGCTGTTAAGCTTCCACGTACAGCTTCATTTTAAAAATACAGCTTTTACCAGTTTCACCATTTTTGTAAATTTTTTTTGAAAATTTCAAGCAAATTTTCATCATTTTATTTCGTTTTTTGCGGAAGTATCGAAATATTTAATCGTGAAGACGTGAATTCTCCTATTATTTTTTATTTCACATCAATTTATTAACTAGTTTAGATCGATATAATATCGATATAATACTGAATTTGTGGACAAAAAATTTATTTAATAGAAAAGAACCAAAAAAAAAAAAAAAAAAGGTCATTGATAAGTTAGTTTTACACTTTTACAGGGGAAAACAAAAAATACGGCTCTCTGGAGCAAAATACAGCTCTTTGGAGACTTGTATACGGCAATTCTACTTTCAGCATCTGGCAACACTGCACTTCGGTGAGGAGGAGTGTGTTCACGTTATTTTATTCGTCTCAACTGACGTTAAACATAATGGTGGAGATTCCACTATATGGTAGCAGCAGCAATTTTCCAATCAATGGACCTTTAAGACTTTATTGATTCAAAGCCTTAAGACGAAATAGTTTAGAGTTCAATTCTCCTCACAGAATTTGAACCCTAAAAAGTAAAAATAAATTGTCCTTTTTTTTTAATCAAAACTAAAGTCCCTTAAGGAAAAATATCGAGAGATATTTCTCTTTAATAAACTTTAGTACATGTAAAATGTGCTAAGAAAAAGACCAATACCAGTACTAAATAAAATTATATTGGGTTTTTATTTCTAATTATTATTAGAAATAAATATGAAGACGATGGATATAATTTCTATTCTACATGAAAGATTTCTTCCGCCGCCCACATGTTTCATATTTACATAGGTATCTAAAAGAATAGACAAAAAAAATTAATATAATTAATTTTTTCCACCGCCCTCAGCTTGTGGCTGAATATGTACATGCAGACTTGCGATCGACATAATGGAAATATGGCGACTATAAACTTCATAATTTGAAAAATTAGTCGTTAATTTTAACAACTAAAAAAAAAAAATACCCGCTAATTTACACTTTAGAAAATTATCGAGTGATTTGTGGGATATCCGATAAAAATGGCGGACACATTTTTGTAATTATTGTAAATTATGAAAAAGAAAAATATATATTCTCTCTCGTACTGGTATTAAAAATCAGTAGCTCTTAAAAGGAGAGAGAAATTACGGATTTTTTTTGTACTTAATATGGCCATGTAACAAACAGACAAAAATTCTCTCGTCATTTTCGTATACATGCGTGAAAAATTGATGTGTTGCTCTTGCCTATTTACCATGTTTTTTTTGTTTTCTTCAACTATTTAGTAAAATTTCCTTGCGTTTTAATAAATTTTTCAACTAAAACGGTTTTACTAATTGTTTATTTTGCATCAACCATAAAAAATTTATCATTAAAACCAAAACATTTCGTGCTTCAGTGAAATTACCTTTGTGTCGCACGTGGTTCTTGTGGTTACTCAAATACTTATATTTGATGTAGTTTTCGGACACTTTAATCAAAAACTTGTTAATTAAAATAAAGTGCGATAACTACTGGAACAAATTCGTGAATATTTACGTATTTATAAGAAAAATATTTCATTACGAGAAGTTCCCGTAATTAAAAACTGTAAGTACTTCAACTATCAACATACTTAAAAATATTAGGTCTTAAGAAAATGTAACTTTACCCAATCATTTTCAGTAAAAAATGTTATCATGGAATTGAACAAATTACGTGATCCTAATTCTGTGGTAATTTGCCATCCTTTTTTTATTATTTATTTTTTTACATGTACATTTGGATAATTTTGCAAAGAATTACCCAAAATAGTATCATATTTCTTGAAAAACCTTAAGAAAGAGAAAGTTCTTTTTACTGAAAAAACTACAAAAATAAATCTGTTCGTCTACGGATGGGTAAAAATTTGCTTGGTCTGGGCCAGTAAAATATCTTTTAGAATTTAATTATTTTCTAATTCTAAAGCAAAAAGTGTCACGAATTTAGAAACCTCATTGCGCTTAAGGGTCATGCCCAAATTTTCATTTGAGACTGACCTGTAATGTAATTTCCAATTTTTTTCCCTCAAAAAAAAAAACAAAAAACAAAAAACAAAAAATCTAATTTGATGAAACATTTTATCGTCATTATTTACGATTAAAATTCCTTTTATACTTACACGTCTCACATATAAGTAATCATATATGAGACGTCTTGTACCTGAATCCAAACTTAATAATTTACATTAAGTATTTTCAATTAATTTTGGACTCAGCACAGGTGCCTCAGATTAATTATATGAAAAATTCATACACTTACGGGTATCATTTAAATCTTTAAATAAAACCTGTATGTGCAGTTTAAAAAAAAAAAAAAATTATTATCAAAAAATTTACTATACATTTTTCTTTTAATTTTATTTTAAGAAAAATACTTTATTGAGATTATTGAGAAACATTGACACTGAAAACTCAAATTAATAAATTTATTGTTTTATTAGTATCAATATGTCTCAAACCTCTGAACATTCGAATGGCTCCTCAAGAGGTCGTGGATATAGAAGAAATGCTTCAAATGAAGGATCTCAGAATATACCACCTCCCCCTCCCCCACTTCACCCAACACCTGTTGGACAAGGGATTTGAGACCCGGACAAAGAAAACTTATTGGCGTATGATGCAGAACAACAGGGTATTGTCGATCGACTTGGCTCTGCGATGGATATACTTACTCGCGGGGAAGAAGCACGTCGTATTGCACATGAAATTGCTCAAAATATTCCAATAACTCTGGGACATCCAACAGGACCTCCACCAGGTTTTGAAGGAACTCCACGTAGAAGACTGTACCCAATGCAACAACAGAGCGATAGACTTTCAGTAGTCTCTTCTTGGAGTAACCAAGAAGAGATTGACTATTTTGAAAGTCTATTGTCTCAGGTTTCATCGACAATTGACGAAGTATTTGAATTGCTCGACTCAAATACAGTTAACCCCCTCCAAGCTCGCCGACGTATACCCAATTTGGAATACCTTGTAGAAGAACTACGGAGAGTCCCAAAAGGTACGCCGACAGATATGGTTCATAGATCTCGCAAATTCATTGGAGATCTACTGGGATTGGTGGTTGAAATTCAAGAACGCTTCCCACAACCTACCCCTTCAATGGCACCAACCCCCATGGAAATGGAATTTCCGCAAATTCCTCCCTCACCCAATGTTCTTCCTCCCCCAGTATTCCTCCAACAGAGGGAAACTGAGGAAGAAATTGAGTAGAGGGTGAGGGAGAAATTTGAGGAAATGAAAAAACAAGAAAAACTTGAAAAGGAACGTCAAATGATACTCCGCAAAATGGGTGAGGACATGGCGAAGCGGCTGAAGGATGATAATAAACTCCAGCAACAACTTCAACACCTTCATCAAGAAATTGACTCACTAAAAGATCAAGTTGCCGGAGAATTACAAACACCAATCGACACTTTCATAGAAAGTTATGTAAAACGCGGAAAGAAGAGGTGAGATAATTAATCCTCAAACTGATAGGTATTTTCTCAAAAAAGAAATACCCCTTCATTTGATGAAGCTAATGATGGACAAGCACCTAAAAGATTACGTACTAGTTCATCAGTTGATAACACCTTATCAACATTAACTTCTTCAAATCCTAATTTAGTAAATTGCCAAATACCAATTACTAATTCTCTGACAGCATTAGTTCCTGAAAAAATTGGGAACAGTTTGTCAGGTACTTCAATTTGCTCCAAAAACACTACTATCCCAAAATGTTGGGAAATAAATCCTTTGGGACAAAATGAAGCACTGGCAATGAATCTTAAAACACCTAAATTTTATTTAGAAAAATGGGATGGAAAGATATTAACATATCCTGGTTTCATTAGAGGCTTTAATTTATATGTCCATTTGCGAAATGACTTTGCCATTCCGCAGAAAATTAATTACCTTCAAAATGCTATACCGAAAGAATTGAAAGACAAATTTACACACCTAGCTTCTGATGAAAAAGGTTATCATCAGAGGTTACAATTTTTGCATGATCGTTATGGTGATCAAGCAAAGGTGAAAGCTGAAATTTGGATTCAAATTACAGCTTTCCCAATTTCAATTGATACCATTTCATCTATTCAAGATGGAATGGATGGTATTGCAGCCCTCATTGACAGATATAGAGATATATCTAACATTGTAGATGAAGAGCAAATTTTTAATGTAACTGTAAAAAAATTCCCACCCCAGTCGTATTTAAATAACCTTAAAAGTACAGAGAGACATGTCTCTCATTTATTTGCGGTCATTAGAGTTCATCAAAATCCATGAACTTTTTGAGGATAAAGATGGACCTTCTAAACAAAATTACAATAAAAATTCAGGAAAAAACTTTAATGACAATAAAAATTTTAATGATAACAAAAAAGGTAAGCCTAAAGGCAAACATCCTTTTGCTGGGGCTTCTTTCAACAAAGATGATAACAAAAATAAGGGAAAGGATAAATCCTATCCCAAAACTAATAGTAAGAAGAATCAACAAAAATCTAAACCAAAAAATTCAGATAATTCTTCAACTGTTACAAAAGCTGCAAGATTAGCCGATGTACAACTGGCCAAAGATACTCCTAGATCAGTTCTAATAACTGCTCCAACAATGGCCTGTCTTTTTTGTGTTGGAAGACACCACAGTTTCCTGTGCCACAATGCGAAAGGAAATATCAAACAAGTTCGTGAACAATTCTACCAACAGCATGGTCTTTGCATGCGTTGCAATGAACGTCATGAAGAAAACACTGAACGATGCCTAACAAACCCGCCAAAACATTGCAAATGGTTCAATTGCTTAAGTGATGACCATAATACAATATTTTGTTTGAAGGCCCCATATCCAATTAGAAGTGGAATATGCGATGCTTGGTATGCAACATTAAGGGAGCGC
The DNA here is from genome assembly GCA_011428145.1 of Ericerus pela. Classification (NCBI taxonomy): domain Eukaryota; kingdom Metazoa; phylum Arthropoda; class Insecta; order Hemiptera; family Coccidae; genus Ericerus; species Ericerus pela. The sequence goes on from WOFM01000124.1 coordinate 107,982, forward strand.
AAAACCACCTTAAGTAAGTTAATTATTGATTCTCTGCAAGAAGAACCAATAACTGAAATAATAAAAAATTCAACAATTCCACAGGAAACATTGGAAAATGGCAATAAATCAATGTTTGAGAATAAAACCTCAAAAAACAGTATTGGAGAATTGTCGATCAAACAATTAGCCTCATTACCTGTAAATAGTAAGTGTTTCACCAATTATTCAAAAATTAAAAACAGTTCGACCTTTTTAGTTTTTGAAACGTATACTCAATCTGAAAAATTAAAAAACCCTATCAAAATACAGGGATTCATGGATTGTGGCAGTATTGATACATTTACTGTCAAAAAATTTGCCTTTGAATCTTTAAAACTACAAGGTTATGAACAAGTAAATTTAACACTTTCTAGCCTTCAAAATCAAACCTCAAAACCTACTAAATCATACTCAGTAGATTTCGATTTATTTACTCCTGATGGAGTAAAAATTCCTATTCAAGCAAAAACTTTAGATGTCATAGCACATAATCTAAAACAACCAAATTTAACTAAATTTTATGAAGAATTTCCAGAATATAAAAATTTAAAATTTACATCAATCAGTAAGGAGCATACAATTCATTTACTATTAGGCAATGACTATATGTGGTCATTTGTATGTAATATTAAGCACCTTTCACGATCCCTGACACTTATCGAAACATCATTCGGAAATATGTTAGGTGGTATGATTGAAAGAAATCCTTCTATAGATAAAATTTTCACACCAGTCTACTTTTCTGATCCTCAAAAAGTAGAAAACTTATGGAAACTTGATGCAATTGGTATTGAATCCCATAATTCAGAGGAGGCTCAAGCTGATGCTGAAGCATTAAATCTGTTTTATAGAGATGTTAAATTGGTCAAAAACCGTTACCAAATAAAATGGCTTTATAAAAATTATCCTCCACCATTGGGAGATCATTATAATTTATGTTATAAACGGTTGGAAAATCAACTTCCAAAATTCATAAAAAATCCAGAATTCTTTCGACGTTATACAGAATATTTTGATCTCCTAATTGAACTTCAAATGATAGAATTAGCACTACATGCCGCACAAGGGGATTTTAGACTTAACAAAAAGTACCCCTCTTAGAGTAGTATTTGATGGATCTGCTAAGACTAAAGCTTCTAAACATTCAATTAATGATTGCATGTTTAAAGGTACAAACCTACTACCCAATTTGCTTGAAATTCTTTTATCAATTTGCAAAGACAAATATGCTGTTATTGCAGATATAAAAAAGGCTTTTCATCAAATTGGTTTACATCCTGATGATAGGGATGTAACACGATTTTTATGGGTCAAAGACCCATCAAAACCTCTTAATAAAAATAATATAATTATTTATCGATTCCAAAGAGTCCCCTTTGGAATTGTAACTGCTCCTTTTCTATTAGCAGCAATTTTAATGCATCATTTTCAACAAGTAGATCCAGAATTTTATCAGAAATATGCCAAAAATTTGTACGTTGATAATCTAGTTGTTTTTTTTACCAACATATAAAGAAGTAAAAGATTTACATGACCGTTCAAATAAATTGATAACTGATATTTCAATGGAATTGTCTCAGTGAGGCACTAATTGTATTCCATTGAGACAAGATTTTGATCCTGCAAATGCATTAACTAAACCCCAAATAAAAGTATTAGGACTAACTTGGGATATGGATAAAGATTTAATTTTCATTAGCCAACCCAAAAATAAAAATCAAGAAATAAAATGGTCGAAAAGAAGTTTCCTAAAAATTGTATCTCAGTTTTTTGACCAACATGGTTGGTTTGCTCCAGCTTTTGTCCCTTCTAGAGTATTTATAAAACAACTCTGGAATGAAGACTATAAGTGGGATGAAATTTTACCATTGACACTAAATCCAATTGCTACTCAATTGGTAAAAGAATTGTCACAATGTACTTCTTTTTGTTTACCAAGACAAATTTATCTGGGTATTTACAATCCCAATAAATGGCAATTACATATTTTTGTTGATGCATCAAAAATAGCATACTCAATGGTAGCTTTTCTTCGTTTTCATGATAAAGAAACTAACATTACAGATGTACGCTTTGTAATAGGCAAAAGTCGAGTAGCTCCAATGAAACCAATGACAATTCCAAGATTGGAATTGTTAGGGGCAGTAATTGGAGCAAGGGTAATAAAAAATATTAGACAACCCCTAGACTTATCTAACAGCCCAACTTATTTATGGTCTGATAGTAAGTGTGTTCTAACTTGGTTATTGGAACGTAGGGTTTTAACTCAATTTATTCTCAATCGAGTGACTGAGATTAAAAAAATCCCAAATGTACAAATAAGATATGTACCTACAGCCGATAATTGTGCAGATGTTGGCTCTAGGGGAGCAACTACAGAAGATTTATTAAAAACTACTTGGTGGACAGGACCTGAATGGTTATATAACAACTCAGATACTTGGCCACCAACGGACCTTCATATAATCCAATCCTTACCAGAGATAGAGGATGATAATACATCATCACCTGTCCTTGGTACTTTAAGAGAATCTTTCTTAATGTCAGAAACTTTAACAAGTTTATCCCTCAAAATTCTAAAGATATATTTGACAGTCATAAACCTGCCAAATTAAAAAGAAAATTAAAATCAAAAAAGTTAATTATACCTAAATTTTTTATGAATAACAAAACTTTTATTTGTGAAATCAAAACTTTTGCAACCCAAACTGTTGATACCCAAAGTACTGACTCTCAAATAGACTCAGTTTTGGATTTGTCAAATAAACCAACCCCAAAAGTCAGAAACAATCCTTTTGACAGTTTTGTTCATAAACCTGAAAATACACCTTTTAGGATTGAAATTGAAAAATTTAATTGTTTAGTAAAATTAGAATGTGTTTTCTATAGTTGCCTAAAAGCACTTAGAAAATTTTCTAAAAAGAGACTTAGACGTTCTAGATGCACAAAACCCTATGCAATTTTACCGAACAATTTTCAATTTGCACTCTTATGTTTCATTTATGCAGATCAGATGAAATATTTCCCTGACTTGTTTAAAACTCAAATAATCCTCCAGAATATGTATTATATGATAAATTTCAAATAATTTTGGATGAATCAGGCATACTCAGATTGAGAAATTACTTACCTGAAACTCCTTTTACAGCAGACGTACTGTCCCCTGTATTACTTCATCCAAAATCTCATTTAACAAAATTAATTTTGTTAAATGTACATACAACAAATAGTCATGTGGGAATAAAATTTACTATGTCAGCCTTTCGCAGAAGTTATTTTGTACCCAGATCTATGCAAGTTTTGCCAAAAATATTAAGAAATACTTGCGTTGTGTGTAAAAAACATGCCAAACGCCCGTTTGCACAACCAACACACTCGGCTATGCTAGATTTTAGACTGATGACCTTTTCTCATCCCTTCACCTACACAGGTGTGGATGTTTTTGGACCATTTGCAGTTTTTGATTAATTCCTACCAAAAAAGAAAAAGGATTTGTCAACTACAACTTCTCCGATCTACAAAAAATGGATTTTGATTTTCACGTGTTTCTCAACAAGAGCAGTGTATTTCACATCTCTCTCATGTCTAACAACATGTGAGATTTGGACTGCTTTCCAAACATTTTTTGCAGACTGTGGAACTCCGTAATTTTGTTGGACAATGCCGCACAATTTTTAGTTATCGCTACTCATTTACCAAAATTCGGGGACACTATTGTCGCTGACAACACAATTAGTGATCAACTAAAACAAAAAGGAATTACGTGGCACTTTACTCCGCCAAAAGCTCCATGGTATGGTGCCCCGTATGAACGGCTTATAGGAGTCTTTAAACAAGCCTTCTATAAAGTGTTAGGATATCATTCTCATCATAAAAACAACTTTCAAACTGCATTAAAAAATATACAAATTATGATGAATGAACGTTCATTATGCCCTGCCATTGATGAGGCTGATCAAATAACTTTGACACCAGCTCACTTCATGCATGCTAACTTCAAAAATTTTACATTAGATCTTGATAAACCATTAGATAATACCCCAACGACAAAAACACTTCAAAATTTATGGAAGATAGATCAAGATAACCTAATAAAATTGTGGTTAGCATGGAAAAATGTTTACCTCCCATACTTGAGAGATAAAATTCAAAAAGGAGTCGACAATACTTATCAAACTGTAAATTTTGAACCAAAAGTTGGTGATATAGTTCATGTATTGGACTATATGACCAAACCAGGAGTATACAAAATTGCTAAAATTGTATCACTGACACCTTCTCGTGACATTAAATTAGGCACGTGGAGATTTTACTACCAAGTTCAAAGATAGTAACCAGACCAATAAAATTTCTAGCACCACTAGAACTTGATAGCAATGATAGAGTTCCAACAATATCAAGTTGAAAACTATATCAAAATAACTTGTTCTGAATGACATACAAGACTAAGTACTTAGAAAATTAATAGATGGAAATTACTACCATCTAACAATTCTCTAACTAACTGACTTAAGAATTATTCTTCTCATAATTTATTATCGTTGTCTAGCCCCCTACACAGGTGTAAGCGAACGATAAGTGTCAGTGGATCGATCCACCCTTCATTGTACCCAACATATTTGGTATAATAAGCAAACTAGCTAATATTCCTATTCTTCCTTACAGAATCTATCCATTATGGCCTATCTTCATCCTAATTTGTTACATTACATTTGTGTCCGGCAGTTTGCAGAAGTCAATAAAAAAGACTATTAAATTTAAGAATTTTTGTTTTTTTTATTATGACTTTGTTTTGAACCTTAGTCGTTTTTTGTACTCTTTATATTTTTATAATAAATGCATTATATAAACATGTATGTCTTTACCAGTAAAATGGTAAATCCTCTCTTTCAGAACAAGTCTCAGACTGATAAACTAACCCCAGAGGGTTAGCCTGGTGTACACCGCCCCCAGTATCGTGGGACTGGCCACGAGTTGGTGCGCACCTACAGGGCGCATTGACTTGGCAACACAACATAAGAGTTGTGTCGCCTGTACTGGTGTTGTGGCAGTCGCCAGACAGTCACACTTTGGTGAGGAGGAGTGTGTTCACGTTATTTCATTTGTCTCAACTGATGTTAAACATAATGGTGGAGATTCCACTATAATTGTAGGCGCCTATTTCGCAGGGAGGGGAATTTCAGATAAAATGAATATAGATTTTTTTATAGGAAATTTAGTGTACAACATTTTTTTAATAGACTACTATTCGAAAAAATCTACATATATATTCCAAAACTCTAGGGCAGCAAGCCTCGTTAGAAAAAGTAGGTTTTCGAGAAAATAAGTATGGATTTTGATGGTCACATTAATTGTCTGTAAGTTTATATGGTTAGTGATATGTTATAATTGTACAAAATTTGTTAGCTGCTGACAAAATATTAAACAATATGAAATTTTAAAACATTATTTTTTTAAATGAAAAATTAATTAAGATGATAAAGTATTGAAAATAATCATATAATTTCAAATAAAACCAAAGAAATATAATAAAGTTATGAAATAAAAAACAGAAAACATGAACATGTGGTTAATTTTTATAAAAAGTAAAGTTCAAGCAAATTACGAAAAAAAAAAAAAAAAAGCATTACCAGAAGTACTGTCCAGTCGATCCGTACCAAAAAAGGTAGCATGCTACAATTTATCATAATAAATACTTGTTTCAAATTTCGTATATTATATGGTTCCAAAATTCCAAATTTTATGACCAATACAAAAATGGAAGTAGCGGTATCGAAAGTACCGTCCGGCTGACCCGCGTTAAAATATGTGACGTACTACAATTAATTAAAATAAATATTTCGAATTTCGATAAAAACAAAAATGGTGTTACCGGAAGTACCGTCTGGCCGATCCGCACTAAAATCAACAGGTTTGATCTTTGGCTTAGTACAAAAGTTTGTACCAAATTTCGTGATTATCGGAAAAAAATTGCCACCGGCACCGGGGGAACAAAAAACTGACCTCTGTATATATATGAATTTGAGTTATTGGTGCCAAAATTTTCGTGTGGTAAATAGATTTTCTAAAGAAAACCTACTTAAAAACCATTTTGAGAGGCATACTCACCCTCATATTTGTGGACGCAAGAAGCACGGTTAATGGAACTTTTAGTAAATTATTTTTGACACCCAACAGACGGAATAGTTAAGAAGTCAAAATTTTTTTAATTTTTCCGTGTACTTTCTCGACTGGACTAGAACTTCCATTTTTGGCCTCATAGAACTCAGTTCAGGCTGTATTGCCCATTGCACACATCACTGATACTTAGAACCCCGATACAGAAATTTTCAATTCCAAAATTTAGAGGAGCAAAGATATTTTAGTTTAAGGACAACGACGTTAGAAGAAAATATTCACTAACCTTAGATCCTATTTCTTCGTCTTCAAAAGCAGAATAAATAATAGCACGTAGACACGTACATTCAAGTGCTAATATGATTTTCCTTTTTTTTTTCATTTCCAACATGATTAAGACAAGCTGACAAAATTCCAAAAGCTGACTTTTCTTCAACATAGCTCACAGAAAGAGCATTGGAAACAACACAGCTAAAAATAAAGTCGGATAAAAAAGAAAGAAAAAATATGTAAGAAAATCCATGAAGTTTCTCGTTCTCACGACAATAATAGTACAAGTGAATTTCAGGTCGAATATTTTATTTTGCCTTCAAATAACCAACAAAAGTGGCCGAATAAGAAGTACAAAAACTAGCCTCATAATATGAATAGCCAGATTTGGGTATTATCAACTCGCATTACTGAGCTAGTGAATGAAAGACATAATGATATCATCGAGATAACTCCTAACGAATTCTATCACACAAGTTTTTGATAACTCCATTTCACGCTATTTAACGAGATTCCATCGAATACATAAAATATTTCGTTTCTAATAGTATTCAATTCGCGATTATAAATTTGAAGATAATTCTTCTCAATTACGCTCAATCTCATGATAAGATGGGAATGAGGAATTTATCAATCTATGCGCGATAGCTCTGCGGTCTCTGCACAAATCGATGAAACGAATAACATTCGATAAAAAAATTTGTAATAAAAAGATTTGTGACAAAATACAGTAAACTAAAATATAATTTTCCCACATAAATCCTACTTTATGACCAGCTCTGGTGGTACTGTAGGGATCGGACAAACAACAGGTCAACACTACAAACTCAGATGCCAATATACGTATAATTCGAATTTCATAGCAGTTAAAAGTACTTTACAATGGTCCAAACAGACCATGAAGTTATATCAAAAAGTAAAAATATTTAACGTTTTCAATTATTCATAATTAGAGAGTCGTAAATCGAGGCCAACTTGAAAATTTCTTCACGTGATTCATAGAACATTCCATGCATGAGTGTGGGAAGAATTTTCAAAACATTGGCTTTATTTTTTGAAAGTGTGTCGATTTTTCACAATTTTTCGATCGATTTTAATCAATTTAATCAAAAAGTGTTGAGACCACCAATCCTTCTCCCCTCTCACTCCTACGAACACACGATCATATATCAAACACATTTATTTATATCTATTCGCGGCTACACTGATATACCACTTCCGCCGCTCACTCGTTCATTTCTGTTACCGTTCGTTCGTTACTCTAAAAATGTACTTTGCTTAAATCATGTAACTTATGAAATAAACATTCGCTTCTTGGACATAACTTCACTCAAATCTTTCTTTTCTGTTACATCTCCAGTCCTCAACCTCTATATGGTAGCATCGCTCAGTAACAACCTTCGTACCTGTAACAGATTTTAAAAAAATACTAATTTAAAATTTTTATACTTTCGTGAATTTTCTTTGTGTTTTTAAGTCAAATTTTGAAAAAATCTTTCGTGAATAATTGTGTTTTTAATTTTTCGTAATTTTATTTTGTGTTGGGTAACTTAGTTCCAACCTTTTCCGAGTCATAAAATTTTTTTTTGTTCTCGAAAAATTTAATTCCACATTGAATGCTGTAAACGTTCAATGAGTTTCGTCGTTTGCTGAAAAGGATTTGCCCCATTTGTGTATAATCCAGCCAAGTGTATCGAAAAATTCCAGGACTCGACGATTGCTAAGTTGTTCAGGAACCCTGCTTGTGTTGCCTGAAAACTAGTAAATTCATTAGTGTCTGCCCTGCTTGTGTATGAACCAATTCGTCGGAGTCATCAATTGGAAGTAAATCGCCTTGAGCAGTCACAAATTGATCTGAAACCAACGTAAAAGCTTCAATTCAACAACGTCAAAATTGGTATTCACCGTCACAATTCAACTTCATTTTTGGTATCATCTTTAAAACTCAAAAAAACTTAACTCAAACTCTCATCGAAGTACGTCCAAAACAACCGAAGCGCAATTCAAACAGCAGTTCCAGAGCACCAACTTCATAAACTCTAGAAAACGAACATGAAAACAAAAAATCAACGGTTAAAAAGGGTACAACTTTAAAATTTTCTGCTGAAAAAAGGTAATTAAAAACATATTTGTCATAATTTTTCGTATTTTTTTTTCGTATATTTTCGTGTTCAATTTCGTATTTTCGTGAAACTTAACTCTTTCGATTAAAAATTTAACCCGTATATTTGAAAATAACGGTAATTTCAAATAATTTTGGCCTTTTCAAAATTTTTCTAAGCGCAAATTTTGGCAAGTTGTGTGCAAACTTTTGCAGCCACTTTTGTCTTGGAGTGTACAACTCGTGACGTAGGCACGGCTCGTTTCGTTCATTCGTTCGAACTTGTACATTAACCTTTTGTTAAGTGCAACGAACCTACGAACGCTTATCTTTCGTCCATTCAATAAATACGTTGGCGCGGTTTTTCAGTTTCAAACCACCATTTTGTTGCAACTTGAAAATTTTTGCCGTTGCACAATTTTGTCGAAAATACTTAACGATTTTTTTTTGAATTATTTTTCTTCTTATACGAACACCTAAATTAAATTAAATTTTTTTTTTTTTACTCTTTTCCTCTCGTGCAACTTTAATTATTTATACGAAAATATTAAACTAATTTCAAATTTTTTTCTCTCTCGTAATTTATTTTTTTTTCTCTACTGAAAAATTTATTTTTATATATACTTCTTCGAGTTACCAGTAGAATTAATTTTACGTAATACTTGGTGAAATTTAAACCTTTTTTTTTTCTCCTACAAATCAACTGATATTTTTTTTATTTTTCAATTTTAATTTGAATTTTTTTTTATTTTTGGGTATACTATTTCAAACAAAATTTCCCCTGTTTTCTTTTCCTTCCTAATTCCCTTGATCTGAAGGTAGCTAATTTCATTTTCACCCTCACACTTTCATTTTTTTATTGATTCTAATTAATCACATTATCGAATATTGAATTCTAATACGAATTATTTTGGGTTAAAAAGTCTTGTTATTTTATTTTTATTTTTTTTATTGGGAAGCGTCCAATCTCATCTCTAACGTGTGTGATCTCTTGCCCGCAGTGGACCTACTCGAGACACACACAAGGACAATTTAAATACTATCGTTATATTTTCAAATTGTTTGGTTAACACAGGTACGGCAATCCTAGTCTTGCGGCATTTGCTGGGGATTGACATCCGTTTGTTTTATTTTTTTTATTTTTTTTTAATTTTTTTTTTAAGTTTAGTCAATTCATTAATTATGAATACTGAAAATAATGATAGGATCTCAAATGTCTTCCGTGGAAATGGCTATGAGGGATGGCGGGCAACTGTCATCAGCACCCTTATAGGTAAAGGCTGCCATTCCACAATTTTTCCTACTGCTCGAGAAACAAGTTACATTTATACGTCATCTGAAGAACGCCTAACATCCAAATGGCTTAAATTCTTCCAAACACAAGAACGAGCGAAAGCTCATATATTCGAAAGACTTGATAAAAGAATACTTCATCATGTCAAAACATGCGATGTAGTTTCTCAAATTTTTGAAATTTTAGATGCTCGATACAGGAATCAAACTGCTACTAACATCATGGTATTAAAGTCAAAATTTCAGTCCCTTCGCTTTGATCCAAGGAGAGGTACCATCCGTAGATTCTTGGAATATTTTTCATCCATTGTGGAAGAACTACGTGATGCTAATTACCCCCTATCGGAAGCTGATGAAATTGATCAATTAATGATGTCATTACCCGAAAAATTTGATACTGTTTTCTCAGAATTCCGCCAATTAGAAATTGAAAAACGAACTACTGTCAGACTTACAAAAATGATACTGGAAAAATGTGATCGAATTGAATATTCTAACAAAACTTTTCCCGGGTTTGATCAGCCCAAATCATCTTATCAACCGATGAATAATAATAATAGAAGAAACTTCAGAAATTTTCGTAATAACAATAATAACTCAAATTCCACAAAACCAAATTATAATACAACGAGTTATTTAAACGATCACAAAAATAATCAAAACAAACAGAATAGTTATCCTTCTAAAGATAATGTGTCCCAAATGGATATTACGTGCTTTAGATGTAATAAAAAAGGACACATGTCAAGGACATGCCCTAATGAGACATCTACTGCCAGTAATACTCCACAAACCCAGAATCAGAACAGTAGCTCGAAACCCCAAATTTCAAATAACACGAACTCCCAGAAAAAGTCTGATGATAAATCCAATTTTCGTGTCAAATATTCTATGATGTTGCATTCAAATCTTAATCATCTAAGTTTTGATGACATCGAAGATGAATTTCAATGGCCTAAACCCCCTACAGTATCAAAGTCCGCCCCCCCAAAAAACCAACTCCATACGATGTTATTAGACAATGGAGCAGATGACCATATGGTCAATGATATTTCAAAATTAAGAAACATACGCAAAGTTGACAATTCTCGCAGAGCACTTTGTGCAAAAAAAGGCGTATTCGTAAACCCTACCCATGTTGGATCGATGTACGTTAACGTCCGCAATTCTAACGCAGAATTCTCCACTATTCACCTGAAAGAGGTATATTATGATCCTGATTTAAGCCTTGATATTTGGTCAGGAGCTAAAATCATGGAGTCTGGCATATTCAAGATCATAACAGATACGGATCACGCAGACATCATAAATAAAAATACTGGTGAAATTACGATAACCGCTCCAAAGAGAGGTTCTATGTACTACATTGATTATGAGATAGTTGATGAAGATCAGGAAAATAAGGTCTATCAGGAGCTTGTGTGTATGCCTGTACCTAGTACGTCTACAGAACAGGAAGATCATTTAGATGATCCTCAACAAAATTTCGAAGAACTGAATGAGGCTGAAACAAGCAATCCACAAAGAGAGCAGGAAAACATTGACCATCCTCAAAATTTTCAAGATACCGAAGTGGATACGGTCACTCAGGAGATCTATTCCGAATCTGAGGATGAATTAAATGGAGAGAGTGTCGGAATAAATAGAAAGCATAAGAAAAACATAAACAAAACTAAAACTCTTTGGCATAGAAGATTAGGTCATCTAAGTGGCAAAAGCCTGAAAGCACTATCGAAAGTAGTTGTAGGTATGCCCCAAAATTTAGTATTTAAAGACGATGACTTTGCCACTTGTGAAATCTGTATAAAAGCAAAATCCACCCGACTTGGTCATCACGGCGTGAGAACTCGACCAACGAGAAGAATGGAAGTAGTCTCATCAGACATCATGGGACCCTTTCAAGAGGCGTATAACGGAGAAAAATTCATAATAACTTTTATTGATCATTACTCGAAATATACTCTTGCCTTCCCAATATTAAGAAAATCCCAGGCTTTTGATAAATTTAAAGAGTATTATTTATCTTTCAACACAAAATTCCCCAATGATCCTATTTCAGTATTAAGAACTGATCAAGCTAAAGAATACTCCGACTCCAAAATGACACAATTTTGCTCCGAAAAAGGAATCACTTTAGATGATGGCGTGGCATACACCCCCGAATTAAATGCAATAGCCGAAAGGCAAAATAGAACCCTGCTCGAAAGAGTTAGAGCGATATTATATGACGCAAAAATTGATTTTAAATTATGGTCAACAATAGTATTAGCCGCCGCCCACATAATTAATAGAAGTCCGACCCGCGTCAATCTAGGAAACATGACCCCTTATGAAAAATTATACGGAACAAAACCCGATATTTCCCACCTTCGAGTCTTTGGTGCTATTGCATATAAACACGTTCCTATCGAACAAAGACAGCAATCAGCAGTAAAAGCCAAGAAGAACGAAGAGGAGCATCTCGACCCAAAATTCTTGCCCCGAGCCCTTAAAACAATTCTGATCGGCTTTTCGAACGTAGGTTATCAGATACTAGACCCAATCAAAATGAAATCCTACAAATCCTGCGATGTTAAATTCGATGAGACGAAAACATTAGCCGACTTCACAAGTAAACCAGAGGAACTACAAGTAAAACCCTTAGAAGAGGAAATTGAGGCAATCTATAGGGTCAATGTACTTAAACAAGCCTCATCAGAAGACTTACTATTTATAGAAGATTGCATGCCAGTAAGCTTCAGTGACATTTTCCAGAATCCTTTTAAGAAAGAGTGGCTTAAGGCAATCAATGATGAACTGCAATCCATGTCAGATCTTAATGTGTGGAAAATTGTAGATCGTCCACATAATATCAAACCCATAGACACACGATGGATATTCACGGCCAAAGCCAATGAAAGAGGAATAATGTGCCCAAAAGCTAGACTTGTTGCTAAAGGCTTTATGGACAGATCCGAGTACACTATGACAGAGACCTATGCACCTGTTGTGCAACTCTGGCTAATTAGGTGGATCTTGTCCGTAACTAACCTATTGAATCTACAACTTGTTCAATATGATGTCAAAACAGCCTACTTAAACTCAAAGATTAAAAATGACATCTTTCTTAACATTCCCCAAGGTTGCAATGTCGAAAAAACAAAATTACTTAAACTCGAAAAATCTATCTATGGCCTTAAAACATCTAGTAAAAATTGGATTGAGTTACTAGATTCTCACCTTCAAACATCCAATTTTACAAAGTCAAAAATCGACAGATGCGTATACACACGTAAAGATGACTCAGAAGGTATTGCCTTCATGATAATTTACGTAGACGACATCCTCCTTGCAACGAATCGTCCTGAATGGGTTAATGAAATAACCACTCATTTTGAAACTCGTTTCACTATGAAGGTTGTAAACAACCCTACCCATTTTGTAGGCTTTGAAATTGAAAGAAATCGTGAATCACAAATAATCAAACTCACCCAAAAACAGCAAATTCAAAAGATTCTCCAAAAATTTAAAATGTGTGATTCAAATCCCTCCAAAACGCCTATGGAGACAGGCCTCAAATTAAGTAAATCTGAAGGCACAGATAATAAAGAATACAGATCTATGATTGGTGCACTGTTATATGTATCTAGAGGCACAAGGCCAGACATATCCTTTTCAGTCAATTACCTGTCAAGATTTCAAAACTGTTCCGATGACACAAAAAAGAACTATGTACGGCGAATCATCCGGTACTTGAAATCCTCAATCGATCTTGCAATTGTCTATAGATCTAACTCTGAAGGCATATCAGCCTATGTCGATGCATCTTATGCCCCCGACATTGACGATCAGCCTATAAACATGTCAGAACTGGAAAAAGGAAAATCAATAACTGGATACCTAATTACCATGTATGGCGACCTAATAAATTGGGGCGTTCATCGCCAAAATATCCATGCTTCTTCGTCTACAGCAGCGGAATTAATTGCTCTTCACGATTCTTTTGAGGACATTGAACTTGCTTGGCTTCTCAATCGGGAATTCTTCTCAATTGACACTCCAGTAACTGTCTATAAAGACAATATCTCTGTTATTCACGTCATCTCTGGAGGTGGTCAAAAACGTCTACGAGCTCTTATGATAAAATGTTATGGACTTGCTCAAGCCTATAATGACAAAATTTTCATATTTAAACAAATAGCTACTGAAGATCAACTAGCTGACTTACTCACAAAAGCCTTATCCAGTAAGCAGCACATTTCACTTACACATAAAATCCTAGAATCTCCAAACTGTGATCCATAAAAAATCAACTCCATTACCAAAATTTTGTCTGAAACCATAACCAAAACATATTTTAATTATAATTATCTATTTTTGCATGTCACTTATCTCGTTACCTAATATAAATTACTATTGCATGTTACCATATTTATTGTATTTTATTCATATTTATTAATCAACATACTTACCATAAGCGTCTGAATCAGTTACCATTTTATATATGCACTTTTTCAATTTTTTTAAAAAATTTATATTTTTGTATTTTTTGTAACTAAATGTAATGAACTTTTAAAAAAAAAACACTTTTGTAATGTCCGCAGTCGTGATCGGTTCAAAAGATTGTAGGGGGGTGTTGAGACCACCAATCCTTCTCCCCTCTCACTCCTACGAACACACGATCATATATCAAACACATTTATTTATATCTATTCGCGGCTACACTGATATACCACTTCCGCCGCTCACTCGTTCATTTCCGTTACCGTTCGTTCGTTACTCTAAAAATGTACTTTGCTTAAATCATGTAACTTATGAAATAAACATTCGCTTCTTGGACATAACTTCACTCAAATCTTTCTTTTCTGTTACATCTCCAGTCCTCAACCTCTATAAAAAGAAAATCGATATGATCGATAATCGACTGTTGAAAAATCGAAAATTGATTTATCGATCTTATATTTTGTTTCTGTAAGAAACGTTAAAAACAACTAAAAAGCAAAATCTGAAAATTGGAAACTTGATTAATATTCACTTTTTCTATTTCTCTTTCTTTCTCTTTTCAACTGAAGAATAATTAAATTTCAAGTCCGCAGAATTACCTATTTTTTCAATTAATTTCTTAAAAATTAAAAAACAAAATTGAAAATCGATTTTCCCAAAATTCTGTTGGATGCAGCTTCCCCATAACAATTATAAATACGTAATAAATCAATTTAATTTCAAAAAATAAGTCTCTTCTGAAATAATAATTCAAATGCCGTGAGCATCCTTAGCTAGGCTAGTCACCTAGCCTAGGAACGTAAATACAACATAATTTCTCCCTCCATTTTGAACTTCATATTTTTTGTTTTCAATTAAATTGTTTTCCTCCTTCACCACAAACAAGTAGCTCTCCCCATTTGTAGTTGTAGTCGTGGTACATACCAGGAACAAATTGTTATCCCCAGTCAATGGCTTCCCCTTCCATTTTGTTTTCATGGAGCAGGATCACAGACACTTTTTCAACTGTATAACTTTTTGCTGCTCCGTTCATCCAATGTTTTACTATCAAACTGTAATGGTCGTAATGTTTTTGTCAGTCGAACTTTTAATTTTTTAATACATGATGTTTAGTTTTATCATGGATTAATTTTTACTCATGGGCAATGGGCCCCCTCTTGGAAATTAAACAAGGTTCACTCAGGTTGATCTTTTTCATGGTAACACCTTTTTAGAAAATACACGGCTAATTTTGATTAGTAAATTCTCTTTTTGTTGCATGGTATAAATTAGTTAAAATGATAGCCTGGCTAGCTGTACAGGTCTGGACCAAAACTTGCTTCTTCACCAAATTCTGTTGGTGAAGATGCTCTCGGTTAACTAATTATGTGTTGTTATTTGGGGAACTTACGTTGGTTTGTTTTGCCCCCAGGGTCACATAACACAATTGTCTGATCAATCAAAAGTGATCAAAATTCTAAAAATTGAAAAAAATCAGTTTTTTTTGAGGTCCAATTTTATTGATTATTGATTTATCGAAAAAAATTTGACACCACTATTTTTTTCAGTTTCAAAGAATTCTTGAAGCTAAAAATTACACAACTGAAAAATAACTCTTTCAGGAAGGGAAAATCAATAATGACAATCGAAAATCTAACTAGATTTTACTGACATATATCCACCCTTCAATCACATCAATTAATCGGTTTCTTTAGATTAGATCGATCCACGCATGGATAACATAATTCAATATCCAGTTTAGATACATCTGTGTACTGGAGGCAATCAAAAATAATAACTCATTACCACACTCAATTCATGTTAATATGCCGCCAAACCAATTCTCTCGAATATTATTCAACATTTTTTGAGCTGAAGTAAATATTAAAAATTTTCCGACTTTGATGTCACACATATAACCCAATGGTTATGTCACAAATTCGATGCCTTTATGAAGAAATATTCGGCATATGCATTCATAATATACTCTTTTGTTGAACATGGTAGACTGTGTAGGGCTTGTTTTCGAAGTCTCCTCAGTCGACGGGGCTTGAGTAATCAACCACGATACTTCATGACCTTCCAAAACGATTAGTCGATTAACCACCGCAAGAATCGCGAAAAAAAGTAATTAATAAAACACAGAATAAATTCAAACAAACAAAAAACTATACAACCCCAGCCCCTCCCCTAATTTCCTTACCAAATTCCGTTTCATGCAAAATTTATTCCTTCTCGGCGAAAATAAATTAATGTCTGAACAATGCTTGATTTTCTCTCCTATAAGAACCAAAATACATTGGCCCCGTCATGACGACATAAAAAGACCACGATGACCACCAACCACCACTCAGACCTATTCTTTTCAAAAACAGATTTCCATTAAACGCCGCAGGACGCAAGTCAGTTAAAATACGTGGGACTGTTCCCTACGAAAATTCGCAGAATCTCAACACGTTTATACAGGCGGTCAATCAACCATCCCGCCTTACAAATTCCCGACCAACTAAATGTTAATTAACGGTTTCATCAGTTTTCTACACCAATCGATTATAAAATTCCGACGCATCGAAAACATAACCAACACTCGAGGGGCTTTCTATTTACCTTACATATCATATTCAACTAAAATGGAATACCAGAATCTTCTCAACATTTTCCGTTTTTTTCCCCTCTCTTTTTATTTTACACCATTCATCTAAAACCTTCCAACAATCATCTTTTACTTGCAAATCGGAAAAGGGTACAAAAAATAGGGCTAAAAATAGAGAATAATTTGAGGGAGATGAAAAGCGGCAGCACACTTTCATTTAGACGAAGTAAAAGTGCAACTCCAGTAATTGGGAATCATAATTAATGCACCAAAGAACAATCGATGAAAATAATTCATTTTTAAACCAAATAAATTTTCACAATTTCTATACACAAACAAACAAGAATATCACTCTGACAACATTTAAAATTGACTAATCACGACTAAAAACATGGACACCAATGGAGCACAACTTAAGCTGCATACAGGGCACATAAATAAGTTAACCAAAATATCAATATGAAATTTGAACTAAGTACTAGAGAAAATAAAATAATTAACAAACAACATCGTGATGAAGAGGGATTTTGACAACCAACTTTTACTTCTGAATCCAAAATTGTACCCCCAAATGGACCTAACTGTTGAACACTCTTCCGTGGTAAACAGACTCAATCGCTTTCAAAAGGGAACTGTTTGCAACGGTTAGTAAGTGGAGGCGAAAGATACGCACTCTAGTGGCGAAGATAGTAATCGTCCGAAAACAAGATAATGGATGAAAATCGGTATAATCTGCATATGTATTGATCTTGTAATGCGAAAATTTCTTTTAAAAAAGAGTTCTTAGCGTTATAGTTGGATAGGATTTAAAGATTATCCTCTGACTGATCAGTGATTATCCATATGCAAGTCTTTTCCATCTCAGAAAATCCATTTAAACTCTTTTTTTTACTTATGAGAAAAATACATCTTCCTGTTTTCATACTGTGATACTATGAGGCGAATTTAGCGCTCTTTGTGAAGCTTCCACTTTCCAATTACACATCTTCAAAATACTAGATTTTAATTGGCAAACACTTTTCGAATTGGACGAATAAAAAAAAGTTTAGAGTAATTATTTAACTTTTAATAAATTAAAAAAAAAAAAAACTGCGTTAATCTGAATGAGTAGCTCTTATTGGTGGATACGCCAAAAGGTAATTTTTTCAATCTTTACATTCAAATTTTTTAATTTTCAAGTATGAATAGCCTAGGACATTCTCAGGATGGTCAAGAACATTTTGAGCCGACTTTCATTAAAATCTATAAAGTACGACACATGTTCAGAGCGAACAAAATTCCGTTAATTCCAGATATAAGACATACCGAACATATAACCTCCACCGTACGCAGTCGGTAAAAATATCTTCTTCTTATTAAGCGAGCATTACAGTTTTCTTACACGAATTGGAAAATTTTTCCAGCAGCTTCAGATCATCATACCGTAATCCACAAATACATTTTTGAACTATGAAGAAGGAAAAAAAATGAATACAACGAATATATACATGGCTATAAAAATGTTTTTCAACATTCTTTCAATTAAATTTAAATTTATCTACAGAGAACCCCGATCGCTTCGACCACTATGTTCCGTTTAATTCTCAAATTATCAGCTATTTGTGAGAGCAACAGTAAATGGTGCTACGCAAATTGAGTTAAAAGCTTTATTACGCGACGATGGTAAGACGATTTCATATCCTACCAGATAAATTTCATAGTCCGGTACCAACTAGAGAAGATGAGGAAAGAATAAAAATAAGTACTCCCGAGAAAAGATAAATTCACTGTTGACTTGCTTATACAATCCCACAGCTTCTCATAAATCCTCTAATTTTTATAATGTAAAAAAAGACTGTCAATTCCTATAGTCTTGAGTCTTGGGGAAAAAATTATTCAGATTTCCAAAATGTTTTGATATCTTAGGCACTTTAAAAGAAGAAGGAACAAGAATATACGTCAAATACACATAATAAACAGAAAGGCTGTTTTAACCTGACGATTAATCAGACACTTATTATTTCTCTATAACACTCGGAACACGTTTGCTCGTATCTCACCATAAGCCCGACAATACACACCTTTTACAGACGCAAACCCAAAACGTCAATAACAACACACCAATCCAATCTAATTATCTCTGGCTTGGTTCACAACCGATATCTCGCTAAACGATGAGTTTTAAATGGGATATAACGGCTAAACGAAAGCACACTAATCGTTTTTATTAATCGCGCTTGACGTCATCATTACACGCATCAAGATGGAGAAAAAAAAATTTATTTCTCAAATTTCTAGAAAAACTAAACTTGTTTGTAAGTAATTACAACTCGAACAAACTGAAAGACACGCTGATAGAAGACTCATTAGCAAAATCAAGTTCGATAAAGATTTTTACCTCAGCGGTGCGTATCCGTAGATCAAAAATCGTGGTAATCATAATAAAAAAATATAATCGCAAAAACAACTTCAACTGTAATGAAAAGAAAGAAGTAAAAAAAAAGCATACGAGAAGAAGAAACAACTTAATTTTTCCGAACTTTTTTGCGAAATTTTTTGTGAAATTTTTTTCGCACGAAAAATGTTTAAGAATCTGAACCATGTTCATCAGTGAGGTATTATTTCTACCATGATCATAGTTTTTCATAACTAACGTTGAGCTTCATATCATTTTATGTCAGTAAATTAAAAATAAATATGTTCTTCGTGTCTTAACAGCTCATTCAGAGTATTGGACGTCTAACCAACCGGGAATTTGGCAGGGATAAAAATGTTTCACAATGAACGATTCTATTTCCCCAACTTTTTCCTCCCGAAAATCATTATTGAGCCATCTCATCATTCCACGAATTTCTCAGGACTTCATATAAAACAAAAAAGAAGATTTAACGATGTCACATCATACGAAAACAAAACTTTTCCTAGTACCTACAATGGAAAATGAAAATTATGGGAAAAAAATTCTGAGAAATTTCATTCTCTCACTTTTCGCCATCCTGTTTGAACATTAATTCGAACGCGAATGTCGTCAATATTTTTGTATTTTAATCGTACTTCTCTACGAGATACAAAACCATTGATATACTGACAAACATCATTATTTCATGAAATTATATGTTCGATTTTTCTAATATTTGTCCACAATCTGTTTTAATTAAATTTATTTTCTTTTTGAGCGATGAAACTGATTCAATCTCTCGGACATCTCACAGGAAAACCCTTTTTTTCCACCGAATGCAAACAAAATTTCGAATATAAAAATTGAACTTTCACTTATAATAACGATATTTGCAAAACCTCAAAGACCAATGTTTTGACAACGAATTTCGAACAAAATAAAAATAATCTAAATAACATTTAAGAAAATCTTCAATTTTCAGCGCAGCATTTTACAAATAGCAGTACCATGTAAAAATACATTTACTTGATTTTTATAAACTTCAGCTCGGAGATCGATTCCGGGTCATTTCCCCGAATCCGTTTCCGACGGGACATTTCCTCGACAAGACATTTTCCTGAAGTTTTTTTACCCGAATACTCATTAACTCTACAATGCAAAGCCAGACAATTATTTCAGGTAAAAAAAATTCTGGGAAATGTCTTCAGGAAATTTAGTGCTGGGAAAAAAATATATGGAAAATATCTTGTCGGGGAAATGGATTCGGGCAACTGTCCTGAAACCGTTCTAATCACTCCAGAAGTACTGAAGATAAAGGACGCATTGATATAGAAGTGGCAACTGATTTCCTTTGCTACAAATTATTGTTTTTTTTTACGAACGAAACGCAAAGAATATGAGTGTATGAGCCACTAAGGAGGATGTTTCATGCAGCATGATTTAGAGAGCAAAATATGAAATTACCTAAAAAATAGGACTGTTTGAAGAAAATAGTACATTTCGTTTGTATGTATTATGCAATTTAAGTGAACATTCATGCTCCACGTAGTCTAAAACATAGAATAGGAATGTGTGCTCGCTTCCTCGAGGAATAAATCAATATTAAAGAACGATGAAAATGATGGGTATTCGATGAAAATTTCGTTTCTCGTAGGAGAATTCTGTTTTTTCCACTAACCTTCTCTCAAGACCTATATGGCGTTCGAGGATTGACCATACTGACAGAAAAAGTTGTACGATGCTCCTACATTACAATCAAATACCAGCACTGAGGCATATTAATCGGAAAAATAATAGAATAAAATTTAAAAACCACAAATTAATTTCCAACGGTCAGATTATGTATTCAGCTTTATCTTTTTCACTAGAATGAGGTACCTATACTAGATTTTTCGAGAGGGGACGATAAATTTCAATGGGTGGTACCATGGATTGAGTAGTCACAAGTTAAAAAATTGTTGAATACTCAATAGGAATCATATCTTCGGTATGTGGACGAATTAATCTTATTTTCAAATTATCTTTAACCTCTAGGTAGCAACAAAATTGAAAGTAAAGGTGGATAAATTCACTTCACATACTTAGTTGTACTAATATAAAGACCAAATCTTTAGCCTTTAAAATCCCATCTATAAGACAAAATGGGGCCGGAAATAAGCAAATTTTCAAAATTTGATATAACTAAAAACCTGAATTTCTGGATCATCAGAAGTTATGCAAGGTTGCGTTTGAATATTATGTTTATCTCGTGGGCATGTAACACTGTACATAAAACAAATTAGTATTACCTAACTCTATTAAAAAAATGTAAAAAAATCTGAATATAACTTGAAAATCCATTTTTGCTTTTACCTATTCTGTTTAGATTGGACTAAATTCATTTATAAACTTTGGTCCATACCAACAGAGATAGAAATCACAGTAGAACACATGTACAAATTGGATTTAGGATACAGACGTTCCTGGGTCCAGAATGAAAAACTTAATAAGAACTTTCACAGATACTCAAAAGCAGAACTTATCAACATCATCTTAATTGGCTACTAATAATAATAAAAAATTTGACATCATACACTTTCTCAGTATTTTTGAAACATTGCCATGTTTATAGCTACAGAGTCACCAAAAATATAAAAATCGAGTTTCAAGAGATACTGCTGAGAATTACCTGGTCGATGTTTTTAAACTGATAGATAAAAAAGAAGCATCGGAAAAAATACCAAATGTAGAGCAAGTACTTGTAGCATATACCAATTTTTTTTTTTGTTTGTTTTATACAGATATACCTATAACTAAGAAGTAGCAAAAATACGAAAACAAAAGTACATTACAACAGGGACAAGTGTAGATTGCGTATATAATATCGTGACAGAAATAAACCTAAAAAATCTTCTGTTTTTTTTGTTTCAGAACCTCCTAAAGACATTGATATAGATGCATCCACCTATAGAATCCCACTTGCCCTTGAAAAAGGATGTGCCTTCTGTAATAAAGCACATTGGTCTCATTTATGCACCTCTACGAAAATGTTAGAAGCAAGAACCGCCTATTTTGAGAAATACAAATTCTGAAATCGGTGCGGAAAAATTTATAAGCCACCATGCACCTCCGCCGGAAAATTTTTCAATTGGTTTAATAGTGCCGAAAAAGATACTCATCATCTAGCACTTTGCCTAAACCAAGACTTACCTATTTCCAAAACCACCATTTAATGTTGGTTTGCAAAATTAAAGGAACTTCAAGCTAAATTTCTTAAAAGTGAGTTAGACTCGGATTCATCTTACTTAAAACAAAAAACACATCCTAAAATATATAATAAAAATTATCAAAAATTACTCGAACACAATGATAAAAAATTATGTGTTACAGCAAAGCAGTAATGCAGACGAACTACCTACACCAGCTACAACACTTAGAAACATAAGTCCACCTACAGAAGATGAAGAAATTGAAGACTGCCTACCAAAAAATAGTGATTTGACATTTTTTGCTAATACTAATAATCCACTCTCTACATTTTTAACATTTCAGTCTTGTATCTCTAATTTATAATCAACAAACTCCATAAAAATAATTACATTTTTAAGGTTTTTGCAAGCAAAAATCCTATTAAAATTGATATTTTTCTTCTTTTCCTTCTTCATTTTCTTCAGCCTGTGTTTTATGTTTTCTTTTTCAACTGTGAAAAAATTAAAATAAAATTTTCATAGATTTATATTACGATATTATCTGCGACCATTCATTTTTTTGATTCTAATTTTGCGATAAATTTATGTAAAATGTGACAATTGACAATAATGTTTCAATTTCAATTGTTTCGTCTTCGTTAAGTATTATTAAATGAAATATATATGTACATAGCTTCCTTTCAACAGTTATCTTCTTTTTGAAAATACTTCTGAAATTTCTCAATTATTTGTATTTTTTTATTTTCAGTTTTTATTCAAAGCTGGTGTTAATGGTGTCTCCCTGGAATCACTTTTCATGACAAAAAAAAAAAAAAAAAAAAATTATATGAAAATAAAGCAAAAATTTTCTTACCACATCGTCTAGCGATGTAGCTTGTTTGGTTGTGGAAGCGCCTCCACTTACATAGTAAAGGATATAGCTTTCCAAATAACTTCCAACAATGAAAAATTTCCTATTTCAGCACAAATAATAAATGAAATTGCCTCTGATTTACCGTTTCCTAATTCTGAAGAATTTTGAAAAATTTGCCTACAATACCAAAAATTAAAATTTTCTAAAATTCCGAAAAAACATACAACCCATTTCCTAACTGGAAATGATATGATGTGAAACTTCATCACATCTATCAAAAAAGTTTCAACCAACCTACAATTAATTGAAACACTTTATGACTATATTTTAGGAGAAAAATTTATCCGACAAGATTCTACCAACCCTTTCAAACCCAACTTCTCCATATTAGATGACTCGATAGAAAATCTTTGGAGATAAGAAGCCATAGGAATTTCTCCTAAAAATCTATATGAGGAAGAAAATAAATCTGTGGCTCTCTATTTATTGTACGAAAGTGTTCAGATAGTAGACAATATCTTACCTAATCGTATTCATTCCAACCTCCTATTCTATTGTCAATACTACAACCTTCCTATGGACAGATAGTAAATGCGTCCTAGTTTGGCTACTAGAACAAAAAATACTCCTCCAATTCACAGCCACAGAGTCTTAGAAATCAAGAAAGTAAAAGGTGTAACTTATAGATACGTACCAACTAGAGAAAATCCTGCTAATAAAGGCTATTGGTGCTTCTCAACATTGGTTCAAAAATTCAGAAAAATTTTGGCCAGAAACTGACCTTCATTGTCTACAAACTTTAATTTCAGAAGAAAAAATAGATTTACCAGTCTCTGAAAGAATTTCTCTTTGGCACTTACAGAGAAGCTCTATCTGCCTATCGAACAATCACAAAAACATTTTGTACATTTTTTGACACTCCTACAAATCAACATTCTTATATAAGAATGTGTAGGATAAAAAATTCGAAATAGTATAATAATCCCAAAGTAAATCATTTATTTTAATTATAAAATGAATCATTACGATCACTCAAAGAATTTTCACTCTACAAATCCTTCTTACATCCTCCTAAAAATACCCCTTTAAATATTCAAATTGAAAATTTTAATTCATTAAGCCCCTTAATAAATACATTTTATAATTGTCTAAAAGCATTACGTATATTCAGTCAAAAAAGACTTAAAAAAGTCTCTTCAGTATCACTTTATGTTCTGTTACCAAAAAAATTTAATTTTACCCTCCTAATGTTTATCTATGCTGAACAAAAAACAATTTTCATAAAAATTATTCAACGACTCAGGAAACCTGAACACCCTAAATATATTATTTATCATAAATTTCACATTATACTTAATAAAAATGGAATCTTACAAAGACAAAACTGTCTACCACTTACATCATTCGCGTCAGATTCACCCTCACCGATCTTACAATCACCCAATTCACACCTAACCCATCTAATAATTCTCCACCCACATACTCGATACCAACATCGAAGAGTAAAATTTACACTACCACGATATCGAAGATATTATTTTACTTCAAAATCAAATAAAATAATGGCATCAGTTTTAAAAGAACACTGCTTGTTTGCAAAAAACATAATAACAAACCTTTAAACGACCCACATATTTTACAATTCCTAAAATTTTCATTTATACTTCCATTTACTCACCCGTTTACATATACGGGTATATATATATTTGACCATTTTTGGTTTCCGATTAGTATTTACCAGAAAAAAAACAAAAAAAAAACGATTAAACACTCCTATAACACCTCCTAGAAAAATTTGGATAACAGGTGATTTTAATTTTTCTTTTCCATAAGGAAGAGAACAATGAACATGAACTTATTCTATGGCAGAAGTTTTATGATCCTCCTAGACAAGTGAGGAAGCTTCCGCTGAAATGAAGAAAGTCCCCAAAGGAAAAATTTTAAAACAAGTTTGCAAGCATAGTGAGCAAAAATAAATTTTTAGGCGTATTTTGTTTTTTAGAATTTTTATATAGCCTACAAGAGTTTTTATTCTAAAAATGGCACGATAAAATATTTTAGTACAAAAAATAAAAATAAAGAAAAAAACAGCGCCTCCTAAAAAAAAGCTTAGAAGGGTTCTAAAAAAATCACTTCAAAGCACCCCTATTTTATAAAGTAAATCTTAGAGTGTGGCAAATGTTTTCATTTTAATTAAATCAACAAACAAATCAAAAAAATCTGGATTTTTTTCCGCTTTTTTAAAATTTTTCACCCTCGGCTGAATCCCATTCAACCCATGCGTTAATATGGCACTGATACCGGGCCCCTAAAAATACCAAACCCACGGAATACCCCCAACCCCCTCTTGTCAGGCCTCTGATACCCACTCTATAAATTATAAACCGTACCAATTACCACTGAACGAGGAGGAAAAAAAATCAAAATTTCAAACAAAAACTCAAAAAAAAAAACTTTTTTTGTGTCAACACATAACAACGTTCAAAGAACATGAACATTATTTCTTTCTTCGGCGAGTATCACAACATTCACGCCGAACATAACGTTTATTTTTCAGCCTATTAAATCCGTAACAGTAGCACAGTATGACGTGTACCCTCGGCGAAAACAAAACAATCCCTTTCTCGAAACACTCCATTACACAGCCTGCATTACCATTTTTGAGGCAGTAAAGAAGTAAGGAACGAGAAATACCAATAATAAAAAGTCAACGAATGTGTGTTCTTCCGATTTTCAACTGAAAAAATTTCCCCTCACATCTCCCACACTGGAAAAAGACGAAGCCATGCGATTGAGAAACACGACTGTATAAAAACCAGCAGGCCCTTTACCGAAGGATAAAACGGAGAAAAAAAGAATAAAAATAAAAAAAAAGTAAAAAAAAAACACTTTTCGAAAGGGGGTTCGTCGAAAAACCCACCAAGATTTGATGCCCTGCAGCACCTTTTTTTGTGGAACGTAGCATTTTTTTTTTAGACGAGTCGTTTCTACTCGCTCGTGTACTCGAAACACAGAAATTCAATCAACCCATTTATATGCTACGAGCGTACGGATTCTATGCTGCTTCACCACCGACCCCCCAGATCCGCTCCCCCAGACAAGGTAACCTCGCATTACACCGAGTATAAATTAATATGCATGTAAGAGAGGCTAAAACCAGAATTTCACTTTCTTTCAAATACGAGTAGGTTTATGTACTATTATACATAATTATATAACTTAATTAACGCGTCGGTCTGCCGTCGAAGAAAAATAGTTGATGAAAGAAAAAAATTAATAAATCCTCTTATAAAATCATATTATTTTGTACCCACATAGCATTATCTTTCATCTCCCAAACACAAACAAAATTTATTACATACATACAGGCATATCGTCACCTTCATCTCAATTTTTTCATTCAACCTCTGGACCAATTTTACGGCCTTCACAGAATTTCATTTATTAAACAACAGCGCCGCTTGACAACGAACTGATGATATATCATATTATACTAAATTAAAAAACATTTTATTGCCACTGGATGTGAATTTTAAAACAGTCTTCTTTGGGGGGCAGCAATTTTAAATTGAGAGAAGCGCGAGAAAGAGTGGCGAAAAACAATAAAAGAAAAAGAGTTAACCTTTTTATACAGGAACTCAATAATTTTCTTTCTCTTTCGTTCTGAGTCTAAAACACCAGAATTAAAAAAAAAATTTAAACATGAAAAAGTATTATATGCCTAATCGAAGATGTTTTAAAGAAGGACGGGGGGAAAGGTGAAAACTGTTTACCGCGAACAAGGTCGTGGAATACGTTTTTTATTCCTCTCTTTTTTTGTTTATTTATTTGTATACTGCATTTATTATATAGATGTTTTTTTATCAATACGTGTCGCGACTCTCCAACAGAGTTAAGCGCCTGAACCTTCGACTTGAACCGATTAGAATTCAACAAAATTATTATTTATGTACGTTGATAAATAATTATAAGGGAAGAAATTGGTTCTGAAAACCTTAACTCTAAAAAATTTGGTCTAAACAATTTACAAAATGTTATAACACACCTTCGGAACCAACTTTACTCGCCAAGCCATGACATGAAAATGGCAACTTAGCCAACCAGCACACTCCATGTAGAGAACCTATTTTTCAATTTTAGTATCCGATACAGCAATTTTGTTCATTTTACCCTTCATTTACTCTTCCTGACTGAAAATTATTAATACATCACTCCAACCTCCAAACTTCGAAATAGATTTTGTTTTTTTTTCTTTAGGAACTGAGTTTGAATCTTGATATTAGTTTACCATGAAAACTGAAAAGTAGAAACTATTCCCGACTTATCAGTGCTTCAAAATGTCAGAATTTTGATTCTTAGCCATCATCTGTACATAATATAAAACAAACACTGAAACGGCGCATGAAATTTTGGCTTGTGTCAGCCTGCAAACACTGATCAATTCGTTATTGGAACTTACAGATATCTACACTATATATAACCTAGATACTTAATTTTCCTGTTTTCAGTCACCTCTGCTTTCCCCTTACCTCACCGCACCAAAGTAACAGAAGCTGTTGGCACTTTATACATACAAGAGTATCCATTTACATCTCGCTGATACACACTCCACCTTATGTTTGAATATAAAATACCTAATTGGAAATTAAAAGAAAATTTATTTTTTTGCAGGTAACAATAATTTTTGGTATCCTGGTTATGATTTTAAAGACTGATAGAGAACATACACACGAATATGATATATGATAAAACGGTCCTGGAAATATGCAAATATTCAAAATTTAATGTGATCAAAAACTTGCATTTGAGGAATCATCAGAGGTGGTCCCGGATTTCCCTTAGAATATTATGTTTATCTCGTGGGTATGTAACACTATACAAAGAATAAATGAAGTACTACCCAACTCCATTAAAAAAATGTATGAAAATGTCAAAATAACTGAAAATCTATTTTTGGTTTTACGTAATCCATTTCTAAACTTTGTTCCATACCATCACAGACAATAATCATGGAAGAACACAAGTACGATTGGATTTAGGATAAAGGTTTTTCTAGATTTGGAACTACAACTGAATCAAAATTCATATTATAAAAAAAAAAAAAAAAAGAAAGAAAAAGAAAAAAAAAGAAAGCACATTTGTTTTATATTATAGTTTATAGTCTGAAGTCCAAAAACTGCAAAACTGTGCAAGAATTCATTATCAGTATTATCCAAACTGGAAATTATAATGGTATTTTATCATAAATCAAAATAAAACTTCACCCTTGAATACTCAATGAGCATAATACCATTTGAGGTTTACTAAAATTTATTCCATATAATTAGACAAATTTATATAATCTTAGAATTATTATCTTCTAAGAACTTTTCAATTTGGTTAAAGGGATTGGGAAATAAAAAACTTTTAAAATTCTAAGATCTGTGAAATACGGGACCATACCTTGAGTTACAACGCTACTTTCAACAAAATTATCAGTCTTCAATCTTCATATCACATCACAATAGTACTAAAATTAAAAACCAGAATCATGAAAAATCTAATATTTTGTCATCAGAGTAAAATTATTCTCGTAGGTGAGAAAGAAAAAAGAAACATCAACTTTATTCCATACCATCAGTTAAATAAAGAGAAACTTATAATTTTCTTTGAATTCAGGAAATTTTGGCTTTAGAAATGCCCTGTTTGAAAAATCCATATTATGATAAGGGGAAACTCAACGAGGACAATGGATTTGTTCCATACCAGTGAATAGTATATAAAGTTTAGACACTGTGAAATAATGTGAGACTTCATTACAATTATTTATCAAACTGAAAATGATAGTGAAACATCTACATCCCTGAATGTAGTTTCATTAACATGCATAT
Organism: Ericerus pela; assembly: GCA_011428145.1. Classification (NCBI taxonomy): domain Eukaryota; kingdom Metazoa; phylum Arthropoda; class Insecta; order Hemiptera; family Coccidae; genus Ericerus; species Ericerus pela. The sequence continues at coordinate 137,126 of WOFM01000124.1, forward strand.
ATGGGTATGAATACAGAATTTTTCCAGGTACACGATTGGAAACTATCCAATTTGGTTACCACCAAGTATTATAAAACAAGAAAACCACAAATGTAGTGTGAAAAAAAAAGTATAAAAACTACAGTCTATTACTAAAAATCAATGCTAAATTCCACACCTGAATTCCAAATGAAAATACCAATGTTTTGAAGATTCTCATTATATTCGAATAATTAGTTCCACATAATTAGTCAGATAAGTACAATGTCAAATTTAGGATCTTCCATAACTTTCTCAAACAGGTAAAATGGATCTGGAAATTAAAAATTACAAAAAATGACTTTTCTCAAATTCGGTTCTGTGAAAGTTATTACTAAGTTTTTCATTCCAGGCCCACGAACATCTGTATCCTAAATCCAATCTGTACGTGTGTTCTACTGTGATTATTTTCTCTGATGGTATGGAACAAAGTTTACAAATGGATTGTGTCTAATCTGAACAAATTACATAGAGCAAAAATGGATTTTCAAGTTATTTTCAGATTTTTTTACATTGTTTTAACAAAGTTGGGTAAATACTTCATTTGTTCCATATACAATGTTACATACCTACGTGATAAACATAATATTAAAAGGGTAGCCCTGGAAAACCTCTGATGATTCCCAAAATGCAGGTTTTTGATTGAATCAAATTTTGAAAATTTGTTTGATTTTGGCTCATCCAATTTAGTTACCACCAAGTATTATAAAACAAGAAAACCACAAATGTAGTGTGAAAGAAAATGTAGAAAAACTATAGTCTATTACTGAAAATCAATACCAAATTTCACACCGGAATTATAGATGGAAATACCAGCGTTGTGGTGATTCTCATTACATTCGAATAATTAGTTCCACATAATTAATCAGATAAGTATAGTGTGAAAATTAGAATCTTCCATAATCTTCTAAATCAGGAAAGTTGTATCGGGAAATTACAAATTACAAAAAATGACTTTTCTCAAATTCGGTTCTGTGAAAGTTATTACTAAGTTTTTCATTCCAGGCCCACGAATATCTGTATCCTAAATCCAATCTGTACGTGTGTTCTACAGTGATTATTGTCCATGATGGTATGGAACAAAGTTTACAAATAGATTAAGTTCAATCTGCATGGATTAGGTAAAAGTAAAAATAGGTTTTCAAGTTATTTTGACATTTTCTTACATTTTTTTAACGGAATAGATAATACTTCATTTATTCCATGTACGGTGTTACATACCCATAAGATAAACATAATATTCTAAGGGAAATCCTAAAAACCTCTAGTGATTCTGGAAATGCAGGTTTTTGATCACATCAAATTTTGAAAATTTGCGTATTTCCGGACCAATTTCATCATATACCTAGATGTGATTTTAAAGGTTGAAAATTTAGTACTTATATTAGTACAACTAAGTATGTGAAATGAATTAATTTACCTTCACTTTCCATTTTGTGGCTATTTAAAGGTTAAGTATTTGGTAACCTTTGAAACTCTACATCAATGCACAAGCCAATATCATACTTAAAATAGATACTTCTTACGTGAAAGTGTAACAATAGACTTATAACATTTAATAGGTACATGATGAGGCAAACCACACCTATACCTTTTCATGAAGGAAAAAAGCGTAAATTTTACATGAATTTAATGCAACTCTCTGATGTTGTATTGCTACTATAGTGAATTGAAACACGAATTTTTTGTAAAATAAACATCAAATGATATAATTTTTACGGGAATCAATAAAAAAATTACAGACTTGATATTTATTATTGCATCTCTCGTAAAATTTAAAAAATATTTGGTTTTTTTCGAGATCAGTTAGCATCTATTTTCAGAATTTCACTGAAGTCCATGTGTTTTACCAACAGGATCTACCGAGGATTACATTAGACCATTAGGCAACGTTCGGTCATCTTCAAGATATAACTTTATGCATTCCACGACTGATTCTGACTTGATCACATAACATTCTTCAAATTTTTGGTCCTTAAGCGGACTTCATTACCTAACGAAACAACTTTGGATACTCACAAAAATACCATAAAATTTCTAACCATTTTGAACAAAGATGCATGAATTATCGAAAATATTAGCCGCCACTAATAAGATAAAAAAGTACTACAACTGTTTTTTTCTTTTCTTTTACACCGAGAACTTACCAAAACAGCAGTCAACTTTAACATGGAATTTTTTAGAAAAAATTTTTAATTGTTGTCGTTCGATAGAAGTAATAAAAGTGTACAAACATTACTATGCAAACGAAAGAAGCAAAAAATAACTCCACACCTCGTCATCAACACAAAATCTTAGGCCAATTTAAAAACACATGATGTCAATCTTTTTCTTTTTCATTTCGGTAACTTACTTCTCCACTAAGACGCTCTCGTTCTACACTTTTAAGGCCTCCCTTTCATCAGGGGCGTTCCGATCGGGAGGTAGGGGCTTGTCCACTCCTTAGAAGTTTCTGTAAGTCGGAAAATTTGGAAAAAAACTTGACCTAGTCGGCAAGATTATAGTAATCAGTACCCCCACTCATAAAAAGAGAGAAAACATCTTAAGCTAGTTTGTCAATTAATCTATGATTCAAAATCTCAAGTTCATTGCGGCAATGAAAACATAGTCGCACGAAACGGATAAATTCAATCATACCCTTCCCTAATTCTCTTACGGGTCAATTTTAATACCCCGTTTGCAGCAGATGGGTAAAAATTACTATCAGCCAACAATTTTTTAACCGGACACCCCCCTCCCAAATAAGGAAGTTTCAGAATGCCCCTGCTCTTCATCCCTCCTTATTCAAAAATTGAACCATTATTTATACTTTTTTTAAACGTTCGATAAATGCTGTTCTAAACTGCAGGCAACCGCCAAGTAACGATGAAACTATATTCTATAAAATAAGACCGGGTGGAATACGCAAGGGAAGCGGGGGTAACTAGTAAAATTTCGACAAGTCGGAAAAAAATTTCGAATTTTAACGGATGAAGTTAAAAGTATGTTTTTAAACAATGACAAACCAACCACTCGTCCAAAACACGAATTTTCAAAAAAACCTGATAGACATGTGTCGCCTGAATAAATTACTTACACACGAACTACATCTGCCCGATTTTTTTTTTTTTTTCTTTACTAAATAAATACCCATTATGAAAAAAACATTGGTGGCAAATATGTTTCGGTACGTCTTTAATACTGTCAGGAATGTCAGGATTAATGTACCAAAAGAGAAAAAAAAAACCACACACACACATACATACATACATACATACACACACACACACGCGCGCGCATTAACACAGAAAAAGAAAAAACTGAAAACCTTCGGAGACCAATATTATTTACACTTTTAATTTATTTTCAGCTTTTTTTTTCTTTCTTGTTTTGTTAACATAACGGAGGTAGGACGGTGTACCAATCAACAGAAAGAAAAAAATTCGGATCAATTAGCATACTCGTCGGACGAGATAATGAAATTACAAATTGTTATGTCTGAAACCGTTCAAAAATGACTTATTCAACGAGTATTACGACGACGATATTATTATAGATAAGCTCCACATACTCTTGAATGTTTTTTTACATTTTCGAAAATGGTTCAACAGTTTTTGATAAAAATGTTTCGCTTAGTTTAGCGTGTAACGATTAACACTGGTGCCCAGCTGAAACGAATAGCTTTTTATGGGCAGGATTTTACTTACACTGTTAGCAAATCTCACGGAGCTTGAAATGGAACTACAAAAAGGACGTATTCGCGTAGCCTACGGAGACACAAATATTAATATGATTCAACGATGACGGTGAGTGGTCTACCAATTAACCGTATGAGGTAATGCTATGCAAACTGTGCGACTGAACAAAATATATAAATTATTATATTATGACTTTTTTTCAACTCAAGTAGATTGATGAAAGTCATAAAATTCGGGAATTAGTTAACAGAGAAGTGTTGTGGTCAAAAATCAAATTTTTCAGATACACGAGTACAAATTATTTGTTTTCAAAGTACTAGTACTGTTGTAGCAACCCCAGAGCTGGCATAAAATTAATGTATAAGTGATACACATAAACGATAGGGGGAGAGGAAATCATCAGAAAACTCTAGCGCAGCAGCCGCTCCATTAGGAATGTCGGTTTTCAAAAACTAGCCAAATACAACCAAAATTGTAAACGAGTTAATATAAATCATAAAATATAATGGTTGTACTAAATTGTTACTGACTGAAAATTACACATTTTGGAGCCAAAAATCGGAATAAAATCGGACACATCGAAATAAGGTTATCATCTCAGCAGATTAAAAATTCCTGACGCAATTGAAATTCAAAGGTTTCCATAATCAGAGCCGTATAGAGGAAATTCTGGCCTAGGAAAAAAATTTATGTGCACTCAAGATATTTAAAATTGCATACGGTTCAGGTACAGTGTTCAGGATTTATCTGAGAGAGGGGTTTCATAATACTGAAGAAGCCACTATTTCTTTCTCTTTTTTTAAAATTCCGAGCCCCTAAAAATCCTTAGTATGGGAAGAATCTCTCCCTTCTCCCTTTCAAGTAAAGTCTGTTTATGATGAAGCGGGGAGGGCCAGAATAGAATGTCAAAGAAAAAAAATAATCGGACTGAAATATTGTGACCTGCAACGTAATAACAAGAAAATCTTATACATATCCATATAAATTTGATTCAAGTGTGCCCGAAGTTCCCTTGGGTCATAAGACGAAACACGAACCCATCCCCACCACTGGATCTTTTCAGGAGATCCAACTTAATAAATAAATTTTCACAAAGAACCAGCATAAAAAATTAACTTTAAAAAAAAATTAACGGACATATCACCAAGGGACTCAAAGATTGCCTATCAAAATACTACCAACGCATTCACCCAGATTCAAGAAACCAAAATTTTCTCCTATTTTTTTTCATTAACTTCATCTCCGCTAATCAAGATAGTACAAGCAATTTATACTGTAAGGGTAATTAAAGTATACAAATATATGAATCTGAAAACTACATTATAACACTAACATGAAGAATTTAGAGTAGATTACTTCTGATGAAAATAGGCCTACTTGCGATGATAACAAACTATAATGCATCGACAGCGTGTTCAATATTATATTAATATGACAGGTCCGACTGTTTTGCTTCTCAATCGATAAGCAGCACCATTTAGGACCAGTGTTGGTCGGCCAAAGCCCTAAAGAAACTGTAAGTGTAAAGTCAACTAAGACCGCGAAAAATATATTTTCAAGTCCAATTAAATATCAAGCTCGTTTAAAAAACGGAAAATTTTATTTTTCTAAGGAAATCAAAATTTACAAAATTGTTTTGTTAAAATGACGGACTGAAGAAGACATATTTTACTTTCTTTTCAAGATGAATGAATGATGAATTGGTTTTAATTTTCATATGAAAAACTAACAAGGCTGAATGCCGTAAGATTACGTCACATTAAGTTACTAAAATTTAAATTTTCGTTTTTAAAGAATTTTGAGATGTAATGGTCAAGGCTTTTCTTCATAACTGTAAGGTCGTAGGTTCGAGATCAACATACGGTCGTCATATGCAGACTTAAAATAGCGGTTGATTTGATTTGGTTCCTCCGGTGAAAATTCACTTTGGGTGACCCTTTGACCATCGAATTCCAAACAGTACATTTACCAACAGATCAACTACAAACTCAACTGATGAAACGATTAACGAGTAACCTACAAATCAATGTAGTTTTACTTTCTTCGGCCAAACAGCTTCACCATGTGTCGTTGGTAAAAAAGATAGTATCAGTTTTTTTTTTTTGAAACTTACGAAAAAGAGATGAAACTAAAAAATGAAAATAAAATGAAAACAAAAATTACTTTTTTCGAATACAAAACTTATTTCAAGCATTTCGTAATATCAGAATAATTTTATGAGTTTTCTTTTAACCATATTTTAACACTCAAAATATGGCGGAGGACGCCACAGTGATCCTTAAACTTCGACGTAAATTGCCGAAAAAAGTTTTAATGATTTGGAAAATGAAAGAATTATTCAAACTACAACGAATAATAACGATAATAATGAATTTACAAAAAATTAAAAAGTGAGATTCTCAAAAAATACCTCACTCACAAGTCGTTGATTTCAATAATTATTGAGCAATAGTCAATTTCAGTATTCGAATTATTCAAGTGTCGCTAAGTTCAACAAATTTTCGTTTCGTTGATGGCCAATTTAAGTCAAGGTAAAAAATATAATTAAATATTTTAGTAAAAGCAGGAATATAATGGGCAAACTTTGTACTACCATGAAGTTATGACCGATTTATTTAACCATTTATGTTGAAATAATACAATGCCAAGCAAGTAATAAACTGACCACTTTTTGTATGCTTTTACATAACTCCTGTAAATTATAATTTTGACTCTATTATAAAAGAATAATGCACTCAATCGAATGAAAGTATAGTATCGTGGCAGGCGCTGATTGCTTCTAAATCCGAATGGAACGAGGATTTTTAACCTTTGGGTGGTCACAAAATGGAAATTAAAGATAGATGAATTCATTTCACATACTTACTTGTATTAATATAAGAACCAAATCATCAGCATTTAAAATCCCATCTATATGATGAAACAGGCCCGGAAATACAAAAATTTTCAAAATTTGATGAAATTAGAAAATTTGTAATTGCAGAATCACCAGAGGTTGTCCAGAGCTGCCCTTTCAGTATTATGTATATCTCATAGGTATGTAACACTATACACGGAACAGATGAAGTATTACCCAACTCTGTCAACACAACATATGAAAATCTGAAAATAACTAGAACATCAATTTTTGCTTTTCTCCTTCAGTGGAAAAAACAACCTAAATATGAAGTAAGAAAAGAGAATAGATAATGTGAACTTGGTGAATTGATTTAACTATTCAATTGATACAGAATTTCGGTATCTCTATCTCTACCATGGTTAAAAACTGTTGGAAAAACTATCACTCCATAACCGCTGGATGGATTTGCTTCAAATTTTCCAGCTAAAAATTGTGTTATTTAAGGAAGTTTTATTCTTCCCCGGTGAATAAAGGTAGCTCACACATCCTTAATCTTATATTTGATATTAAATTTCTAAAAACTTTGATACACCTTTGAGAATAAAGCTCTTTGTAATGTTCTCAATTTTTCAGGCGAGCAAAGGAATTAAATTTGATATCAGCCAGCAACCTTTTTTATAAAGAGATTTCAAACCTTTGATGTATCATTTTGCTTATGCGGCAAAATTGGATTAAAAAGGATATCGCCATGACCTTTTCTTTTAATTGATTGTTCGTCGGCATCGAATACACGAAGATGTACGTCTTGCTTTAGAAAAATAGTTCAGTAATACAAAAAGATCAAGGTTCATTTGATTCTGGGAATCAGGATACAATTTAGCAGGTCTATGAAAATATAAAAATATATATATATATCTGTTTTCGAAGAAGGTAAAAAACTAAAAATTTTGTTAGGTTCAAATTTTCAAAGAGGATCGTTCCTCTGATGTCGGCGAATGGAGCAAAGAGTACGAAAGAAGGAAAGGGAGAGGGCGTGCAAGGTTACATCTAAAAACCTATGAAGACAAAGATAGTGGACTGGGTAATTCGTTAGCGCGTACGTAATTCCAGTCATGAAAAATAGTCCAGAGAACTGGTAAGAACGGCGAATGGGGACGCGAAGTGAGGGAACAAACTTTCGTAATTTTAAGTGGGGCTACGACGAGGTAATGAACCTGACTCGATGGAAAGTGGTGATTTTCGTTTGGGAGTGTACAAAACGGTGTATAAAAAATGGTGGTACCACAGGTAGTGATGTCAGGTTGTGGGGTAGCCAAAATCGTAGGGAAAACTATGTATAAGTAAGGTCAGTTTTAATAGCTTGTTTGCCAGTTAATTTGGTGTAAATATTCGCTCGGAAGGAGAGAGTCTGCCGATAAAGGAGGGGTTGTTTTTGGTCAAAATTTCCAAGCTTTTTAGGGAAAAGCCTCGAAGATGGAGTAGTACAACACATATCACATCGACTGAAAACTATCACCATAGTTGAAGGGCTTCCCAAGTCAAAAAAACTGGATCTCGAAGTTCAAATGGATACTTATTTACACAAAATCCACAATAATATCGACTGTGGATTTTTCTCTCCCATTTCACTTGAAATCCTGTTACCAAAACACAACAGTTCATGAAATTTAGACAATAATGGCTAGAATGATTCCTAAAAATATTTCTACCTCAGAATATCAAGTAAAAACAAAATTATTTTCGAATGTAAGTAGTGAAATTTACAAACATTAAGTGGATGAAAAATCCAGAATATTTGACTAATTCCTATTTTTTTGACTCAGATCAATTCCTATTAGGGTTTTTCAAATTTTGATAAACTCTTATTGTCCTATTACAGTGTTTTTTTCATCTATAAATTTTTCGATTTTATATTATGAAAAAAAACATCAAGTTATCCACAGTTTTGATTTTGAAAAGAAGAAAACAATTTTTTCTCGTTTTTATATCTATAAATTTTCGTGTTCAAATAATTCTGACGTAAAAAATTCCAGCAGGTTTCCTTGTGTATCATCTACATAAATTTTTATAGATTTTTGAACAGCTTTAACAGACGAATGTAAGAATTTGAAAATTTTTACAAATTTTTGATTTATAGGTTACTTCAATTTCCTATTTGGTTTTTATAGAATTTTTTATTTTTAAAAAGGTTTTCTATAAGTATCAAGTAGTTGCTACCTTCATTTGAAAGTTTTGTGAGGTCCGTTAGTGGAAGTATGAAAAGTGATGAAAGGGTTAATTTTGTCCACGTATGTTGAAAAATTTGACTTTTTCCGGCCCAATCCTTTTTAATGTCCTGTATATTTATTGCTTGAAATAAAAATTTTCTGGTTTCTTCTAAATATTCAGTTGAGTTATATCAAGCTAAGAAAACAAAAAAAAAGTTACAAAAAAAATTCGAAATATGTTTTCAAAAGTAATTTGTTCTTCACTTATAATCATGAACGAAATGTTAAGTACTGTTGTGGCATAGGTAGTTGGTATGAGGTATTACTGAATGCGATAAACGACTTCCTCTGTTATGCGTACCGCTTAAGGACTGGTTATGGTACGAATCGGCATCATTTCTTGAAAATATATTTAGTGTGCGTGTGCATGGCCTACGGATTAATGACGGAGCCATGAAACATAATCAATGGGTTTTAATTTACGTTTACTCGTTGATAAACGATCAGTTGTGGTGTGCGAAAAGTGGTTACGTCCTTCGTCGTTTCCCCAAATTACCGGCTGAATATATTAAATCAACGTTTGCGCGTATATTTCGTTTCGATACCATTTATTAGCCACTTTTCAGGAATACTTTGTCAGAGGTGTATCGCAGTGGACCAGTGTGTGAGAAATTAATTAGTTCGATCATGTTTTGGGCAGAGTTGCAGTTAATATTATGGGTGGCGACGCGGTTGTTTAAACGACTTAGTTACAATATTGAATGGAGCCTGTTTTCGTAGAGGGTGGTTAAGAAAATAAGTAATCACTTCTGATCACATGAAATGCCAATTAAATCCGCCTCGATTTATGGGTTGCTAATACAGATGAAACCATACTTTTTCTGTTCAATGGCAATGTTTTTTGACCTACATATAGTACTCATGAACTCATGAAGCGTTGATTGTCCATTTTTGACGACACGTGATCCTCGTCGTCGCTGAAGAATCTTAAGGGGAGGGGGCTTTGGTGGTTTTTTTTTTTATTTGAAATATAATATTAAAAACTAAATGTGCAAACTCGCTCAAACGGTGTTCATCGATGGCAAAACTAGTAAAACTAGTTAATGCAATAAAAATTGTAACTGTTTGGTCCCTATCCATAAATCATGTGGGAGACTAAAAATATTTTGAAAATTCACACTACAGTTTATACTATTAAAATAATTTTTTTAACATTCATTTTTAAATAGACTTTTTACCCAGTTTGCTTACAAATGGGATATTATAATTAACCTCAAAAAAGCCTTTAAGAAAGATAGCTATTATATGACAAAGATTTGAAAGAAGGAGCTCATTGGTTCAGGAGTTCTTGAAAAACCTGGAATAAACAAAAAATCTCTGAAAAAGTGGTTTTTAGCGATAAAATGATCGATATTTTTGTTAAAGGTATGGATGACTGTCCATAATTGTTTATAATTTCTTAACTTGTAACTAGCAATGAAATATCAATATATCAATAACTATTGATATAAATATTGAATTATATCGATTAATATCAGTATAAATATTAATTAATATTAATATAAATATTATAGAGGTCTGAGAGTGTTTTTAAAGAAATGAAATAGACATCAATCAATTTGATCGTAAGTATATATTAAACAAAGTATAGATTGAACTGATGTCATATAGCGGAGCAGAGTAAACGGGTTTATGTTTGTAGCCACTCATTTTTTTTTGCCACATTGACGCAATTTTTTTCAATTAACAACCTTGTCTAGGTTTACCTTTTCGTGATGTTTTTAGATGACAATTTAATTTAACCTATTGCTGTCTAAACATACACTGTCTGTTTTCTATATTTAAACTTTTTGGCAACACATGATTGTCCACCTGAGTATAATTTCGATATAATGTTAGTTTGAAGTTTTAAATAAAAAAAGATTATCTTTTAAAATGATAGTTCGCGGTTTATTTTGGCAAATAAGCAAGTAAAAAAAGCTCTGAAAGTTCGACTTTCTGCGTTACAATCTCGTAGAGTCTCAACATAGACAATAAGTAAATATTGAGCAATTTAAATAAAATTACTCATCACAGATAAATAGTCAAACTTTGACAGTTACTATACCATAAGGAATGAGGAAATTCTCCAAATTTTATTAATTTGTATTAGAAGTCAGGACTTACAGAAGTTAAGAACAAAAGAAAATTTCGACTTATAGATGCTTCGAACAAGACTTATTTTGTTGTTGTTATTGGATAAATATAACAAACGCTAACCGGAAGAAAAATCCCATTTACAGAGGTCAACGAGAAGAAAAATTCAAGTTATGAAGGAATATACTTCATTTACGCACGAATTATTACAAGCGATATTAACTCGAGTTGACCAAACCGAATGGTATCTGATTTAAACGTGTAGAAGTGAATTAAAGTCAAGAGAGAAGAGAATTTCTATCGTATTTACAATACAAGCTTGCAGATTTAATTATTTCGAAAAACAGACTACAAAAACAAAACTAACATACAATTATTGATTAGGAAGGGGCAGCAGCATTCCGAAAAAATGGGATATTTTGAACTTGAACGAAGTAATTTTTAAAATTCACAATAGAAAAAAAAGCAAGAAAATTGCTCACTCATCCAATTGTTTTCAAAATCTTTTACGAAACTTATATTCACGCAAACGAAATAATTCGTTTCGGTACAAATTTCCAGAATAATGAAGAAAGGTATAGTAGTATTGCATTCATCTCCACATACGCAGAATAAATCGTACTCAACGTTTCAATAAAATTTTATCAAAAAGTGCTGAATTACAAAAATCTAAAAAGTATGAGAAAAATCTTCATTCAACTTCTCCAGTTATTAATCTTCTTTCTATTTTTACGCATCTCTTTCTCAAGTCAAGCGACGAAGTCTAAAATGAGAGTCTATTAAAAAAAAGAAAAAAAAAGTTTAATTTTCTCCCAGACCACAAATGAAACGTCAGAATTTCGACCCATGGGTTTCGTAATGTAGTTTTCCACCACCAACTCCTTCGCTTCCAAAAAAGAAACACAACTATCACGTAGATGTTTGTTTTCCTAATTAGCGCCGGAAGAACAATTTTACACACAAATTTAGGTAGCCTAATTATATCGTTAAAAGTACGACTCGTATTCACGTTAAGATGCCGCACATTTGCGGCAATGATATTTCATCGCGCAGCCGGGTTTCACCTTCCACAAACACAACTTCATCCATTTTACCCTAACCAGGTAAGTACGGTGATGGTAAATGAAAAATCACGCCCACAGTGATTTCAATCTCGAAACATTAATTAATTCAGAGCGAAGCAAAAAGAAGATTGAAAAAAAAGGATCTTATTTTTAGATGCAGAGTCAGAGACGTAGTTAAAAACTTGTTTTGGCGTGAATATTTTTAATTCAAAAGTACGATTCAATAAATTCCCCCAAGAAAAGAAGACAAAACGACTGCAAACACGCGTGTACAATGAAATTTTAATCGATCATTTTATCCACAAATATTCGGCGCAACTGTCGAAGGCACCGTAAGATTAAAGGTGAGGCGAAAAAACTTACGATAAACGGCGCAGACCGAATTCGCCCTTACTTCGAGTCACACTTACCTGCAACATAACAGAACACAAAGAAATTAGAGAAAGTAAATAAAAAATTATGGCAATAATAGTTGAAAACTAAACGAAATAAGTTTATAGTAGGTAAGAACTCCAGGTAAGTATCCAATTTTTAATTCCACTTGTTTCACGGCGCATACATCCGAGGCAAAAACATTTTTACTTTCCCCTAGCACGGAAACAAGGGAAAAAAAGGTAGATATACGACATATTTTTCAAACAGAATCGACAATATTTAATAAATTTATTTTTCGATTACATTTTTCTTTCTCTTCGTGTGATTTAATAAAAGGTAGAAGTTACAACGACGTACGAGAAATGGAATTCTATCAAAATTTAAATTATAGCAAGTTTTTTTTTTTTTAAACCGAACTGTAGCTGTAAAATGAAAATGGCAATACAAATCCGCTTATATACATTATTTAGAAAATAAAATCAAAGAAAGTAATAATTATATAAGCTAACTTACTGGGAAGAAAAAATAATTAATTTGAGATTATAATTTGCGAATATTTTTATTAACCAGCTGTAAAAGAAGTAAAACTGAGATAAATTGAAACTGAACTTATTAAAAATTAAATAGTTTGAGAAAAAAATAAAAAATATTTTGAAAGAATATTTTAAAGGAGGTGGGAACTGTGAAAGTTGTGACAACAAATCCACTATCTTCAAACTCATCAGTTTTGAGGACACACTGGAGAAAATACTCGGACAATCCAAAATTCTATAAACCATTTAAACTCGTCGATTTCAAAATAGCAAAAAGAAAAAAATCTAGGACCACCAGCGTACGATTTAAGAAATAACTAAAAATATATTTGAAGAATCAACATTACACATAAATCGGTTTTTACTAGACAAAAATTAGATATAAAGGTCCGGTTCTATAAATACTCTCTTTCGATTTCGTTTCATTCAAAATTGAAATAAAATCTGAATCATTTACAGTCTTATTCGAGAGACTCTCGACTTCATGCCCAGAAATGAAACTTCTCGGACTAAAAATTAATGGTCATCAAGTATGTCAAATATCTGTCGAGATTGATTGTGGGAAAGTTAAAAAATAAAGTAATCTGGAAGCTACTATCCGTCCCCTTAAAACTACAATTGCGGGAAAAATTTTCAAAGATTTAATTTGTCAAGCTTCAGCTGTAATAATGCTACACGTAGATTTTAGATTTGATACACAATTATTTCTCAATCGCACGAACAGTTTTACGTGGAGACGACACGGAACAGTTTTAACATAGGATTGAGTGTCCAGACTATAGATGCCGCGTGCTGGCGTACGAAGTACCCCAGACTGAACACCCTACCCAATCAGAATCGAAAATCAGTGTAAACGTGAGGTACTTTGTACGCCAGTGTTTATATAAACAAATGCACCTTGCGAGATTTTCCTCCAATCAGATATTTTGTTGGAAGTACACTTATTTGTAGAAGCTCTTTCTATAGGTAGGACACAAAAACTGCCCATGGGTCATCTCCATTGTATATATATCCTCGAAGGTTTTACTAAAGCATCTCTAGTTTTACCTAAGTGACGTAAACTGACATTTTTCCTCCAAAAAAGTCCGAAAATCATAAAACGTCTATTGTTGAACGAATCGTTGCTCAACGATAGGCGTTTTGTTGTTTTCGGTCTTTTTTGGAGGAAAAATGTCGGTTTACTTTACTTTGGTAAAACTAGAGATGCTTTAGTTTTACTACATCCTATACTATAATCCGAGCAATAACTTTGTGCATGCGTGGGTGCGTGTATGTATGTATGTATGTATGTATGTATGTATGTATGTATGTATGTATGTATGTATGTATGTATGTATGTATGTATGTATGTATGCATGTACGTATGTATGTACATATGTATGTATGTATGTATGTATGTATGTATGTATATACGTAGGAATGAAAACACATTCTGAAGGACTAAACTGACAATGTTGTTGAAATTTAGGTAATGGAAGCTTCTGAGAACAATCGATTAGACAGTATGTGATAAAAGCTGGTGATGAAAAGCTCACCAAGAACAAACATAATTTTTAGATCTGCACTCTGAATATCATCAAATTTTGTGATTAACGCTGAACACAACAAATACAAAATGTCTCACACTGAATCTCAATCTTAAATCTCAATAGATAGATAATAATTTGATATCAGCTTCTGATAAAGAATTTTATTGCTGAATTTCGAATTTGGATACTAAATTTAAAATATGGTTTTTAGTGTTATTTTCCCAGGAAAATTGGAGGAAACTCTCGCAACGTGCATTTGTTTAAACACTGGGGTACAAAGTACCTCACTTTTACACCGATTTTCGATTCTGATTGGTTAGGGTGTTCAGTCTGGGGTACTTTGTAGGCCAGAACGCGACATCTATAGTCTGGATACTCAACCCCATGTTAAAACTGATACGTGTCGTCTCCATCATTTATATATTTTAGAAGGGTATTTGTAGATAAGAAGATACTTAATTTTACTATCGAGAAGATTTCAAATAAAGAAATAAATAAGTAAATGAAGAAGAACGTCCGCTGTGGAGACGTTAAATAATGTGATAAAGTTGAAGACGATAAAAGGAGGAAGCGAGAGCATGCTCTTAACTGTCTTCAAAAGTTTATAAAAGGAAATGTATTCCTTCTGTAATTGAAAGTTAAAGTCGATTATCAACTGGAGCGTTGATTAAAATCGATCATAATTTCTGAACATACATAATCTGACTATTTGCCTTTGCTCTGCAAGCGAAAACATTGAACATTTCTCTTCAGAAAACAGGAAAAAACGATCACAAATTAATACCATTAGGGGCAAAATTCTTGACGTCAGACTGCGATGAATTACGTTTCCTTGTCCTTGAATTTTATATTGTCATTCCTACGAGGAAGGAAAACTGAATCCGAGATATTTCAAAAGTAGCATCATGGCACGCTACATCAAATTCATATTCTTTAATTCTACGCATATAGTTTGGAAAACAGTGATGTTATAATTTTATTCTAAACATAATATGGTGCGACACTTACGCCATTGCACTGATTCAACCCACCCATACTAAGGAGTGCACACATGTGAAGCTTATTGCGTACTTTGATCTTCAAGCATTTTTATCTGCTGTTCCAGGATATAGACTATGGTATCACAAATTTTACCGATATTCATTTTTCAATGAGGGTGAAAGATAAAACAATGTTTCTTTCGTTTTCAACAACGTGTATAAAATGCAATAGGCCACACACTCCGGTAGGATTCTTCAAAACGCAAGAATCAACATATGACAATGTTGTGAATTGCGAAGAAAATCAACCAGAGCAAAGTAAAATAGTAAACAGCTAATCAATAATACGGTCTGTAGGATAATGAAAACTAGGGATGGGTTGCTCCGGAGCAATTTGGTTTGAAAAGCCAGGTTTTTTAAAAGAGCTGTTTCCTAAAACTGCTCCGGTGTGATAAAGTCTGCTTCCCGCTACTTTCTGCTCAAATGCTCCAAAAACCAAAACAAATTTTTTTTTCTGACGCTCGTTTTTTGTTATCAGCAACTAAATTGAGTTCAGTTCATATCATTTGCCATTGAGATCTCATACAATCAGAGATAACGAGAGAAATTTTCAATGTGGAGAGCTGAAATTTTTATATGAGTTGTTGTAGTATATTAGTTTAAAATTCTGCGAAAATTTCAGCACAAGTGCATATTTCATTTTCAAATATTGCTGAAATTCCGCGAACTCCTCAACTAGATTGAATTCGTTTTAATCATTCACTCTAAACAGAATTTCAGCAATATCTCAGCAACTGAAGGTAAGATTGAGCTGCAATTTTTCAGAGATATCGAAATTATGTTAACAAATTATTCAGTGAAAATTTGGCTAAAATCGTACACTTGGTTCTCGAAATATCGCTGAAATTCTGTAACTAGATTTAGGTCATATTATTTGCAAAGGTATTCCATATAATGAAAGATATCGAGAGGAATTATGAGAGAACTGTTAAATGTAGAGAGCTAAAATTTTCACAGAATTTTCAGCTAACAGACTAAAATATATCATAAAAATTTCAGCTTTCTGCAATTAACAGTTCTCTTATCATTTCTCTCGATAACTTTCATTGCATGAAATGGAAAATAATGGAATTTCAGCAATACTTTGAAAACAAAACGTACAAATTAAGATAAATTTTCATGGAATCGTTTGTCAATATATTACATACCTCAATATCTGTATTCTCATCTAATTTTTCTTCATAACTTTGTCAGGGGCAATGCTAAAATTTTTTTTATGGTGTGATAATGTCTGGAAGGTATTTTTACCGACTGCGTACGGAGGTTATGTTTGGTATATCCATCTCCGGAACTAACGGAATTTCGTTTGCTCAGAACAAGTGTCTTACTTTATAAATTTTAATGAAAGTAGGCTCAAATTGTTCCTGACTATTCGGAGAATGTCCTAAGCTTTTCATATTTGAAAATTAAAAAATTAGAATGGTTTAATTGAAGAAAATTAGAATTTAAAGACTGAAAAAATTATTATCATAAAGGGCATATCAATTAATAAGAGCTATTCATTCAGATTAACGCAGTCGTATTTTTATTTTTTTTTATAAAATTTTTTTTTACTAGGGCATGATGTAGCCATCCAGCCAACATTTTTCATGGGTACAAAGATCGAAAAATTTTTGTATGTAAAAATACGTTTCTTTTTTGGGAAAATTTATTAAAAAAATATTATTTTTTAGATGGGTGAGAAAATTATTTAATCCAACAACTACTATTCATAGACATTTCGTTACCTTCGGTATTTTTTTTCCCTTAATTTTCTTGGTGGGGCTCGAACAGAGACGTAGTTAAATTCCAGTAAGACGGCAGCCCAACCTGTAGCGCCGCTTCAGACAGTTTCAAGATTAATTCAGCTCGAAGGCTTACATGTATTTCGAGAGCAATCTGATTAATTACGAAATGTATGAAGAACGCAGTAAACATAGTGATGAACTGTACAAAATAGGTAAATATTTCGTACACAAGATGAAATACCTGGCATAACATAAAGTTTTTAGGTCAGTTATACTCCTCGACATCACGTTTTAGTTGTTGGCTGGTTACAAAGAGCATAAAAAAAATTGCGACTAGTACGTACCTCGTTAACAAGATCGATACATACCTATTTACTTTTTTTGTGCCACAAGTTTCCTACGATCACAAAATAAAAAATGTACCTTTCATAACAAGATTAATATGTGGATTTTCATCAAAAACCTACATTAAAATGTTTGCAGAAGAAAAATATAAAATGTTTAAAAATAAAAAACCATCAATGATAAGAAGTGATAAGGAACGTAACTTCATAAATAGGCTAAGATAACTCACAAATGGAAGTAATTAACACCATTTATATTCGCTATAATAGGGCGTTATCAAAGTTTTTTCTCAATTAAATACGAATGAAAAACAATATCGATGCATTAAATTGTGAATTTGAAGATCCCTTCGTTTTCTGGCTATTGTGAGCTGTAGCTTAGTGGCTAAATAGTGAACAGAAGGATAAACCAGTTGGATAAGTTACATGTTCACATTTTATGTCCAATACATACGCCAAGTCCACAATACCAACCCTCATTTTTCTATGTTGCTACTGTAACTTCGTCGTAGATCGAATAGCCTTCCCAGTACCGAGGTGAATGCAAACCGATACGTCTGGTTTCCGCAAAAATCAGACACACCTTCTCATCCGCAATAAGAGTAAGGATACGACACTAATTAGGTACACCCCGTGCATATAAAAAATACGCCAAGTTTTTCATTTTCCAATGGATGAAGAAACCGACAAACATAAACTCTCATTCAAACTGGTAAAAAAAAAACAAAGACCTTGCAATGCAATCGAAGCGAAACCCTTATCAGGAGTCGCGAGAGAATCGCAATGATCAGGTTAATGGAACGGACGATGATGATGACGACCACGACGACGACGGCTACCGATGTTAGTAAATAAGCACCGGCTGGAATGGGGGGCGTTGGGGCGCCGGATCGCAGAGAGAAAGAGGGTTAGACGAAAAGAGTTGTTCGCGCACCGCGCTAAGTGAGCATGCACCGGAGAAAAGCACTGACGCGAACAACACACTGACGTATCCAACTATCCACATTGTATGAAACATGCACACACTCCTCTTCGGTCTTCACTCTTTCACCGTTTACAAAATGGAACGTGTACGATTATAACAAAAACGACGACAACAACTAGAAGAAGAACGACGACGACGACGACGACGGAATGGAACAGTTCCAGGGGAATAAGGAGAGTGGGAAAAGGCGAAAGGGAGAGAGGGGGATAGACAGACAGACAGCGTGTGAGAGAAAGAATGACAGAGTGAAAGAGGAAGAGTGAGAGAAAGAAAGTAAGAGAAGGAGCTATGAAAGGACACAGACAGAAAGACGAAGACCGTGTGGCGGTATACAGAGGGACCAACACACAAACGGCGATGATAAATATGGAGACGAGAGGCCAAGGGCGAACACTAAAACCAGCAGGAGGCTGTTAAGTACAGACGAAAGGGGGAAAACAAGTTGGTGTGATGTTCAGAGAAAAGAACCCGACAAGAAACGCTCTCTTCACATGTATATATACACACACACATACGCGCGCGTAACCGGCATCCTGTATAACTTCACTTCCCCAATGTGTAGTATAGAATAAGGTACACGTTGACAAGAGAAAAAAAAATCATGCAAAAAAATGAAAGAAAAAAGACATGGAGAAGCAGTTTCCACATTGTACGACGTACAAAAATATTTAACTTCCATTCACAAGAGTTAAAACTATTACCAGAACAAGAACAAGAAGCTGCACGAAAAAAATAACAACCTACTTGCATACGTACACATGTCATATATATATATATATACACACACACACGAGTGCGCTTCTTTGTATCGCCTTCGCACTTTATAAACAGCAGTCAACTCGAGTCAATTATAAATTATCTGTACATTAATATTTACAATTGACACACTACGCATCGATAAGCATATGCGTATTAACCTATGAAAATTGGTACAAATAATCCAGTGTGTCACCTACATAAATATTTTTGTTTTTTTCTCGTTCAATTTTTCGTTTTTTTCATCTTATACATCTCCCCCCTCTAAAAAAAAATTTCGTGCATGCACACCAGAAATACACGATCAACAAACGCTACTACTGAATCGATAAAAAAATATATCGTTTTGATTTTGATTTTTCTTCGCCCAGTCAGAGAAAACGCGAGTAAATACAACGTGAACCTGAAAACAGTCAAACGCTGAGAAACTTCAACGAAATGATAACACAAAATTTTACAAAAACTAATTAATAATAAATACGACAGTTGATAGGAAACAAAAACCTTATTCACGATTATTCCCCGCCGTCAGGTAATATAATATGAGAGGAGTCAAAACCCCTTAGCGAAGTTTACATTGATACAATCGAGTCTTTGACAACAAATTTCAATCTAGAGGTTGAAGACCTGAGAACGCATATTCAGTCAAGATAAGAATCTCGCTAGTGAAATTGTCAATAAATTAATTTTTCAGCTTCTAAAATGGTCGATCCCGAATCAGGGGGAGCGCCCTGAGGGCATGAAATTAATCCGAAGGACTCAAGGGGACGTGGCGGATTTTGGAAAAAAAATGACAGAAGCTGCTTCATCGTCAATATACATCTTCAAGCCAGAAAGGAATCAGAGGGGTATTCATATAGAGAAGGGGCGAAGATTTAAAACGATGCGCGAGGAAAGCCATTCACCAAAAGCTTAAGGTAGAAAGACAATTATGGATCAGCCAATCGAATTTGGATCATTTTTTTAAATTTTCCCGTCAACAATTTTTGGAATAAAGAGTCTACAATCTGTTGATATGCGATTCAAAGATTAAAAATTTTTATAACATGGTGAAAATGGTTTTTTTCTTTGAGTGTTGTGAATTTATCATAAAAGCAACTTTGAAAAAAAGTAAAATCAAAATGAAATCATAAATAGGCTTCCCGAAATTAATAATTTTTGATAAAATTATGGTTTAAATGGTTGAAGGGACATTCAAGGTATGACTCCTGAACAAAACTATACTTGAATACCATCCTTTGGATCTTGCAATTTTTTTGAAATGTCTAAATTTGCTAAAAAATATATAAATTTTCATAATAGAATAAGAGACTGACAATAAATTTTCTTTCAACAGCATAAACAAACTTCTATACTCATAATTGAGTTTGATACAAAAAAAAAATTGATCTACATAAACCTAGTGGTTTAAAAAAAAAAAAAAAAAAAAAACCGAACTCAATTATTTTATAATAAACATTATTTAGAGATGAAGTCTAGGTTATTCAAAAAAATTAAAATTGTTCGAGTTCAGTTCAAGTTTTTAAATAAAATAAAATTTAGAAAATATACCACAAATTACGGATCGTCATTAATTGCAGATTTATCCATAATTGATGGTTTTGAAAATGCTCGTATCTCTCAAAATAAAAATTTGCCGCGATTTCGCCATGTGGCATTGAGGTAGTTAGAAAAAAATACCAACATCACAAAAATTTTCATAACATCAGTGATCGATAATTGGTGGGGTCCAATTTAATCCTCATCAAAATTATTTTCAAAAATCATTTTTCATCAGTACTGTGAAAAGGGAGTAGAAAAGTGACCGACCACAAAACATAGGAAATAGATAGGGGTAATATATCACAGTTCATTTCATTTCTTTCACATTTCCTTTTCTAGAGATAAGAAGGAACGTAAAAAACTGATCCATAATTGGTGGTTTACCAAAGAAGAAACACTCGATGAAAATTGCTACTCAAAAAACTTCACATCTGCAGTTCAGGACTCGAACAACCGAAGTACAGTTTTTCATATTTCAACTTTTTTTCTGCTCTTAAGGGCCAAACGTAAAAATAAAATACTCAAGTTGATACATTTCTTGTATTCTGCCCTTATATTTCGAGTAATATTTGACATGTTTACTGAGTCATAATGTAATTGAACTAACAATGCCAATTTAATTTATGTGTCAAAATCTTAAAATTTGGATATTCGTTTCCTTCGCCTTAAATAATAAGCATACTCTACAATTTAATAAAACACTGATATTCAACATAGAAAACTCAAATAGCTGAGAACAGAATCTCTCCATTGCTGGCCAACTGAAAACTAAGCCAAAACGATTATTAATTTAATATTTTTTCAAAACTTTATACCATGAGAAACCTGTAACCTATTCGCATGTTACGCAATATAACATAGCGTTAACGAATCTTTACCTCACATTTCACACAATTATACGAGAAAGCTGGAAAAACAAAGCCGTTTCCAGCAAGTTGGAATTTAAATTGACACCTAAGCTAACCAAACTCAAGCCCATGTTGTCAATCGCTAGTTCAGGATGTTACCTTTTCACCAGGTTGCCATACAATTCTACTCTGCGAACAAAATAAATCAGTAATTAGCTCTTAGTATCTCATATCCATTTAAAAATGCGATCCCAATGTTAAGCAACAAAATTGAACATTTTCTGAACAAAAACTTTAGAATGATTTTCTTGAAAATACAAAAACCTTTGAATTCAATCCTAATTACTGTCCAATATGAACAGCTACATCAGAAGTAAGAAAAACACATCATAGACGATGGCACTTGTCAAGACTAAAAATTCTCATTTTCGTTATAAAAAAAACCCTACACCGGGAATAATTATTAATATAAAATAATATGCTGCTTGATACAAATAATCTTTAGTACCAGGTTTCTCGCTGCAGATTGCTCTGCACTATGTTTTTTTTTCTTTTCATTACCAAGTATTGAAGCATGCTCGTTTTATTACGGTATCCTCATCAGTTTCACCGAAAAATAATTTCTGTATTGTCTTCACGAGCAAAATTACCAACATTCAAGTTAATAACATAACCTTCACCATCACAGGGAATAAGACAAACATGAGCAGCATTTATAATTCTTTGAGGAGCTAGTACGGAGCAACGCCTTCAGATTGGAAAGTCATCGCATTTATACGTCGATATTGAGTTCGCAGGATGAAAATATTTTCACCTAAACATAGAGAATTTAGTGGATTTAAAGTTAACAATACGTTCGTGGCTACAACATACCTTCGTGAAGACCAAAAAAAAAACTCTAGCGCAGCAAGCCTCGTTAGAAAACGTAGGTTTCGAAAAAAAGATTAATGAATTTTGATGGTCACATTTACTGTCTGTAAGTTTATATGCGTTAGTGATATGATATGATTGTACGAAATTTGTTACCTGTTGACAAAATATTAGACAACATGAAATTTAAAACCACTATTTCTTGAAATGAAAAATTAATTAAGATGATCAAGTATGGTAATTAATCCTAATTTCAAATAAAACCAAAGAAATATCATAAAATTATGAAATAATAAAAAAAAAATGAACATGTGGTTAAATTTGGTAAAAAGAAAAGTTCATGCAGATTAGAAAAAAAAAGAGCAGAAAAAAAGCTTTACTGGAAGTAACGTCGAGTCGATCCCTACTACTCAGAGTGGTAACATGCTAAAATTTATTATAATAAATATTTGTTTCATATTTCGTACAAATGATTCCAAAATTCCACATTTTATGACCAATATAATAACAAAAGTAGTATCAGAAGTACCATCCGACCAATCCCCATCAAAATTAGTAGCGTACTACAATTAATTAAAATGAATATTAATTCCAAATTTTGTGGCTATTGGTGCAAAATTGAGCATTTTATAGCCAAAATAAAAACAAAATTGGTGGTACTGGAAGTACCATCCTGCTAATCCGCACCAGAATCAATAGGTCTGGTCCTTGGCTTAGTACTTTTGACTCAATATCACAATTTTCAACAACTGAGTCCTCCTCTCTTCACACAAAAAAATATATTGACAATATCTGTGAAATTTTTTGCAAGGTAAATGATGAATAAAATGATAATAATTCACGTAAAAAAAAATTTTTTTAAATACGCTTTGAAAGGTGAAAAATATCTCCCATCCAAGTCCCATTATACAATATTTGTCCATAATTCAATAATAAACATTAATAAAAAAGAACACAAACATAACCAAACCTGATCAAGCGCCAAATCTGATTGCAGTGGACTGTTATATTTCTTTGAGTTAGACCCACTTTTACCAACTTTAAAATTTGGGGTAAACTAATGGTAAGTTTAACTGATAAAATGCATGGTAAAATAGGGTAATGCCAAAGATACACCCTACTCATCATATGACTAGCATTAGGTAACTGTAATAAAAACATACAAAAATCGTAACTATCATTAGTAATTCTGAATAGTTCACAATGGATAGTAAAACCCCAACAAGAATTGATTCTAGTTGAAAGCCTACGTATACCTTACAGGACACATAAGGGTAATGTCAGAAATTCTGAAATGGTATTGTTAATAGATCTTCAAAGAAAGTGAGAATTGAAGAATAAGTCTAATAAAAATGTTGATAAAACTGATAGTAATTTTTGTAAGACTTATTGCTTTAGGATTCTTAAGTATGATCTACACTAATATAAAAAATTCCCATTATCAGATAAAAAAAAAATAAGTTAATTGTTCACTAGGATGGGGAATGCAATTTGATAATATGAATTTAATGAAACATTCCTGTAATAATTGCTGATTTTGTATTACATGTTATCTGAAGAGAGAAATATCTCACACTATACCACTGAATTGGCTTTCAAGAAAAATTCTACTTTAGAATTAATGAGAAATTCACAAGTTTTTAGTATCAAATGTTCTAAATCTCATATTGATTGTGGATGGTTCTCTCTCATTTTACTTGAAATCCTATTACCAGTACATAGTATTTTATGAAGTTTTTACAGATAATGGTCACAATTAGACCAAAAAATATTTCTACCTCAGAATATCGGAGTAAAAACAAAATTGTTCTCGAGTGTATACAGTAAAATTTATGAACACGAAGAAGATGAGGGATCCAGAATATTTAACTAAATTCTTATTTTTTAACTTGAATTAATTCCTATTAAAGTTTTTAAAAAATTGATATAGTCTCATTGCCCCATTAAAATCGTTTTCCTTTCAGAATTTTTTTGATTTTATATCATGAAAAAAATTATTAATATATCCGCAAGTTTTGATTTTGAAAACAGGAAAAAAACCTCGTTCCTCTTTTTTATAACTACAAATTTTTGTTTTTAAATAATTTTGAGGTAGAAAATTCCAGAAGGTTTCCTTGCGTATTATCCAGATAAATTTCAAGAAATTTTTGAATAGGTTTTCTCTAATAGGAAAATGTAAAAATTTGAAATATTTAATAATTTGTTATTAACAGGTTAGTTCAATTTCCTGTTTGGTTTTTAGGAAATTTTCTATTTTTAAATTTTTTTTTGTATGAATAGCAAAAAGTTCCACACCTTCAATAAAGAAGTTTTGACTTTCACTACTGGAAGCATGAAAAGTGATGAAATGGTTAAATTTTATCTTGATAAATTCATATATGGTATGGATCAAGCATTGAAATGGTCTTGACAAAAATTCAATGGCACCACCTTCGGATTATCCTCTTTTAAATAAATTCTGAATCATCAAAATCCGTTCAGCCATTGCTGAATAATCAGTGTACTTACATAAAAATAAAATTACATACATATATGTTTGGAGCAAAAACCAAATTTGCTCAATGAGCAAACAAAATTCTCAGAACACGTTCGGTCATTTAAAAATTGCCAGAATGTGAAAATTAGTGTTCTGGTAGTTTATTCCAGAAAACAGGGTGTAATGACTTGAACAACGTGAGTATGAATGGAATAAAATTTCATTTTTATCAGCAGATTGCAAAATCTTGTATCGTGAAAGTACCTCTACGTTTTAGGTATTGTCTTTTACTGTGAACAGAGCTTTACTTTTATCACCATAATGCCAGTTTGCATTGTAGCAATAAAAGTAACATACAGAATACACACAGTTGCATTGTGAAATTGAGAAACTTCCACATGTTCTGGGTATTTAGGCTAATACCACAACACAAATTTTCACATTCTGGAAATTTTTAATTGACGAACGTGTTTTAAACATTTCATTTATTCATAGAGCAAATTTGATTTCTCCTCCTAACATATATACCCGATGAACATAAAATCTCCTCTTTTTTTCAAGTTGGTTAAAAGTTCGTTTAACATACAGAATGTGACTATCGACGCTAAATTATCTTTACATCAATATAAATCAATAAAATATGATTTTTTTTATTGCATACCTACAATGTTATTACATACTTACAATTTATTTACAAAAACAATTATCCACCTCATCTAACCTTCCGCTATACTTGAAATCTAAAGGAGTACAATATTTTTTATATTGGAAAAAATATTTAATAAAAATACTTGACTGGAAAACTGATCCTCTACCCTACTGACGAACAAAGGATATGGTTGAGAATGCGATGACGAACTTGTTGCTACAACATTTAGCATGTTAAACAACTTACAGAACAACTCGTCACATTTCTTACTTAAAGTCACTAGTCGAAAATAAAAATGTCGATTAGCTTCAACGTTGGTTGAAAATCATTCCAACTATTCGACTTTTTTGTCAGCAAGCCCATCAAGAAAAAGACGAAGGAAAAATGTTTTCCAACACCCTTTTACATTGTACACCTACAGTTTTACACTTTTCTTCTTTTTCATTTTTCTTCCTGAACGCAAAAATGAAGGGTAATTTTTGCGAGGCATGGCGGCCTTCCATTCTCCGTTCAGAATTCAGGAAGCGAAATTAATATTCTTCCAACTGCATCGACACGATGCGGCTGCAGGAAGGAAAAGAAGGAAAAAAAAACCTCCACTCGAAAGATGCCACTTTTACAAAGCGTTTTCCCATTTCCCTCGTGTAAACGAAAAATGTTAGGAAAATAAAGAGAAAAGGAAAAGGGGATTAAAAGGAAAATGTAGGAAAAAAAGTTTACATTTGACGCGAATAAAAAGGGCCGATGAATTATGGCGGCTATAAATCTTCGTATTTTTTGTGCACGTTTGTATTCTCTAATTACCGTTTCAAAACGCCAGAATACGAGAAAAATCGTTTTCGAATTACACAGTTTTTCCGAGTATTTTCCAAATCCTTCAAGGTTTTGCAACAATTTTGCTTTTGGCGCACGATGCCGCGACAACGATGTAATTTTAATTGAAGATACCTGCGTTGAAAACGTAAAAAAGTTCTCAAATACAGATAAAAATTCAAGCGAAATGAAAAAATGAAACGGAAATGAGTTCACTACACGAATATTAAAGTCATCATTATCGAAAAGAAATTAAAAACTCATTTAAAAATCTTTAAAAAGGCAAAAAGTTACCAAAAAGAAACAAATTTATACGCTCATACCGCATATTGAAATAAAAAGCGAGCGGGAAAATAGCATTAACCCTAGTTTATTGCCTAATTAAATCGTTAAAAAGTCGTGTTTTCGATGACATACAAAATGTTTGTGCGTGAGAAACTAAAATGCAAAGCGAGAAAGAAATGGACACGCAAATTGCAATTGCTCAGCAATGAATGAAAAAACAGAGCATAAAGCGACACAGAAAGATGTTACCTGCATAAAGGATATTCAAACGATGAAAAGTCAGAAACTTGAAATGAATCATTAAATACAATAAAAGGGAAAAAAAAGCAACTCAATTTTTTCAAATTTTACAAAAAAAAAAAAAAAAAAAAAAAAAGATGTAAAAATATTACTGTAACTAAATTAACGGTACAAAAAAATGAAATAAGTTTACGTTAAAAACGAATTTTTAAAAGATAAACTTTTATTTTTATTTTTTTGGCTTTAGCTTCATGCAAAATAAATATTATTTCGTTGCGTTAGATTGGCAGCAGTATTGGTATATTTTAAAATCGCAGTCGGCAGTAGTGAGTAAAATAAAAGCTTATAAAAATGAACAAAAAAGAGGAGCAACGGGAATGAAAATGAAATGCTTTTTTACATTTCACGTTAGGGTTTTTTTCATTCTAAAATAAGGCGTTTTTGAATGAGGTATTCCATAGACACTAATTAGAGTAAAGCATGAATAAATGCTACTCATTTTTCTTTGATAACATATGAATCTAGGACACTCCATCTGAAGAATGATAACAGCAGGTTTTTTTTTGTTTTGAAAATCTCTTGAAATATTCAACAATGTTAATTTTTGCATTCTTTCAAACAGAATGCTGTGATAAGTCGAGCTACTGACTACTGTATATTTTGGCCCTCCAAATACGTCCATAATATTTTCTGAAAAGACACAATAAGCACCTTAACATTTCAAATCCTCTAAACGCTCCTACTGGGGAGAACGAAAGAAGCAATTATGAAACAAACAATTTTTCAAGAAAAAAAACATTATAAAGAAAAACTTAATCAGAAATGAAGCTAAAACAAACTTAACAAATTACAAAATGCAATAAACTATGGTTATCTAC
Source organism: Ericerus pela (assembly GCA_011428145.1). Taxonomy (NCBI): domain Eukaryota; kingdom Metazoa; phylum Arthropoda; class Insecta; order Hemiptera; family Coccidae; genus Ericerus; species Ericerus pela. Next base: position 164,957 of record WOFM01000124.1, read on the forward strand.
TGCATTTAATTGGGATTTCGGAGTGTTATTCTTATGCTTGATCTTGGCTGGCAGTAAGCTTATATCTGCGCCTGAGTCAGCAAGAAATTCCCTCCTTTTTGATCTGTCCTGTATGAACAGGCGGCAAGAGTAGTTATTTGAGGGGTTGGTTTCCGCTGATACGACTCCTCTTTCTAGTTTGACTTATTAAGAGATTTTCGGTTGTCTCTAACCTTATCCAATTCAGAGAGCAATTCCTTTTTCTTTTGCTCGTCTTTGATCATCCTTTCGGCATAGAATCGGCAGGTGATTTTACAAGTCCTGGTATTTTCTCCCCATTTGTTATGGTGGAAGCAATGGTCTTCTCGCCAATTTGGATTTTTGTATTTGGGTCTAGATTTATACCTTGGTGGTGTTCTGCCAGGGCTGTTTTTTCTGCTATTATTTCTGCGGTCACGAGATCTAGAGTCTCGTTCTCGCCAATTTCAGTTTTTGGAATGGCTGTTACGATTTCCTCTGCTGTTGGTGTTTTTATGTTCCATTTTCAAAGCAGCAATTTCGGCTCTAAGTTCCGCTATTTTGGATTTTTCCGCTGAGATGGCACTGATTGCAGTTTTACCTGTGTATTCCAGTGCCTGTTCAGCAGCTTTGGCCAAATTTATCAATGCCTCATCACTGGTAGCATTGGTGAGATTTAAAGCTCCAAGTGATTGCATAACTGATGTAGGTAGTTGTTGGCAAAATCAGTCAGCTATTACTAAGGGTGATACATGGTTATCCCCTTTTTTCATAAGTTTTGCCATGAATACTGTGGGCTTGTCATCTCCAATGGACATGCCTCTTATCAGTTCTCAAATTTCCTCTCGAGCGGTTATGCCAAATGCAGTTCTTATTTTATTCTGGAACCAACTGTATGAATCCTCTGCTTCGTCGGGACATTCCATGATGTCTGGACAAGCTTTTATGATTTGTGCGGGCATATTTCCACACAATTGTCTATATCTGTGCTCTCGAGGAATCTCTTCGAGTCAGAAACAGCCAGTCAGTTGAATGAACCAAATTTCTACATCCTTTGGGAGAAACTCTGGTAGTTCGATCCGTTTTTTGAGTGTGTTTTTGGCTTCTTCAACCTTCTTTTTGTTGTATTCCAATATTGCCTTAGCTACGATCTCCTTCATATATTGATCGAACGGCTCTTTTTCTATCTGAGCCTGTTTCTCAGCCAGTAACCTACGTTCTTTTTCCTCTGGATTTTCAGTCGAAGTTCCAGGCATTTTAGTTTCATCGTTTTTCAGCATTATTTTTCGTATTATTTTTCCGTTTTTTAATTTTTGGAGATCCAGCTTAGCCGAATTTGTAGCAGAAATTATTGTAGGACTATTTCCTATCTAGCAGATGTATATGCGTGTTCTACCGAGAATTCATTGACCTGTCCGGTTTATGGGGCAACATTTATTTGGTATAGGGGGGTAAATTTCCCACTCTGTAGTCGACTAATAGTCACCTAAGTCACACCAGCTATTTCTAGCCAATGAAAAAGTTGCGTCCAAGCCGCACTAATCAGCAGAGCGATTTCTTGCTTATCTAGCGTTTTCACGCCTGCACCACTGTAGCAACATTGAGGTCACCACTGTGGCTTGTTTGGTGTAGGTAGTTGCTACCTACACGGGGTTCATGGAACCTAAAGAGGAAGACAGTGGTTTACGTGCGGGGCAACCGAATTGTTTCTCGGTACTGGTAGCCAGCTGGTTTAAGTTGCCTTACCATACACTAAGCGTACTTCCTAACTGGGGCAATTGTCCAAAGGAGATGCGGTACCATATACAGACCGCAGCACGTATACTGTCAGTGAGTATGTAAGTATTACATACTCACTTGCCTCAGTTTACCGCCTCAATGGTAAACACAGAAACGCATCGTCTGTATGAGTGCATACAGACGATGTACTCTGTTTAATGTGCAATGCACAATTAGTATGGGTCGCGGACTTTGGTCTGCGACCTGTCTGTTGACGCAGGGCCGACCCCTGAGGGAGGCAAAGAGGGAAACGTCCCCACAATATATTTGCCAACAAAATTAATGCAAGCCTCGAAATAAAAAAATTAAATGGAAATAAAGACAATACTAAAAAAGTGGAAAGTAAAAATTACCGCAATAGGCTATTTACATTCAATAACAAAAAACATCGTAATAGAATATTTACATTCAACAACAAAAAATCTATCGTTCAATTCCATCAAAGGAGAGGTATGAATTATATCTGCATTACAACTTAGGTTGTTAGACGTCCCATATTTTGGACATGCATGCACTCTTTACCATTCAGACTGGCCTGTGGCATGCATAATCACTAATAAGAAATTATAATTTGTAAATTGTAATCTTCCTTTTTTCTAAATAGGCAATTTACATTCAAAACCGAAAAATAAAATATTTTTTTCAATTTTAAACTCAGCCATCAAAGGGAGTTGGTAAAATAAAAATCTTGGAGTTTTTTAAAGATATTAGCGCCTCAGCCGCGGATTTTTGGATTTTCCTGACTAAATAATTAAAATCCCTTATTTTTTGGGTTCCCATAATTTGTCCCTCGACAAAAAAAAAATCTGGCAACCCTAATTACATCACAAGCAGCTACTAACGTGCGCAGACCTCCGATGTCGAGCGTCTGAGTGGAAAAAAATTTTTTATCCCCAAAATTTTCTTCCATCCAAATTTTACACCTTCAGCTCTTTCACAATTTTTGGGTCCCTTAATTTTTGTCCGCGCATAATTATTGTCTTTTTTTCTTCTTGTATTTGTCCTCTTGATGACATACCGCTTATTACACACAGTTATTTAATTACTACCCAATACGAAATGAAATTAAGCTTATTTAAAAATTTTTAATATTATTACTTATTATGAAGAAAACAAGTCAGGCACCCACGTTCGCACGCCTATGCTAGCAGTCATAATGACATTGAGCAAAACGTTACCCCACTGCAAAGTTAACGTGCAACAGAGTACCTTCAAAGGTCACATCACACTGGCGGTTCCCAAAAAAAAAAAATTCCAGGTATAAAACAATTGAAAAGGCTCATGTTAATTACTACAAATTAGTACATAATTTTATATGAGATTAGGAAGGCCCAAAAAGCTTTTTCAGGAAAAGACCCAGGTCAAATTTTGTTGAACCACTCATTAGATCCACCACTGTCACCCCGCTGACCGTATCTTCAAATATTACAATATAACGAAAAAAATAATAATAAAATTGACAAGTTATTGTATTGAAAACGGCTGAAATTTTATTCAAGAACAATAATTTGCAGAATAACAGCCTTGAAATGATTAAATTGACCATTCTATGATTAATTTCAGAGCTCAAAATAATGTTTCATACATGCAAAGTTACAGTCACATCGACAACGGTTGTAAGAGCTGAATGAAAATCATTTATTTATACAAGCATATGCATCATATCCATTACAAGACGCAAAAACAAGGTTGCCACCTTGACTCAAAAAAATTATCGGTCATCAATCCAGAAGCCTTAATTTCAATTTGTTCGAAGAGAACCCCTAATCTATTATTAGCGAGATTTGTTTTCGACTTATTAGCTGTGTTTGACATGGAAAAAGGTATGGAATTTTTAAATTTTAAGAGGACTATTCTGACTCGTGCTAATAACAGCGCATGTGACCTCAAATATTAGCGAAATAGCACCAATAAAAGTTAAAAGTCCCATATTTTTTTGCCAGGTCAAACATGACTATTTTGACAAGTTTTTTTTAACATAAGTTACAGTTTGATATGTAAGATTCATCTGTACATGGGGTTTTATAATTTAAGAAACTAATTTCGCACGTGTTTTATGTATTATAGAACATACATTTAAGCAGTTTTCTGGGAGCTTTGAGGGATGGATATTGAAAAATTAAACCTAAACATTAAAAAAAAAGTAATTACCAGAACGGTATTTTTTTCAACCCTTACCGTTCGGCTCATGCAATTACCTAGCAGACCGATAAAATACCGATTGGGTGGTCACCCTGGGCAAAAATGTCGACACGAAAAAAATAAAGCTCGATGGAGAAATAAATTGAACAGGTAAAAGAACAATTTAGAGATTATACTGAACACGCCCCGAACCTTTTATCTTGCGAAGATAACATGGACACGAATAAATCAAGACCACTAAAAATTTGCAGGAGCTATTTATTCTACATAAGAAGCATGTAATTTCAAATCATTTTCCACTCGTTACTAGCAAAAGCGCAGCTAAGAATACACGCAAAAGCCATTAGTCATTATTCCTTCATCTTAAGACTTAAATGTGCCCCAAATAAATTACATAAAACTAAGACCAGACTATCGTTGTCTTGGTCTCGTTTGAGTATTGCTTTTAAAATTACAAATATACGAACAAATTGTCCGGTATAGCATCAAATGGGTATAAATACAAACTTAATAATTCTTAAATTTAGCTACTAACTACGAATAACCAGTAGGTTTTCAGCGATTTGCAAAAAATTAATCCAACAGCAAATTAATTCAGGGCAAAATACGAAGCTGTCAATGTAATTGAAGCTCTCATATTTAAGCAGAAATTCCGAGAAAAAAACCCACAAAATATCACCATGAACCATTATTAGAAAATTTGCACGCGCATTCACGTCTAAAACATCTGAAATACGTTTTTCTGTCTCTCTCACTATTCTCTCTCTCTGTCTCCTTTGCATCCTTGTATCCTCGTCATTACAGAACCGAGGCTAATTAATTCTGACGTTAATAAAAACAACAATGGAATCTCAATTATAAAATCTTCATTTTCGACCAACCAAGACGAATTCCAGCAAACCAGTTTTATATTTACCGCTTCGAAAATCATCGAGCTAAGTTTAAAGGACACGCAGTACGTAACAGTGTAGAGTGTACCAGTGTTGCAGTTCATCGTAATTCGAGGGAGACACTAGCGTTTAATGACACTTTGAATACGGAGACCAAGTATAAAATAAATCGGTACGTTCAATGTTCATACAGAGGCAACCCATACTTAAGCGAATTTCCAGAAATTTATACCTTAAAATGTTGCGAGGAAAATTAAATATAACACGATGTTGAATGAACAGTAAAATTGCTATATAATATTCACTACATAGATTCCACAACCTGAAACAACAGACTTCCTCAACTGATCCAATTTTCAAAATCACATTTTCCATTTTAGTGTATTTTCCGAACAAATATTGCATTTAGTACAACGGCAGGACCTGAGGGCGAAACCTGTGGAAAAGGGCCGATCCTAAGTCGTATATCACGAATATACAAGTCAAATTCATCTGAACGCAATACATATACACATGAATGTACACAGATACGTATACTTCCACTCTTTGTTCATTTTGGAACTTTTTAGGAATCTGTGGAGTCTTCGGTGTTTGATCTATGGCAATGAAAAAACTTGGGTTGGTGTTAGGTTTCATGGGCTACATTGTGACATCTGATTACCCGTAGTCTTTCCCACACGTCACCACCGATCTGTACTACTATTACGATAGGGAACGGCTCTTGAATTCTAAGTTTATAATAACGATAAGATAAAGGGGAAGTACGTCGATTCTCCAATGGAAATAAATTCCCCAAATCTACAAAACATCGAAGACACGTTGATCAACTATTATTTAACGATGTGGTGACGTGTATAGTTACGATTTCGATCATCGGTGAACCAATCTTTATCCTTTTTAACTGTTCACATTTTCGGCCTAAGAGTGAACAGTCAGTCTCGTTCTATACGTGATAGTTTTCGGTTGTCGTGAATATGAAATATTATTCACGACATAATACAGCTCTTTAATACGACATCAAGTCACCTTTTAAATTGTTTTCACCGATACTTTCGAATGTGAACATCGATAGTAACCTAAATAGTTTGCGATACTACTTCTCCGATTTCGAAGAAGAATATTCAATCGAGATTTGTTGGTTCACCAAACTTTGAGAACCATGAGGCGACATGATTTGTAACCTGCACAACCTGATACTAGTTACCATATTTGTAAGTAACCTTTTCGATTGTAATAAAACGTAAACTGTAATAATGGGTCGGCCAACTTATTTATTTCCAATTACATAAATTTGCCAGACATACTTCGTAGGCCTCGGGAGCTATCGCTCGTGGGCTGGCGGCCTAACTGTTTGAGCTGGTATGTGGATTCAATTCTACGATTAATCGAGACTTATTGATATACTTCGAATCGTGATATCATTCCCTATACTCGGGATGTACGTTTGTTTTCAGACATCACAACATATTCATGTTAAAACTTTTGAAATTAATCGGTTAGTTTCAGAGGGAGGGATTCTCAAAGTTTTGCAAATCCAAGTTGTCATCACGATAACTCCTGTAAATTATTAGATTTTGGCTTGAAATTTTTATGGTAGTCAGAGACTATTAAGAAATGGTTAGGTATTGAATTTGAGCGAAATCGGTCAACAGATTTTAATTCAGTGCAATGGCGGGACCTGTGGAAAAACGTTGATCCTGAGTCATAGATTACAAATACATAAATCACTCAAATTCTTCTGTAAATAATTTTTTTTTCCACTTTTTGCTAATTTTGGCAGTTTTTGGATGTCTGTGGAGCCTCCGCTGTCTCACCTATTGCAATAAAACTTTAGGTAGTGTTAGAAGGTTTCATAGGCTACACATTCGTGTTAAAATTTTTGAAATCATCTGTTAGTTTCGGATAAAGGGATTTTCAGTGTTTTTAAACTCACAATGTTGTCATCACGATAACTTCCATATATTTAAAGATTTTGGTTTGAAATTTTTATAACAGTTGCAGACTATTTAGTACTTATTTAATATTGAATTCGAGCGAAATCGGTCAACTGGTTTTTGAGTAGCAGCCATTACAAAATTTGACACTTTTGGAAAATACACACGTACTGCGGTTGATGTGCAGAAGGAATATTATTTAAATATGTACCCACTTCAAAACTTAAACGTCACGTCGGTTAACATTCACTTCCTCAACATTCTCAAAGAAAATGATAATAGCTCTTTCAAGGAAAAAAGTCAAAATTGTTTCAATGAAGAGAACAGCGTCTTAAACATGAAAAATTATTAGTGATAACTAACAAGACAAATGAGCCATTCGAGAATCTTGGATTCAAAACTGAAGTTTTAAATATCTTTTTCGCGCATCGACTGCGTAAGTGTGTATTTTCCAAAAGTGACAAATTTTACAATTTTACAACAATAACCACCAAATTCTGAATAAATATTTATTACAACATTTTGTATGGGCCTGTAAATATACACTTGCATGTGGAGGAAATATTTTGGGAAAATTAATGTCAAATAGTATGATAATATTACATTTTTTTAAACAATTTCTCAAATTCCTACAATGGGTATATAATAGTGATGCTGCTTTAAGAATCAGTAGTGCCAGTTTCAAATCCCACCAACGGTCAAGTTTCACATTTTTTTTTTTCTTCAAAAATGGTTCATTAGATTTTCTTTTTTTTTAAATGTTTTTCAAAATAATTATTTAAGATTAGACACTCTAGGTTCACTTATTACATAGGTGGTGAGATCTTTAGGGCAGATGCGGGGGGGCTGGTCCATGGTATGCCACTTTAGGGGTGACAACAGAGATTGGTACAAAGCAGGGAGTTCACCCTGCCATTGCCAACATACAAAGTGACATGCCTTGGCCAAGGGCCCCCCCACCCCGCATCATTCAAAAGATCCCTCCACCAGTACTGTGCTGGCGTCCACTATACTCACTAACACACGTGAAAAATAGTAAAAAAAAATTTTTTTACACAAAATATTTCCTCCACATGCTAGTTTATATTTTCAGGCACGTAAAATTTTGTATAATGTTATCAATTTTGGTGCGAATTGACCAGACTGCACTTCCCGTACGATCAATTTTGTTTTTTTTTTGACAGTAAAATACTCAATTTCCCATCAATAATCACGAAATTTAGAATAAATATTTATTACAACTTTTTTTAGTACCAATTTTGGTACAGATCGTCTGGATGGTACTTGGGGTAAAGCTTTTTTTTTTCTGATTTGTTTGTACTTTCCTTTCCATGAAAATTATCTACATGTTCATTTTTTTTTTTATAACTTTATTGTATTACTTTGATTTTATTTTTAAATTATATGATTATATACCAAATTTTCTCATCTTAATTAATTTTTCAGTTTTTCAAAAAATAATGCTTCCAAATTTCACATTGTCTAATATTTGGTCGTCAGCTAACAAATTTCGTACAATCATAACATACCATTTAAGCATATGAACTCAAAGATAATTAATGTGACCATCAAAATTCATAATTATTTTTCCTTGAAAAACCTACTTTTTCTAGCAAGGCTTGCTGCACTAGTTTTTTTGTTTACTTTTACTTCTCCTCGTCATTCGCGTAACGCAGTTTTCGTCACCCAATATGCAGCAAAACGCTATTACGTCCCCATAAAAGTTTCACTTTAAAACAAGAAAAAAAAAAATTAAAATTACTGAGTTTTCCATATTATATTAATTTTGTAATTATACGTTTGAATTAATTTGACTATCAGTATTTGATGGTTTACTGATTTTGACTAACGAATAATACTCATAAAACTTGGCCAAATTTCATTAAGTCAAAAGCTATAATATGGATTTATTATAGCAGTTGACCGCAAAATAGTAAATGCCTAGCCATCTGATTTTCGCATTTGAAGACTACATACATTATGACTTTGAGTTATTGGTGCCAAATTTTTCGTGAGGTCGTGAAATGAAAAACGTACTCTCTGCCAACCCTGACGGCTAATATCAGATCACACGTAACAAGTAGATTTTCTTTAGAAAAATTACTAGAAAATTAAATAAAATTTATAACATTGGTAAATAAAATAGACGATTTTACGATGAAAAATTTTTTTTTCCTACTTTTTTTTTCCTCTCGAATAATTTGGAAACACTTCGGAATACAATAAATATAGCAAAGAGGATATAAAAGTTGGCGACAAATTTAATTTATTGACTTTTTTCTTAACTGAAACCACATGGAATGAGTGCTAAAGCGAGCAGTGGGATAACTTCTGAAAATTCGTTATAACCAACAAAACCAGAAAATTCAACAAGTAGAAGATATCTACTAAAGAAAAAAATCAAATACTTGAAGAGTGTCAATTTTCAGATTTAAGGTATTAACGTCGTTCAAACAGTATGAAACTTCAGGCACACTGAGTCAATTTGAGTTACATTTATCGTAACAAATTTTATGGGTTATCGAAGAAAAATTGGTAATTTTCATAAACAAATATCAATTTGAAAGACTGACTACAGCCATACCTACTTAAGTAAAATCGCAAACTGAAGCGGCATTTTTCGTCGAATTACGATTATCGAAAAAACATTAATAAATACTATTCGCATATCCAAGCACGTTTCTTAGAATACATCGAGCACGACAGACCACGTGAACAGGCTTTTCATGGAACAATAATATCAAAGAAACTGAACTCTCGTGTACAAGTAATAAAAATAAAAACAAATTATCACAGCAGATATTGTTAAAAGATTAAAGAAGAATAAAATTCCGTGAGTAAAAGTATTAAATAATACTTAAGGCTGATATTCAAAATTCGTCACATTCCAATATAACCTGTTTTCGCAGTTTTCGTATATACTATTCAGACATTTTGAGAAGCATTAAAAATACAATTTTATCATCTCATTTTCCATCCGAGCTTGTTCTTTTTGTATAAAATTTTCTGGTATCGAAATGGATTTCTTGTTCGAGTAGATTTAGAACTAAGAAGGTAAAATGTAGGTCAATCAAAACATATTCTCTTCGCGCGTTAACACAATCAATCCGCAAAAAAAAACTGAGAATTTTTTTTTTGTTTTTGTTTTTGAAGAAAACTTTTTTCTTGAAAATTTGAAAACAAAATTCTTGGGCTGAGCAAAAAACGACTTTCGAATTTTCGATGTATAAGTGATAACGATATTTATACACCGAAAAAAGTGAACAAGTCAACAAAATGTACACATACTCTGCTGAATTTTTTAACACAAAATCTGCTACATGCGTTACAATAACCAAAATTAACGGTACAAGAAGTAAAAAAAATGAAATTTCGGAATACTTTTTTAATAGAAAAAAATCGGCGTAAAATTGAAAATATTAATTTCAAAAAACACACGATTATACCGACGTTGAAAATAATTTGAATTTTTATTAACCCTTTCGTCACTTATCATATTTGCACAGTAAAGTCACAAAACTTCTTAAATGAGGGTGTGGAAATACTTTTTACGAGAATTTACTTTTCTTTTGTGCTCAAGCATTGCTTGAAGAAGAAAGGCTTGTCATTTAAAAGAATATGCTCATAATGAGAGAATAATTGAGAACTTATGAGCATTTTCTAGTTTTATCCTCTTGCCTAAAAGAATGAAAAATTGAAAATGTGTTGGTTTGCCTCAAGTGTCAAAATTATTCTGAAACAATATTTCTTCACAGTTCCTTTGAGACAATTGTAGCGTAGTCTACAATACTATTGCAGTTTGCAACTGATAAAATCTTGTTTAAAGACGAAATAATGAAATTTGCTCAACATGCTTGAACCAATATTAAATGCTTAAGCATTTTAAGCATGAGCACGTGCTGAGCAAACGGCTGAGCATATTCAGCGTATGCTGATCAATAATAAATGATCGAGCATTTAACATCACTACTACTCATACAAAACCAATTTTAAGATAGAAAATTCTCTATGAACCAAATACGGAACTGAAAGTAGATCACAAATTTTTAAATATTTTCGAATTTCTTTCCTATTAGAGCTGTTCAAAAATCTCTTAAAATTTATCTGGATAATATATAAGAAAACCTGCTAAAATTTTCTTCCTCAGAATTATTCAACACAAAAATTTATAGTTATAAAAAATAGAAAAATAATTTTTTTCTTATTTTCAAAATCAAAACTGTGAATATTTTGATGATTTTTTTCATGATGTAAATCGAAAACATTCGGAGATGAAAAAATGATAGATGAAAAAAATCTAATAGAAGAATGAGACTTTATCAAATTTTGGATAACATGACAGAAATTGATTGGAGTTGGAAGCCTGTGTAAATGTTAACAAGTAAAATTTCAGAAATTCTGAAGTATATTGATGGTCGACCTTCAAACAAAGTTAGAATTGAAGAGGAAATATAATAAAAATGTTGATAACATCAACAGGAGTTTTAATACGACTTATTGCTTTACAGTGTTGCCAGATTAAAATCTTCAAGAATCCTCACTTTTCAAAATAAAAAATCCGCACAGCCTTAATATGGGTATTAAATATAGAGTTTTTGCGAGAATACAAAAACGAAGTTCGTATCATCTTATTGTGAAGTATGCAGTTAAACTTCGACAAAATTCATCCATCATTCTTTTGGGTGAGCTTCATTTACTTCCTCACCTTTAGAAATTTATGAATTTCATAACTGTTCTTGTTATCTCATTTTTGGATTTTTAATAATGGGTTATCGCTAATAGCATCATACATAGAAAACACTGTTATCTTCAGTTATTTGAAGTTTAGTGACATGTGCAGAGAAATCCGCACATCTGGCAACACTGGCTTTAGGATACCTGAGTATGGTCTACAATAATAAGAAATATTCCTATTACCAGATAAAAAAGGAAGTTAATTGTTTAGTAGGATAACGAGTGCAATCTAAAAATATTAAATGGATAAGATTCCTATAAAAACTGCTGGTTTTGTATTACCTGTTATCTGAATGAGAGAAATATCTCACACTACACCACTAAATTGGCATTCAAGAAAAACTTTATTTCAGATATCAAAAGAAATATAAATTTGTAGTATCATATTTTCTAAATCAAAAAATACTGATTTTGAATAGTTCCCTCCCATTTTACTTGAAATTCCATTACCAGTACACAGAAGTTCATAAAGTTTTCAAAGATAATCGTCAGCGTTTGTATTTAGTCCCAAAAATATTTCTACCTCAGAATATTTAAGTAAAAGCAAAATTATTTTCGAGTTTAAGCAGTAAAATTTATGAGTAAGAACATGAAGCAGATGAAGCATCCAGAATATTTGACTAAATTCCCATTTTTAACTCGAATCAATTCCTATTAAGGTTTTTCAAAATTTGGTTAAGTCTAATTGTCCTCTTACAGTTTTTTTCGTTCATAATTTTTTCATCTCGGAATGTTTTTAGCTTTGTATCATGAAAATAATCACCAGCGTACCCACAATATTTATTTTTATAATGAAAAAAAAAAAATTATTTTCCTGTTTTTCATTAATTATAACTATGAATTTTTCTGTGTAAATAATTCCGAGGTAAAAAATTCCAACAGAATTTCTTACATATTATCCAGATAAATTTTAAGAGATTTTTGAACAGCTCTAATAAGAAAATAGGGAAATTTGAGAATACAGTGAAACTCACGACACTTTCCCACCCAAGACACAGTTTTCTACTGGTTGCTCGACATTTTCTACACTCGTTAATGTAAAAACCTCTGCCAAAACACTTCATTTTACTTTATTTTTTAGATAAGATACACTGTTTTTAGGACATAGGAAGATATTTCAACTAATAAATGCATTTCACTTGTTTATTATTAACTTGCTTCCTGCAATACATACCCAGAATCTCAAACAAATGAAAATAGAAACTTTTTCAAAGCACAAAAGAAAACTGACATATTTTTGCAATAATATATGTGGGAACTCTCCCATATGAGGTATAGGGGCTCGGACCCCTCGACGACAGTTGCCGCCCCAAAGGGCAGGCAAACAATCGTCCTTGTGACGTTAAACACACAAAATACGTTCGATCGTAATTACCTGCACGTACTTGCAGGTAATGTACGAGTACCAAATTGTGACACAATAAGATGATGTCACAATTCGTACACGAACTGGCCAGCCATCTCTTATCTCGATAGGGGATGATGCGAGCTGGCCGTTCTCACCAACGTACGTATTATCTTACGTACGTGTGTTTGTGTGCGTGCAAATAAGCCGTATATAAACCACCCAAACTGGCTCTAAAATCGCCAGTGTTTGGTCTGGTTCTGGCTTACCCGTACTTGTGTACAAAGTGGCTGAACACGCTTAAATTCTGTAGAATTTCCTTCTGGTGAGAATATCTCTCACGACAAGGTATTCCACAATATACATGCAGAAACAATTTATTTTTAAGTATCAATAGTGATTTCAGCATTGTTTTTCTTAATAACGTTATATAATATACATGTTTATGTATAGATATAATTGACAAAACAGAAAATGTAATCTTGCGCATTTTATTCTGATTGAACATAATGAACCAAATGCACCAAACAAACTTTTGGAGTATTTTACTTTTTTTAAATGGATCTTTGAGTTTGGTTCATTTTGTTTTTTTGAAGTAAAATGCACACATGTGGACTCACCATAAGCATGACTTGAGTATAATTTCTGAATTCAGGCATTGGAATGTTTTTTTTTCAATTCCCACATAAGAAGCTTTTACACTTAAGACACTCTTTGAAGCTGGTCCCTTGAAGAGCGTCTTAAACGAGTTTCACTGTATTTAAAAATTTATGATTCAAAGGTTAGTTCTATTTCCTATTTGGTTTTTAAGGAATTTTTTATCTTTAAATTAGTTTTGTATGAGTAACAAGTGATTCTACACCTTCAATTAAGAAGTTTTGTGACTTTATTAGTAGAAACATAAAACGTGATGAAAGTGTTAACGGTCACAAAATAAAAGTTTTTTGGACCGAATTACTCCAAACTTTTTTAGCACTTTGAACTTAGATATAGGAGATTAAACACGATTCCCAGTGAGTGCAGTACTTTTAAAAGGGCTAAAAAATTATTTTAACATTCGTTTTCCCGATCTACAGCGATGTTCTACAACTTTGTTAGTTTAGGGCTACGTAAAAAAAGAAATAATGGACAAATAAAATAAAAATAGGCCACAAGCAAATCCAACGAAGACAAAAAAAAATGTACGAAATAACTAATGACCAAATTAAATAATTCAACTATAGGATGTACATGGTAATGAGTGTTATTTCCCTCCATTAAAACTGACAAGAGTTTTGTTCTCGTAAATATTGAAGAAATTGACAGACCTGATGCATAGTAGTGTACCAAAACAATTATTTATGATCACTAAAATTGAATATATAAAATATATCACCTACCAACATGTGAAAAATATCTAATTTATATCAACCATAATTATACGGTATTAATATTCTTTTAGTACCACCGTACTTCCATACTAAATGAAGTAAAAAATACAGAGCAAGTCATCAATTTATTCACGCCCGAAATCTAAAAATCCGAACAAAAACTTGTTGATTTGATTAAGGCCAATGACTCAAAACCATTGAACCGATTACAAAGATAATTCATAATATACTAGGTTGGATTCGCGGGTAGCAAGAAAATCCTAAATCATAGCTGAAGCGAAGTGGATTACTCTCAACGACTTCACCCTCCAAAAAAATGTGTACCTGGGCCACATCACGCATGTTAGAAGTGAAATTATGAGATTTTGACTAAAAATAAGGGTATTTGGTAATTCTCAACTCTTTTTTAATGTTAAACATCGATGAATAAGTGTTTTGGAGCTCAAAAAAAAATTTCACATTGAAATGTAAACCGAATTCTTTGTGAGTTGTATCAGGGCCTAAAATGGAGTTACGAAGGAGCTCTCGCCTTAATCGTAATTATTATGTAATAGATTTTTGTTTAAAAAAAATATATACGTATAATTTTATATACTAACATAAATATGCCTTGACCATGGGGTTTAAGATGCTCAGATCGAATTTCATGTTAGACTTTTCCTTACAAACAATTTCGTCTGCTCCATTTAACTGATAAAGAAAACAATCAGGTCTTCGATTTCACAGCAATTGATGTTACATAAAACTTAACTGCCCATATTCTCTGAATAACAGAATTCGAATTCTGAATCGGATTTCCAAATGAACTCCTAATCACCTTTTTAAAGCTATAAAATGAAGATAATTTGCGGCTTCCTAATCTATTTTCTGATTGATTTATCGATATACGCATTCATTATAGCCAGAACCACAGATATTTACACTATACATAAGCTAGATACCTAACTTGTCACTTTCACTATGTTGAGCGTTAACCCTAATGGAGAGTTGAGATGTTGCGTTAATCCCCTGGCCTGTTGGCAAAACAATTGTGTACAATGCATTTCTTATGCAGAAAAGGCTATTTAAATAACCGCTAAATGTTTATTAATTTGTGTTTTGATGTCATATTTGGCGTGGATGTTCTATCAGTCTTTAAAATTGAAACCAGGATACCAAAAATTATCGTTCAGGGCATAAAAATGATTTTCTTGTAATTTTCGAAGAAGTATTTTGTATTCAATCATTAGACAAGTGTGTATAATTGTGATATAAATGTACACTTGTGTGTGCAAAGTGCCAACAGCTTTTGTTTACTTTGGTGCGGTGTGGTAAGAGGAAGCGAAGGTGACTGAAAACAGGCAAGTTAGGTGTCTAAGTTATATATAGTATAGATATCTGTGACCAGAACTTTCATCTGCTCGCTTTAAACTCTCGGACTAACAATATCATTTATAAAGAAGGCTCTTTCATAACATGTAAACTCTATAAATTTTAATATACCACACTAACGTCTCTTTCTCATTCAATGAACAGTCAAAAAGAGCCCACCTGGTTACAGGCAATCCACTCATTTATTAAAAAATACATTGTGGAACACTCCACATCACTGATCACATAGGTTTTTTCTTTTTTTCTAATCCAAAATAGTTCATTTCCCACCGATTTTGTCGTTATTCACAAAGCGACGGACTAGTTCTGAGAACAGACATTACACCATCGATATGAGCTAAAATGCAATAATTCTAAATTTTCATGAGTCAAAGAGACTTCATATTCGTTACATAATTGAATACAAAAAATTAATTTCCAGCGATCTTGTCACACGAACGGAATTTACCGGCAAAAAAAGAAAATATATGTTTTCCTTTAAATTTAATAACGTACCTACAATGCTCAGGTGAAATTTATCGGACCGCTTTCAGAATACCGATCAGCTTGTATTAATTAAATAAATACAAGTAGAAATTTATTGCAGCAATTATTAAGTTTGCATCCATACGTCCAAATTTCGTGAATTTCTGATCACACTAAACAATAAAACATAGAGATAAAACTTGTTTTAGAGGACGAAAAAACGAAACTGAATGAAAAACCCATGTTTTTTGTGAATGATTTTGATATTTCAACCAGAGACCCAAATTTTATTGCAATTCATTCACCAGCGCCAAAAAGAAAAAATTTAGCGAAAATTATGCAGACATACCACAGCGAAAAGGGAAGAAGTTATGAACAGCTAATCAATTAATCAAAAATGAGGAGAGAGAAATCGAAGAGAAGATAGCCAGAGACAAAATAAAAACCATGAATTAAAGAAAGACACATGTCACAGAATAATTCCAAGGTGGTCAGTATAATGTTATATTAGAACAGACGCCGGAACTCGTCATGAATAGCACAATACAGGCAATGAAAAATTTTAAATGTCAAATTCGTGGTTTCGTTTTTGTTTCCATGAAAATTCAACATTTTACGAAGAAAAAACTTTAGGAACTCGAATATTATGAGAACAAAAATCAAATCTTCAACTACAATAGAAAAATGAACGCAAAGTTGCCAATTAATGACCATTTAAAATCACATAAAAAACAAAAATCATTTCAGTGTATTTTCCTTATTGCATTCAGTGCAAAGGCGGTACATCTGTGGAAAAGCGCCGATCCTGAATAGTGAATTACGAATTAGGACACTCAAATTCTTCTGTAAACTATATATATATATACACATATCAATGTAATAAAGGTACAACCCGATTATTTAAAACAAAATGGACGATAAATTATTCAGACAAAATTCAAGGCCCATGCGCCAACTACAAATGTTTCATTGTTTCCATCCAAATAACGAATTGATCAGTGTTACTAGCAGGTCGGCACAAGCCAAAGCACCGCTATGCGGTGCTTCAAGGCTTGTATATATATATATTTTTTTTTTTTGCTTATTTTGACATTTCTTGGGAGTCTGTGGAGCCTCCGCTGTTTGACCTAAGGCAATAAAACTTAGAGTAAAGGTAAAAGCTTTCATGAACTACACATTCGTGTTAAAATTTTTGAAATTCATTCGCTGGTTTCGGAGGGGGTGCTCAAAGTTTTGCAAACCCATCATGTCATCACGGTAACTTCCATAAATTATAAGGTTTAGGGTTGTAATTTTTATGGCAATTAGAGACTATTAGGGACTTGTTCGGTATTGAATTTGAAAGAAATTGGTCAATTGGTTTTCGAACGGCAGCCATTACAAAATTTGACACTTTTGGAAAATATACACCGCGGCTAATGCGCGGCAAATATTTACGATTCGCATCGTACCAGTTTCAGCACTCGAAGAGTGAAGAAAATATTTCAAAAATGTAAAAATAAGGTGGAGTACCTACATCCGGCAAAAAATTTTAGTTTTTATGTTACGGACAAAATATGATCCAAAAATTGTTTTTGTAGCTCATTAATGGAAAAAATTTTGAAAACATGAACAACGGTTTCAAAAATTTCTTTCGAAAATGAAAGAAAAGGCAACAAAAATACGTAAACGATAAAAAAGATTTGTTTCCTAATAATAGGCAGAAGACAATCAATTTTCATAATTTTATCACTCTTTCAACACTAAAAATGTAAAATTATGTTGTTGAGGAATATGATAGGAATGCGTTGTTACATTAGGTCTGGTCATTTGGCCAAAATAAGGCAAGAATTCTTGCACCACTTCATAAATTGTGTTTTTTTGGGATATAGTGCGAAGTATTGGCATTCTTTTGAATTTAGTGTGAACTTCGTTCAGAGAAAACAAACTAAGTAAAAAGTTTAGAAGGCGCATACAATTCCTGCACTAAATGAAAAAGTGTAGAAAAAGTGGAAAGGAAGTTCTCGTCTTATCATATAGGATGAATTAGGAAGCGTATTTCTTTTTGTAACCGAAATGAGCAACTTTTTCAATTTTGGTCACAAAATAAATCAAATTAGGAACGAATTGAATCTCTCGATTCTTTATTCTATTTATCGCCTTATCACTATGCGGTAACCAGGCATCTTATTCTTCTTAACAGTTTTGTTTTAGCATAACTGATACTTATTGTAAAACGTAAGCAGTTCTACAGGATACGATATTAAAATTAACAATACTGTCTGTTGGGACTCTCCCGTATGAGGTATAGGGGCTCGGACCCCTTGATGACAGTTGCTGCCCCAAAGGGCAGGCAAACAATCGTCCTTGTGACGTTAAACACACAAAATACGTTCGATCGTAATTACCTGTACGTACTTGCAGGTAATATACGAGTACCGAATCGTGACAAAATAAGATGATGTCACAATTTGTACATGAACCGGCCAGCCATCTCTTATCTCAATAGGGGATGATGCAACCTGGCCGTTCTCACCAACGTACGTATTATCTTACTTACGTGTGTTTGTGTGCGTGCAAATAAGCCGTATATAAACCACCCGAACCGGCTCTAAAATCACCAGCGTTTGGTCTGGTTCTGGCTTACCCGTACTTGTGTACAAAGTGGCTGAACATGCTTAAATTCTGTAGAATTTCCTTCTGGTGAGAATATCTCTCACGACAAGGTTTTCCACAGTGGTGACCTCGACGTGATTTTTGGCTATGTTGTGAGGTGTCCTTAGGCGCGTTGCGCTTTTACAAAAATTTATCACTGTGCGCTGGCGAGAAACTCGCATGCTTGGCAAATACAAAAATTTTTTTGCAGACTAAGACACCTTTTAGGTCGTTGAAGTAGAGTCTGCTGAAGTGGGAATTTATACCCCTCTCCTTAAAATATATAAACAAGGAGAAACCAGACAGTAGACCTGGAGGAAGAATGTTGGACTCATCCCCCAACTCCCCCGACTTCGACTCGACACTCTAAGAATTTACCAAATCTGGAAGAAGGCCCTCAACACCCAGAATTAGCACGACTGGGAGCTGCAATAAATAAAGATCAATTAGCAGTAAAAATGTTGAGAAGCGGTTGAACTTTAAGCCAAAGTTCTGACCCAAAAACACCTATCCTAAAAACACAAGAGCCACTGTTTTCGACCAGCAAGGAAGGAAGTAGTTCTGTGGAATACGCTTGTCATCAGAAAGACATAGCAATGGTCCCACCACCAAATGGAAATGAAAACCCACAACCATCGCAAGGAGGTAGTGCTCAGCCACAGCTGACGCCCGGAGTCTTGGCGCAGATCATGCAACTTTTGCAACTGCAGCCAGGACAGAACCCCAGCTTCTACAGACGGAGGATAGAGATCCCGGAATTTCTGCCAATGAGGTAGAATTATGGTTGACCCTATTAGAAGGCAGGTTCAAGATGGAGAATATAACCCTGAACCAGCGGTATCTACATATCTGTGGAGGCATGCCCCCACAGATAATCCGCCACATTCCGGACATCATGGAATGCCCTTCGACAGAAGAGGACAAATATGCCTGGTTCGGTAAGAAGATAAGGAATGTATTTGGTAAAATTAAAAACCAAATCATTGATGATGTGATGGGTGGTATGAAGATGGGGAACGACAAATCCTCAATCTTCATGGCGAAATTGAGGCAGAAGGCGGATAACATCGTAGCCCCTTCTGTCATAGGCAATCAATTTTGCAAACAACTTCCTCAAAGTGTTGTGCAATGCCTAGCCGCCGTAGGTTTGACCGTGATAAACACATCCACAGACTTGGACTTCCTTGCAAAATCAGCAGATAATGCGCTCAAATACACCAGGTCAAAGCCCGTGGTCAGTGCAGTATCTGCAGAGACTGGAGAGATCGCTCAACTTTGAGCGCAAATAACTCAGTTGACTGATGAAGTAAAAAGGAACAAAGGCCAAAGCTCCACAAAATCCAATAGTAGCTGGTGACAAAGATCTAAAAGTAGAAGCAACAACAACAACAGTGGCAATAGCAAAGGGTGACAGTCCCGGTCCAGAGACCACAGATCTAGTTCCAACAGCAGGGGTCAGAGTTCAACTCCCCAGAGAACATAATCTCTCAAAAACCAGTCTCGAAATTGGGATGATAAAATTTGCTTTTTCCATAACAGGTTTGGCACAGAGGCCACCAAATGTAACAACAGATGCAAATGGTGGGGCAAATCCTATACCAAGGAGGCGTCAAACTAGAACAAGGGGCCATCTATGAGGCCAAAGACCCCTTGGAAAAATACTCATGCCGCCTGTTCATTAAGGACAGGACAAACAGGAGAAGGTACTTAATCGACTCGGAGCAGACCTGAGCATATTGCCAGTTAACAAAACCGAAAAAATACTCCCTCCGAAATACTATCTCCATACTGTGAATGGTCAAAACCTTCCAGCTTACGGACTTGAAACCAGAAAAGTCAACATCGGACTCAAGAAAATCATGACGTGGTCCTTCACGGTTGCAGATGTTCCAAACTTGATCCTGGGTACAGATTTCCTTGCACATTTCAGCCTGATCATTGACCTCAAAAATGGCAAATTGATCGATAGTGAATCTAAACATTGTGTGGATGGCAAAATGCTAGCTTACAGACTGGACACAAATATATCCAGCTGTACCAAAGTCGATGGACAACTCTTACGGATCCTGTCTAACTATCCTGGAGTCATCCAACCATCAATTTGCAGGCATCCTACCTATAAACATGACACAGTTCATTATATAGAGACTAAAGGACCGACTTGCCATGCTAGAGCACGAAGGTTACTGCCTGACAAACTCAAAGTGGCACGAGAGTACTTCCATCGCATCGTCGAGGAGGGCATATGTCGCCCCTTGAAAAGCTCATGGAGCTCCCCTATCCACATGACCAAAAAAGCAAGTGGAGAGCGGCAAATTGTTGGAGACTACAAAGCCTTAAATGCCAAAACAGTTCCTGATCGCTGCCCAGTCCTCAACATAATGGACTTCAATGCGAATATGAAGGGTAAAACGATGTTTACCAAAATAGACATCAACTGGGCATTCCACTAAATTCCTATAGATGACCAAGATGTACCAAAGACAGCGGTTATAACCCCCTTTGGACTATTTGAATACCTTCGAATGATGTTTGAACTTCACAACTCAGCACAAACTTTCCAAAGATTTATCAATGGACTGTTTAGGGGATTGCCGTTTGCATATGCATTCTTGGATGATATTTGCATTTGCTCTGAAGGCGGTGAGCAACAGCACGAGGAGAATGTAAGAGCCATCATACAGCATATACACGCTGTCGGGCTTACTATCAACGTAGGTAAAAGCTTATATGCACAGACTGAAATTGACTTCCTCCACTACAAAGTCTCAACCGAAGGCATTTCCCCATTGAAGACCAAAGTAGAGCCAATATTGAACTTCCCAAAGCCCTCAAATGTCGCTGAACTTGGGCATTTCTTGAGGATGGTGAACTTCTATAGACGTTGCATGAAGAATGCAGCAGCCGAACAAACTAAGCTGTTTGCACTAATTAAGACAAGTAAAAAGAAAGATAAGACTCCACTCGAATGGAATGAAGAAGCCGAACAGGCCTTTGAGAAAATCAAAGATACACTGGCAAATGCAACTCTATTGGCTCATCCAGACGAAAGTCTGCCATTATGCATGAGTACCGATGCATCTGATTTTGCTATTGGTGCAATCCTGTACCAACTTGAAAAAGACAACAAAAAGTTACCACTAGCTTTCTTCTCGAGGAAGCTCTCAAAAAAAGAAAAGAACTATAGAACATACGATAGGGAATTGCTCGGAATTTTTGCTGCGTTGAAGCATTTCATGCACCAATTAGAGGGTAGATGTTTTTCTGTGTATACTGACCATAAACCCCTAACATATGCCTTCACACAAAAAGCAGAACCGGCATCGCCTAGAAGAGCACGACAATTAGACTACACTGGTCAATTGACTACCGACATTCATTATAAGTGGAGAACTTAACACTCCAGCTGATGCCTTGAGTAGATTCAAAGCTATCCCGGCTCCTGTTCAATTACCTTATGCTGAAATAGCTAAAGCACAGCTTAAGGATGCAGAATTGCAAGAGTTGTTATCGAACGATGGTACTACTCTCAAATTGAGACAGTGGAAAATTCCCGGTACTGATGTTTTATTAACATGTGACGTCAGTACAGGTAAGAATAGGCCATTTCTACCGGTAAAATATCACAGGTTGGCTTTCAACAGTGTACATAATCTGTCACATGTTGGACCAAAATGTAGTGCTAATATGATTTTGGCAAGGTTTGTATGGCCACAAATGAAGTCTGACTGCAACAAATGGGCTCGCAGTTGCCTGAACTGTCAAGAATCCAAAGAAGGAAGACACACTCGCTCGCCCCTCAAATCCTTCAAACAAACAGAAAGGTTTAAAACTGTACACATGGACTTGGTAGGCCAATTGCCACCATCTCAAGGACACAGATACCTGTTGACAATAATAGACAGGGCAACACGATGGCCAAAAGCAATTTCTCTATACGAGATGACAGCTCCAACTGTAGCTGCCAGGTTATACGATACCTGGATTGCGAGGTATGGCGTACCAGAAGTCATAATTACGGACCAAGGTCGCCAATTTGAGAGCTCGCTCTTCAAAGAGTTAGCAAATAAGCTGGGTGTTCAACACAGTCATACCACAGCTTACCATCCTCAAGCCAATGGCAAAATTGAGAGATGGCATAGAGCTCTCAAAGCCTCTATCATGTCTCATGATACAAAGAGATGGGTAGACGTACTCCCTACCATCCTCTTAGGCCTTCGATCTGCCCTACAAACAGATACAGGTCACTCTGTAGCGCAATTAGCGTTTGGCAAAGAGCTACGCCTCCCAGGGGACTTCTTCACAAAATCGAAGGAAGTTAGCCCCAAAATTATGGTACAAAATATAAGAAATGATGCCAACAATTTTCTTGAACAGGCAGCTCGCCATGGCCAGCCCAAGATTTACGTCTCGAAACACTTGGCCAATACCTCACATGTATTGGTTTTAGATGAAAAAATGAGATCTGCGCTGGAGAAACCATACGCTGGTCCTTACAAAGTAGTATCACGAGATAAGAAAAACTTTGTGATACTCATTGCAGGCAAACCTCAAACAATTTCAATCGACAGATTGAAGCCTGCATACATGGTAAGCGACGATAAAAGAATAAAGAGGATACCGAGAGAAAACATAGAAAATATCCAGACAGATTCACCAACAAATATAGAAGAATCCGTCGAAAAATATGAAATAAAAAATTCACAATTAGAGAAAACGCCAAAAATAAAAAAGTCTGTGAAGTTTTCGGAATGTTATTACCAAAACATTTGATCCCGATGCCCCCATATGCCCACAAAAAAGAGGCAGGTTCTAGGCTGTAAAAAACGCAAAAATTCCCACCCTTCTCGCATGTCTGAGAGGTTAATGCGAAGAAAATAAAATTAACTCCCGAAAAAGTAATATCCACTACGTAAGTTGAAACCCGCTAAAAAATATGCGACAAAAATCAGAACGCTGTGAGACAAAAGAAACTCCGGAGATAAGCAAACGAGGAATGCCAACAAAAAGAAAACAACAGGAATAAACAAATCCACGTGCGATACGGAAATAAACATCGCAACGTGTGTTTACCGTTAAATACAAAGATAATCTCAACGTTGTGACGTCACAAACGGAGATTCCTTTGTAATAAAATTCGAATAATATATTTTATGAGTTTATTTCAGGCATAACTCTGCTTAAACTGATCAGAACTTAATTGGAAAACTTGCATACGGCCAAAAATTTTAAGCGCTATCCCCTCTACATGCTGATAAGAAGATGTGAAAACAATGAAACGGAACTGTAATGGTAAATCAAAAACAGCAGTAAATTCACCCATTTCAGAACTGTCTTAGCTCTCAGACGTGTTTTCTGAACGATATTTTTGGCTCTCAGTTTTCCTTTACACCTATTCCAATGTCGCTACCAACCCGAATCTTCCTCAACACGACCAAGAACCCAAAAGTTCCGGAAGTTGCCAGGAATACTGGGCAAATTCCTGAACAGAAGTTGGAACTCGATCGAATTGAGGAGGAACTCCTGATGGACACTGCACCAGCCCTGGAGAGTGTTCTCGCGGAGATGACAACTCTGCTTCCACCCATCATCTCTTCTCCCCCAACTCCATCAGAACCAACTCCAACGACGGAACCCCTGATGCCGAAGCCAAAGCCACTGGAGACCAGGGAACTGATGAGGTTCCTATTCACAGCGGAGAGGGCAGCCAACAAAAAGGCAAAAATGGCCGCCTTGGCAGCGGGGAATTCAAACTCCCCGATGCTGAGGCAGCCTCAGTTTAAACATCTACTGCTCCCTCACTCCCGTTGTCACCACTACGCCTTCACCAAAAACCAACCACTGAGGCGTAGGGGAGAGGACAGCCGGGCAAACTACTTGGCCCAAGCACAGGCTCGTATGGAATCTTACGTGTCGGGGCTGCAGTAGGTAGCGCCCTAGCAAAGTGGGAGGCCGATCAAAAATGGCGTTAAACTCGCACATCCCCCCAGGCCTTGCGTATTTTGATCATTTTTGCAGCACAAAAACTGGGGGAGTAGCTGTGGGGACTCCCCCATATGAGGTATAGGGGCTTGGACCCCTCAACGACAGTTGCCGCCCCAAAGGGCAGGCAAACAATCGTCCTTATGACGTTAAATACACAAAATCCGTTCGATCGTAATTATCTGTATGTACTTGCAGGTAATGTACGAGTACCAAATCGTGACACAATAAGATGATGTCACAATTTGTACACGAACCAGCCAGCCATCTCTTATCTCGATAGGGGATGATGCGACCTGGCCGTTCTCACCAATGTATGTATTATCTTACGTACGTGTGTTTGTGTGCGTGCAAATAAGACGTATATAAACCACCCGAACCAGCTCTAAAATTGCCAGTGTTTGCCTTGGTTTTGGCTTACCCGTACTTATGTACGAAGTGGTTTAACACGCTTAAATTCTGTTGAATTTCCTTCTGGTGAGAATATCTCTCACGACAAGGTATTCCACATTGTCAAACTAATTGTTAGCCATAATCATGATCAGGGGACTAACATTTTAAAAACTATGATAAACTATAGACGCATTTGATTTTATCTCGCATCTGTTTTATTGAGTTCTTGTATAATATATGAATTTTGGTCACAAAATAAATCAAATTAGGAACGAATTGAATCTTTCGATTCTTTATTCTATTTATCGCCTTATCACTATGCGGTAACCAGGCATCTTATTCTTCTTCTTTTAACAGTTTTGTTTTAGCATATGTGATACTTATTGTAAAACGTAAGCAGTTCTACAGGATACGATATTACAATTAACAATATTGTCAAACTAATTGTTAGCCATAATCATGATCAGGGGACTAACATTTTAAAAACTATGATAAACTATAGACGCATTTGATTTTACCTCGCATCTGTTTTATTGAGTTCTTGTATAATATATCGTCCTAAATCCCAATATAAAAAAAATAGTTATATTTTTTCTATTCAAATTATCGAGAAAAAATCAAGTAAATACATCCTTACAGTACCTACCTAAAATAAAATCAAATTATTAAGAAAATAAAAAATTTGAAGAAGTGTAATTATATTCCCCGCTAGTCTCAATTTCTCAAGGGAAATTGAAACACCAAAGTCTTCAAAAAATATTATTCACATTTCTATCAAAATTTGTTTTTGTTACTGCGTGTGTATTTTTATATATTTAATATACATACACACAGAAGAAAAAAAAACTGATTGAACTTGTACAATAATCTGTATTCATATTAGAATTGAGGATATACAACTGTGCGGACTGTATATAAACACAAACCCATGTTATATAATTACCTAATTTTGTATACAACATTGAAATTTGGACAATATGAGAGACATGTCTCAATTTAAATTGATTCATTATAATGAAATACTATAATTTAAACATTAATTAATTAACAGTTTGTGATAAGGTGATGAATATTTAGCGAAAGAATCGTAAGCTTCAGTTCAATAATCAATTTGATTCATTTCATGATTGAAATTGAGAAAGTTGCTCATCTCAGTTACAAAAAGGAAATACGCAATTGAGAATCCATTTCTGATTTGTTTATTTTGTTGTGTGATAACTGATAATATTCATTTTTATTTTGTTTTGCTTGCACATTCTCTTGAAATGTTCTTTTGATCACAGAACTGGAAAATTTTTTACACTTTCTTCAGACTTTCCTGTTTCCGTTCTGAACTATCTTAAACCGAGTTAACACATTTTAGACAAAAAGAATAGACTTACTGCAGTTTTGAAAACTTAATGCGGAATTTTATAGCCAAGATAGTAAATTTGCCCCCAACGACTTTTCCTAATCTCCACCGAATTTAAAGATATAATGAATAATTTTTTTTGTCCGTATTTTGAACAGGAAGAACAATATTCTTTGAATTAGTACTCCAACTATAACCATTCTACTAAATGCAAAATCAACTAATAATCGCATTCCAATAGCCATTTCAAACTAACAATATGCCAACCTTTCAGTCATTATAATGCATTATAAGTAGTATCTCATGGAAAAATATTTTCATACACTCCCAGAACTATTCTAACTTACTCTAACCAACGAAAAAATACTTTGAAAATGTAAAATCTTTGTTTCAAAACATCTTCCTATGTTTCACGAAAAAGAAAAAGAAATATTGAAAGAAATGTAATACAAAACAAAATATATAAGCAAACGATCACTTCACTAAATACTACAAACAGTCGATAGAATATCCTTATATTGCTATACCAGAGTTGCTAATTGGCTGATATTTAGACACTGCTGCGGTAGAAAAAAAAAGTAAATACCAGGGCCGTATTACATCGGTGTTGCCAGTATTACCAGTACAGAGGGTGGAATGAGAGAGCAAGCAAGCATAAAACACTACTAAGAACCGTTTTAAATGCGAGTGAAGTGAGAAAAAAATTTAGAAGTGACCAAATTTGGCAAATGAACTGGAAGCAATGACAAAAACTCTAGTGCAGTAACCCTTACTACAAAAAGTAAATTTTTGAGAAAAATAATTATGAATTTTGATTGTCACATTAACTGTCCGTAAGTTTATATGCGTTAATGATTTAATATGATTGTATGAAATGTGTTAGCTGCTGAAAAATATTAGACAATGTGGAATTTAAAAGCAGTAAATTAAGATGATAAAGAATGATAAATAATCATAAAACTTCAAATAAATCATATAAATATAATAAAGTTATGAAATAAAAAAAAAAAAAAACTGAACCTGTCGTTAATTTTTGTAAAAAATTCATGTAAATTATAAAAAAATAGGAAAAAAAAGTTTTATTAGAAGTAACATCTTGTCAATCCACACAAAATTGGGTAGCATGGTACAATAAATTATAACGAATATTTATTTCAAATTTAGTACAACAAAAATAGCGGTACCAGAAGTACTAGCAAAATTGGTAGCATACAACAATAAATTAAAATAAATATTTATTCCACATTTCGTGGATATTGGTGAAAAATTGAGCATTTTATAGTCAAAATAAAAACAAAAATTGTGGTACTGGAAGCACCATCCTGATTGTTCATAACATGATCATCTGTAAAATTTAAATTTCAATATTTTTCTTTCGACAAAACTCTCTAAAGGTTGCATAGTCTTCAAAATTTCTCAAATTAAAAAAATTTTTAATTTTTTGGAAAGGAACATTGAAGTTCTTTTCAATTTATCAATACTGAATATTTTCGAATTGGTTATTACTTTTTAGTACAAAAACACTACATTATCAAATTTTCTGACGGTGACCATTATCTCATCGGGGAAAAACTATCTGCTAGCCAAAATCCGATTTGACCAACAATATATTTTCACACGGATAATAAAAATTTATCTTCATCTATGAACTTGACCTAGGAATGCCATCAAATGTTATTTCCATTCAAATTTTTAGAAGCCGATAAGACATCAGTTTTGAATACACATGAAACTAATTTGGCGAAAAAACTTTACGATGGGGTAGTAAACTACCAACTCAAAAATTCACATTTAAAAAGAATAGTACTTTTGAAAATGTGTATCTGATGCAGTGAAAGACCAAATGACAAACTTTTAATTAAAAAAGAAATTTTTTCGAACGCTGTTTTGATCGCAGTGAGATAAACAACTCCTAACATCGATAAACAAAAAAAAAATTATTTTTGTTTTCATTGTACATCCTATCATATCCTACACTATAATACGAGTAATGATTTTATGTGCGTATAAGACGTATATAAACGCATTTTGAATAACTATAGTTCGTTCAGCGAGAGATTGCTATAACATGACGTATGCACATGAATGTGTATGGAATAGGAAAGGTAATTATTCACCTTTTGGAACGAAATAGCCATCAATTTTATAATCGAAGTAATTGTTTTTCTTTTCGCTTTTCCTAGCCCATAATTGTAATATTCCCCACTTTACTTCGACAATTCCTCGTTGAACGGAGTGTCACTGAAATTCACAAATTGAGTTTTTGAGTAAGAAAAAACGATCTCGATAGGTCTCAAGTGGGAGATTATGTTACTTGACATGATACTCGACTAGAACTGACAATTTTTCAGGATGTTAAAATTTCAAAAAAGATACGTGAATTTTAATGTAGGTTTTCGACGAAAACATACATATATTAATTTTGAACTCATGAAATGACCTACGGATGGAAGTGGGTATGCTCTTCATTTCATGATCTAACTAAAAACTCAAATTTATAAGCAAGGGTATGAAATTTTCTTACCACGGTACAGATCGAAATTTTAGTCTGATAATCACGAAATTAAGTACGAACATTAATATTAAATGAACCAGTGGCCAGACCCACTTACTGATGCAGATCGGCTAAACGGTACTTCCGGTACATCCATTTTTGTTCCTATTTTAAAGGTTTCATGTCTATAAAATGCCTAATTTTTGATCAATAGCTACAGAACTTGGAAGAGATATTCTGATATAATCTATTCCAACATGTTACAAATTTTGGTGCGAATCAGCTGGACGTTACTTCCGACATGTCTAACTTTAATTAGATTTTAAACTCTAAAATGGTTTTTTTTCTCGATAAATAGACAGGAAATTTGGTCAAATCATTATCTCTGATCTTTGCTGACTTGTATCCAGTTTTTACTGTAATTAACTAGTTTTTGAAAATCTAAATTTTCTAGCGGAGCTGCTGCTATGCTAGAATTTTTTTCACACAAATTTTTTCACTGAAATAACTTTCCTCGCGATTCATTCACAAATGGTGCAGCGCAGCCGATCTTAAATTTAGAATACATAGACTGATAACACTTTTAAAACCGCAAGCGTTGAATTTATTTCCAGTTATTCAACCGTTTTCACTCTGAAAGACAGACAGGAATACGGTAACTTTTCTTTCACTATGCAACACTCCGTGTAAATACCTCACTTAGGTCAGCAGCAATTCTGAACCACTCTTTCAAAACCACCAAATCTCCCTACCTCTCCGTACTTACTCATACCGTTCAATTAATTTCGGATCCAGGCTAAATCGATGAATGTAATGTTACAGCACGCAAATCCGGAAAAAAAAACGGCATCAAAAGAAAGAATAAATCGCTGGAAAATTAGTCTTGGGAACAAGTAGTGTCGGTAGCAGACGAAAATCACGAATTGGTTCGACAATCATTAATGACTGGTCTATTTGACTGCGTATAATACGCCTTCGTTTTTAGACGGCTATACAATTTCATCGGTCAAAAAGAAAGAATTGATTTGTCATTCAACACGCCCTAAATCATTAAATATATACATACAGCAAAAAATAATCGTCGCGATCAACACGTCCACATCCTGAGGCAATCGACCATTTTATCTCAATAGTTATATATATTCATAGATGGTTTATAAATCGTTGAAAATTTCGTGCCAGTCAACAAGGTGTGTATTCCACTCACACATCTTCACGTCTAACAAATCTGCTTCATCTTCTTTTTCCTTCTACTTTTCCAATTCTTGTTGTAAAGATGGTGAATCCTGTAATGGTTTCAAGTTTCAACAATGTCATTGCATTTAGGGCCGAATAGTTTTTCAAAATATTCGCTTTTTTTACGAATAAATCTCATTTGCAGTTTCAGGCTGCAATGAGAGTTGTCTTGTCCAGCCCTTTTGGAGGTACCTCAAGATCTTATAGGCAAGAATTAATAACTTCTGTTTCAGAGGGGAGTTTGTTGTAATTTCTTCAAACTACGTAAGGCTTTTTGAGAAGTCTTTCAACTTCCTTACCATAGGATTGGCAGTCCTCTACAATGGCCACGAATGCAATGATGTCATCAGAAAGATCTGAATCAGTGGAAGAAGACACTGAAGACAATGTCCTGTAGTGTGAAGGTTTGTCCACAATCACTTTAGCTTTTTTAAGCTTTTCAGTCTCTTCCACTTTTTGGGTGGCTCGTAATTTTTTGGCTTCCTCAACCTTACGTTTTTTTTTTAGATTCTTTGGAAGTTTAAGAATCTTCTTAAGCAAAATCAATTATTTTTACCATTTAATTACTTTAATTGTAATTGTTTTTTATCGCTTTTGGTGTATACTTTCTTTACTCAAATTTGCGTAAATTCAATTTCAAACTTACATTTTTGCTTAATTTGTCATTTGTCATTCTCTGCAAAATACAATTTGTAATTTCTCATTACGTCGCAATCATTTTCACTGTTCATAATATTTTTTTTAAATATTTTTGTATTTTTTCGTAGGTTTACTTGTTAACAAGCAATTAGCGTCTTCTTTATCGTATTTAAATACGTACACCATAATTGACATTACAAAAATTTAATTAAGTTTCTAGATTCTAAAAATCTGCCTATTATGTTACAAAGCGTGTAAGAGCAGGCATGTAACTACAACCAACTTTATATGGTCCCTTGGACCTTAAACCACACTTAATTATTAGCTTCTACCCACTACAGTAAGTGTATAAGACAGGAATGGGACTTGTAGCATGATATATTAATGGTTCATATTCACCCATTCCTGAAGAGAAAAATGAGTGTGTCATAGGACAAGTGGTGGAAGCGATACTTCTTGCGAGATATTGCAGAAATAAACCTGCATTCATGTAATTTTTCATTAAAAATCAACACCCTTCAAAATTTCCCTTTTTAAAGTAGGTTTTCTTTAGAAAATTGACTTATTACGTTTGGTGCGGAATTAGCCCCCAAGGTTGAGGGTGGGTACATTTTTACCTCAGAAAAAATTTGGCACCAATAACTCAAAATCATATATATGTAAATATACACACAGGGTTATTTATTTCATCACGCACCATAGGGAAAATACATTACGGTGCGTGATGAAATGAAAAGGCAATGTTATAGTCATATAAATGGAACCATATCATGCAACATATTAGATACAAAAAGAAAACAAACATAAGCAAAAGGGTGTAATTGTGATTTATAAGATACAAAATTACAAAATTTGTTGAGAATGACTACCTTCTCCTAAGACACAATAACCTAGGCGATCGATAAATTCAAATTGCACCTGCTTCAATTGGGCAAAGGAAATATTGGACCAGCAATTGTTTCTGGTAGTGCGTTGTCCTTCCACAGTGAAATATGTTCCATATTTGTATATTGCAGATGACATGTGACCTCACAAAAAAAATCCAAAGGATTTAAATCTGGGGACCTTGGTGGCCTCTATCTTATCTGCAGTATCTAATCGCTATGCTTCATAAGTTGGTGCACGTTTTGGTCCAATTTATT
This sequence comes from Ericerus pela, assembly GCA_011428145.1. Taxonomy (NCBI): domain Eukaryota; kingdom Metazoa; phylum Arthropoda; class Insecta; order Hemiptera; family Coccidae; genus Ericerus; species Ericerus pela. The sequence goes on from WOFM01000124.1 coordinate 196,855, forward strand.
TGGTTATAACATAGCATATTCATTCATCAAGCACCATAATGTATTTTCCCTATGATGCATAGTGAAATGTATAATCTGGGTATATAGATATACGTCAATTTTTTGTTCCCATGGTAAACGTCACAATTTTTGTCTGATAATCACAAAATTTGGTACGGACATTTGTACTAGGTCAAGGACCAGACTCATTGATTTTGTTTTTGTCAGATGGTATTTCAGTATCACCATTTTTGTTTTTATTTTGGATAAAAAATGCTCAATTTTGTACCAATAGCCATGAAATTTGTTATTAATATTTATTTTAATTCATTGTAGTACGCTACCAATTTTGCCACATATCAGCCAGATGGTACTTTTTCCCTAGTTGAAATAAACATTATTTGAAACAAGAAAAATGTATGATTAACGTATGTGTGTGTGAAGACTGTGGGTTTTAGGATGTCTCAATATACCCTATGATGTATCACAAAATAAGTTACAAAAGAACAATCCAAAATATCCTTTTTTGATCGGGATTTTGGCCTCCCAATTCCTATTTTTTACTTTTATCAATTCGGGCTTCCCCGCCAAACCCTCTTTACCCTTTTTTCTCTGAACTGAAAAAAACCAAGCAAGTACTTTAAGGTTCAGTCCTCTGATATCAAATATTTTTAGCCAGTATTGGGCCTTTGTTTCAAGAATTTTATATCGTAGTGAAAATTTCAGAGCCGCAATTCAGAAATAACGGGCGGATTTTGCCCATTTCTGAACTTAACTGAGACGTGGACCAAAAGTACACATATACCGAATTTTGTTCCGATCCGTCAAGAATTACATCCTACCACCATTGTCTAAAAATTTCAAATCCAAACAGAAATACGCCCTCCAGATCTCATGTATATACATGAACTTTTAAAGGGAGAGTGGTTCTGGGGTCTGGAACTATGACTGAAAAAACTGAAGTGAAATTTTCCCGAAGTAGTGACATACCACCCTCCGCAATGAGTGGATTCTAATAAATCTACCTAAAATAAGGTATTCCATTTTTCTTTTGAAATTCTTCAACAACCCAGAATATTCATGAAGATTTTAGTACACTAAATACGTGCATTTAATGACAAAGAAAAGAAAGATAATTAGGCGGAAAAATTAGCAAAATGGGGAGGGGGTTTTAATAAAACCGTAAGCATTAAAACTACCGTCGCAATGGAAAAATATCATCTTCCATACACACACATGCAGACAGAAATCCTCCAAGTATCTACATAATTATGCACGCGTGCAACTACAAACAGAATGCAGAACTCCACTCAAGTGGTAACGGCTGGGAGGCGTTTTAAGGTACCGAGAATCTACTAACAAACTTTATTCACGTTCCACATTGATTCCCCACTAAGGTGTTTTTTTTTTGTTTTTTTTTTTCCTCCATGTATATTCCTCATCAGTATGTAAGAAGGAGTTCATGTTACGATGTTGAAGTTTTGGGGTGGTGTAAATGCGAAGGAGATGACTGTGACAAGAGCGCCAGTGGAAGAGGTGCGAGTATGAGAGAGACAGATAAAGGGCATGGAGACAAGAGGTGCAGAGGGAAAGTAAGACGGCGGTACTCGACAGCGATAATCGTCCAGCTGTAGAGTATGTAGTGTTTTATTATTATTATTATCATCATCATCATCATCATCATCATCATCATCATCATCATCATCATCATCATCATCATCATCATCATCATCATCATCATCATCATCATCATCATCATCATCATCATCATCATCATCATCATCATCATCATCATCATTATTATTATTATTATTATTATTATTATTATTATTATTATTATTATTATTATTACGACTAGCTTAGCGTGGCGCACACGAAGCAAGAGTAAAACCGAGACCAGTGAAGTTGAGAGAAAGAGATACGAAATACTCAGCAACAACTAAATTCGAGAAGGACGAAACGATTATGGACGCATGGTGGAACATGAAATGCGAGAGGAGCAATAACTCTGATAGGCAGACAGAGAAACAACATTCGTTAATAAAACAACTACTAATAGGATAAATGGTTGAAGATTACCCGTGGTTGTGCAGTTAAAAGGCTAACCGCAGTCGGCGCGGCTACCGTTCACGTATATCCACTTAACAATTGAAAAAATGATGAAAAAATACTCACAAACGAAATGAGAATTGGTTTTCAAATTTTTTTTTTTGGTTTCCTGCTGGTGAGGATATCGTCGATATTCAATAGTAAGTTCAATAAAAATAAATTTTAAGAATACACTTTTCTTAGGTGTAAAATGTCCAATGAAAAATTTAAAACCTTGGTCATTCACACAAACACATACTCATGGTATGGCGACACCAGCGCTAAACAAAACAAACGCTAAACCAACTACACTTTGGGTTCTCGAACAATCCAGTTATCACAAAAAGTCTAAATTCACATCCACTGAACGAAATAATAAAATAAATAAAATAAAAAAATTTTAAGGATACGCTTTTATTTAACTTAGCACTCTAAAAAGTAGAAAAATAATTTTTCATGACCTACTCAACTTATTTATTCTTGTAACATAAAATAAAAGCGCGGGGAAACTTGACTCATCATTATATATTTTCTTCTTCATATAAAAAGAAACCTACAAATATTGTTGAAAAACTTTGAATATTAATATGAGTGGCCTACAGACTTTGCTCAACTATCATTATAAATTAAAATTTATCTCCATCCTGAGCTAATTCTTACAGTAACGTGTATTATCAATCATTATTATCAATATCCAAATTATCAAACAACTAATCAACAACTTTCAAATTATTTATTTAAGACCATTTTTCAGTGGATAGTTCTGTCTTCCTTCATCTACCAACTGGATTTATATTCTAATTGAAATATTTCTTTTCTTTTGCCCCGCGCTTTTATTTTGTGTTACAAGAATAAATTAGTTAAGTAGGTCATGAAAAATTATTTTTCTACTTTTTAGAGTGCTAAGTTAAATAAAAGCGTATCCTTAAATTTTTATTTATTTATTTATTTTATTTTTGACTTTTTAGGAATAAAAAAATATATAGGTAATTTGATGTATATCTTAATTTCAAAATAATTGTATACTACTGTATTTGGATGTTGAAGTTAAATGCTAGTAAGAAACATAATTCGAACTAGTGATTTGAAGACATCGGTAAAATGTACACGACCTCTTCAACAAATTGAGAATTCCTCACAAATTCTCTTCCATTCAACGATGAATTAATGTCAATGAATTAATGCGGTTGAATACACGTGAACTCATCGATGAATCGAAGAGAATTGGTGTGGAATTCTTTTTGATTTGTCAAATAATTAATGCCATTAAATGTACGCAAACTCATCGACAAATCGAAGAGAATTCCTCACAAATTCTCTTCTATTTGTTGAGTAATGAATGCCATTAAATGAAATTTATGAGAACTAGTCGACGAATTGAAGAGAATTCCTCACAAATTCTCTTCAATTCATTGACTAATTTGTTTGAATTGAACAACATTGATTCATTGATGAGTTCTAGTACATTTATTGGCATTAATTTGTCGACAAATTGAAGAGAATTTCTCACAAATTTTTTTCATACTAAGACAAGGACCTGACCTGTTGAATTGGCATGGATCAGCCTAACAATTTTTACCGGTACCACTATTTTTGTTTATCATTTTATCCAAAAAATAATTAATCTATATATATAAAAGATAATGTATGTCTGTTTGTCTTTTATGCATTACTACAACATTCATCCGATGGCCATGAAACTTTTGGAAGTTGTTGAGTATACTCCGAGAAGGTTTCTGGCATAATACAAAAAGAAAATTTCAAAAAGTTGCCCAAAAAATTCCCAAAATATGTATTTTATTCAATATCAATATATCGAAAAACAATATTGCATCGATCTGGTGAAGAACATAATTACATCGCAAAAAATATCAATTTTTGTTGTATACCTATGTGATAACAGTGACTGTGAGTTTGCTTCTAATTACGTTGCATAGGATATTGGGAGTTTCCATCAAAGTGGCTGACATCTAGTGGATTTTTATCAAACTAAAGTAGAGGTAATGGTGTATGTTATCAACAATGTAAATCTTATGTAAGTTTATTTTTTTCTTTGATTTTTCTTAGTTTTGTCTTGAAGGAATAAGTGTTATAATTTATTTATCTAAAAATTGTTGAATATATTGGTGTGGTAGCAGACACATGTCCTTTTAGAGATGCAGAAACAATATTGAAAAGGCAAACCATCAAGAATTCGTTCAAAAATTTGGATAGGTCTATTTGTTTGCAATGGATACTATGAATGTCTCATTAATAGAATCCGTTATAAACAAACAAACCTATTTTTGATAACACACCATCACTTCTATTTTTTATTGACTATAGCGCTCCCAGTAGCAATGGAAACTACTAATAGTAATTCGATATATATCGATATTATATCGATGATTTAACATCACCAGTCATCTGTCATACTGATACGGAGACTGATAATAGGTAATGAAAGAGAAGACTGGTGTTGTTTCAATACGGATTTGGTGACGAATCAAAGGGATTTGGAAATGAATTCTCTTCCATTTGTCACTGTTAAATTAATTATGATTTAGCGACTAATCGAAGAGAATTCATCTACGAATTCTTTTCGATTTGTCGCCGTTGAATTAATCAAGATTCAGTGATGAATCGAAGAGAATTCATCTACAAATTCTCTTCGATTCGTCGCCGTTAAATTAATCAATATTAAACGACGAATTGAAGAGAATTCATCGACAAATTAAGGAATTCTCTTCAATTCGTCAACACCCGGGAAATCTATACTTACTTCTCTCACTACAGCAATTAAAGGTATTTTATTTAAATTTTTCAACTGATAAAAAACACACACATCAAATAATTATAAAGGTTGTCATTAAGTAGCGCTACCTAGGAACCGGCGCGCTGGAACTAATCAAAGCAAGTTAAATAAAAGCGTATAAAAATGAACAACAGTAGCAAGTTAAATAAATGTGTGTAATATGAAAACTACACCAAATTTCAAAAGAACATTCGAAAAGTTCTATACCCACTTACTTCAGTTTACTGTAATCTAGAAAGTGAGATTGACCAATAGCGCTATTGTTTATTCAATTTTTTCAGCCTAAACCACTGATTTTATTTATATGTAACTGATTGGATACTGTATTCAAATGACATGATTATTAACTTCAATCTAGCTGAAGAGTTTCAGCATGCCTCTCATACACAATGGAAGATTTCATCCAAAACAAAATTGAGGTGCCCTAATTTAGTCCCACCTAAATTATTCAAATTAACATTCTGAAATTCTTCCAAGACATTACAACAAATTTTTTCATGTAACTCTCTTACCCTTCTCCTTAAATGACCCCCTAACATTTTGCAAGGTCTTTTGTTAGTGCTCCACACATTCCCCGTTAATATCTTTAGCCATCTTTATGTCCAAGCTCATTTTCAGCTTTTCAATGATGAGAAAATAATTCAAATTACTACGATTTTATAAAATATACCTGCTTTACCACGCATACTAGATTTCAGCATCTATGATAATAACGAAAACATAAAGTATACAAACTTCTTGCTTCGTATTTCCCGTATATTAGTTTAAGTACTGAGGTATTTTTATTGCATACGGCTCAATTATCAAGTAAAATTTAAAAAAAAACTTAAACTTGTTCCAAGTTTGGGCCTCCCTCCTTGAGGAAAAGACTAGGTAAAGTGGACTAGCAATTAACCATTTTGATAGCAATATATCTCTTACACGATTATCAACATTAAAGTGGCAAGAACATAGTTTTGTAACTGCTTTGCAAGGAGTTCAAGACATACGATTTTTTTCAAGTTTATTGCCAAGGACGTTACCACTCTGATGAAGAGAGGCCAGGAGTGTAACACACTTTCAGGAAATTCTTCGATTCGTATTTTTCGGTAACAGAAGAAAAGCCGTTTTTTCTCGAACGGATACGGCTTATGACATAATTGCTCGTTGCTGCGATTTCAACTGAAGCATTAATAGTGACTCACAAGTACGCATCACTCTCAACATTTTTTACATCATTTTGGATACTAGCGTGAGATTTTCCAGAATATCAACGTGTTTTTTTAGGTATTAATTGGCAGGGAGGAGAAACACACTGCAAATATGACGACAGCTTTTTATCCTTTTTTCAACATTGCTTTGGGGCAAAGTGAAAGAAGCAATCTCCTTCGCTCCATTTCTTCAATTCGTTTGGAGCACTAGCATGATTTCGGTGCTGATCGAATGCACACACATTCACTTTTTTGCGTTTTTTCCAGAGTTACAACACAGGTGAACGAATACGTATGAAACTGTGAAACTTTTATTTTACGGCATCATTAGTCACCGCTTTTGTTAGTCTAGCGGCTATCCGAACAAATTTTGGTTCGTATATATCGTGTTTTTTTTTTACGTACATGGTCACTGCCACCTACCGGACATGTCATGACGAAGCTTCATTCACGAAATTATTATTTTTATCTATCATTTTCTTCAAACCCTCAAAAATTTTTTGCATCTACGCCACTGGTACATCGAGCTTTTTTTTAATTCGATTACTGAAACATCTTCGAAGATGAGATTGTGAAGCATAAGACAAGGAGCAGAGCTTTTACTATACCTACCCCAAAGGTACACCTGCTCAGTACAGATACTCAGTACCTCAAACTTCAGCAAAATCTGTGCAATTTACGTGCTTGAAATTGAAACATGATATTACCCTTTCAAATTAAATTTGTGTTTTCCAATTGTGGTTACTAAATTTGAAACATTTAGAATCATCATTTTGTAGCCCTTCGTCAATCGAGACAAAGCGTACTTCCTTTTGGGATGACGTCTAATCGTAGATAAATGAACAATTATTCACTCGAATGGAGCTTATTACGTCGTGATATGATTGTAACGTTGCGATGAAATTTGTGAATAATTCAGATTTCAATCACTAAGTTCAATCGAACGACTTAACTTCAAAAAACCAACGACCGATTAATATCGCCAAAAACTTGAATTAAAACAGCCGAAAATAGAACTATGACATCGAAAAAACGTTTTTTTTACCTGTTTAATATTCGGGAAAAGGGGCGTGACGACACGAATTTAGTATTAATCAATTTTGATATGGTTTTCGACTTTTTTTTTTTTTGGCAGAATCAGGACGAAAAAAACATTACCTACTTGAAAATTTTGCATGCTTCCAATACTTTGAAGTTGAAGGAAAAGAAATTAAAAAAAAGGTTAAGGAGGGAGAGAGACGAAAAGGTGTGGAGAATTTCAAACATTTAATGAACGCGCACCAGAAGATAAAGCTGCGGGACATGTAAATAGTTTGTAAATTGTATTACTTCTGGAAGAATACACACAGACAGCCAAAAACGGGGACAACACACACAAACAAACATACATACATAATACACATGAAATATAACACACATACATATACATGAAACCTTCTTTTAATACTACAAGCACTTTTTTGATGGAAAATTCACTAAACAAGCGGCGAAGTTCACGTTTTTCTTACGTATTTCCTACTTTTTCCTCGCCTTTTTCGCTTGCGGAATTCAATTTTTCACAAATATGTGTAAGATGGAAGTTTTTTAAATATCGTTTTACACAATAGACTGTTTTAGAGGCTGACGTTTCAACCAAGAAACTAAAGAGGAAAAAAAAAACATTGTGCGACAAGGGAATAAGGACGAGGTGACGACAACCATTTTTTTTTTTTTTTACCTCCCGATTGCACATCCCCTACAGCCTTTTTCATTCGACTCCAACACGCGACACAAACGTTAATACTGGCAAAAAAACCAACGACGGAAAAAAAAACAAAACAAAATGAAAATAAAGAGTAAAGAAAAAGTAAAAAAAGAATAAAGGAATCGGTATTTAATTTTTGTCGCCAAGCGACGAATGTAATTTCAAGTAATTTCGTGTTTAATAAACTATAGAATTTTTGAAATAATAATATAATTAAAGGGAACTGGGGGGTGATAAATTTTTAATCCAAGAAGAAATGAAGTCAAACAGAATACCTATTAATAAAAAAACTGCCAACAACAAATAATAATTGAGATTTATAACCCCTGAAGAATGCGCTGGTAGCTGTGTTGATCTCGGGATTATGGATTGTTTAAAACATGGAGAATATACAATCAAAGTTATTGAAAAGCAATTGTGAGAGATCTGCTAATGTAGGAAGTTCAAAATTTTGGTGAGACATGTGGGCATGGCAGCTGAAGATTATCTGAAAATTTGGCTAAAATAATACGTTTATTTTATAAGATATCGCTGAAATTAAGTTCATATTGTCTGATTCAAATGATACGAATTCAAACAAGTTAACTAATTATAGCGATATATTTTGAGAACAAAAGATAGGATTGAACTTAAATTCTGGCAAGACATTAATATACGTCAGCTGAAAATTCTATGCCACTTTGAAAATATATGTTTGGTTCTCAAGATATCGCTGAAATTCCCCAAATTGATTGAATTCTTATAATTTAAAAATCTAAACATAATTTCCTTGATATCTCGAGAATCAAACGTACGTTTTCAATCAAATTTCCACAGAATTTTCAGTTAACGTATCTTGATCTCTCCAAAATTTCAGTTTGATCGTACGCTTTGTTCTCGAGATAAATAGCTAAATTTATTCAGCTTGCTTGAATTCATATCAACTGAATCAGCCAATCTAAGCAGAATTTCAGCGTTATCTCAAGTAAGAAACGTATGATTTTCGCCAAATTTTCAGATAATCTTCAGTTACCATATCTACATGTCTCACCAAAATTTCAAATTTCCAACATAAGCGGTTCTTTCGTAAATGATTTCGATAACTTCAATTATATGTTCTCAATGTTTTAAGCAGTCCATTATTCTAAAATCAACATGTTTCACAAATGAGCCACTAGAGGATGACTACTTTGATTTTAGATCCCAGTACATTTAGAATTTAACAGGCGAAAGTAATATAATGTAATAACTTCATCAAAAATTCTTCATTAATTCCTCATTACTCGCTGTTACTAATAATGTTGATAGAGGTGATTTTCAAACAAGGAAAATCTACTTTTTAAAACATTGAAAATCCACCATAGCACTCAATTTTCCAGAGGGCAAATCTTATCCTCAAAAATGTTGATTTTTACATTAGGTAATCAAAAACAGTTGTTTATCTATGTGATGAAAGTTACGAATCGAAGTTGTGTGCCTAATAATTCTTCACTAAATAACTATTATTTTCTTATAAAACCCATTTGCCCACAAAAATCTGTTCTACGTATGGTACGTATTTTTTCACAAATAAAGTAAGGTATTAGGTATCGTTACGTATCGCAGTGGTGGATTTCCCAATAAGAACATTATGCGAGAATCTAGGGCAAAAACTTTAGAAAGGTGGATATATATATATGTGTGTGTGTGTGTGTGTGTTACAGTGTGTCTAATCTGGTCATGGTATAGAATGAATGGGCATTCCATAATATGCCCAACAGATTTTGGTCAATGTATGAAATTCTGCATTTAACATAATATTAACTACTTATTTAAACAATTGAAATGAGGACAGCACTTCAAATTACACCAATTTCCAGTTAGCTTACAAGCGCATCTTTTAATCATACATTTCTATTTACAAAGACATAGTTTGTATTTCTGAGAGCCCAATACACCATTACCAGATGTAACTTCTCATGATATTGTAACAGTTAGTTGCGAGGACAAAACAGTATCGATGGAACAAATAAACTGAATGTAAAATGAACTATATAAAGCCTCAACTGCATGCATCAAACCAATGTAACATTGTATACGTGTGTGATAATAAAAGATAAGAAACAGCATTAAAATTATACAAAATGGCTAATTGTAGATGGGCATTTGGCAGAAAGACTGGAAATTCTGTAGAATGACAGGACTGGACACATTGCCCGTAATATACATATATTGCTTATTTTGGCACTTTTTAGAAGTCTGCGGAGCCTCCAATGTTTGATCTATGGCAATAAAACGTGGGGTAGTGTTAGAAGCTTTCATGAGCTACACATTCGTAAAAATTTTTGATATTCATGAGCTAGTTCTCAAAGTTTTGCAAACCCACCATGTTGTCATCATGATAACTCGAGTAAATCAAAACATTTTGGGTTGTAATTTTTATGGTAGTTGGAGACTATTAGGGACTAGTTGGTATTAAATTTGAGCGAAATCGGCCATCTGGTTTTTGAATGGCAGCCGTTATAAAATTTGACACTTTTGGAAAATACACACCGCGGTTGATGCGCCGAAAATATATTTTGTTTTCCAAGTGAAAATTGATTTTGAACGGATTATAAAGGATTTCGACACAAAATTTTCAATTATTGAGAAAAAAACAACTTCTTAAACAATTTTGTGGGTGTATTCTACTAATTCACCTAAAAAATGGGGGAAATGTACACAATGTGTCTTAAAAACATATAACAAAGTTGGTATAGATTATACAAAGTGCATGGTTTTAAAAAATGCACGGTTTTAAAAAATGCACACTACGCTTAATCCATAAATTTTTTCAACTTTTATAACTACGTAGGTTTTGCGTGTCGTAAGTAAACCCTAGAACTATGACTGAAGCAAAGTGGGTTACCCAAAATGACATCCCACCATCAAAAAAAAGGGGGTATCTGAGCCATACTACACATGTTAGAAGTGAAACTTTACACTTCAATAAACATATCCAAAGATGTATCACAAAACAAAATAGCAAAAAATTTGTCTAACCAGCTCCTTTTGCGTCAGAGAAAGCCTATTGCTATTGAGTGATTCATTCAATTCAGAAATGAAATGTAAATTTAAACTGAAGCCTCACAAAACATATCCGACAAAATTATCACTAAATTCTGCAAGAAAAAATTATCCCCGCTCCTTTCTGAAGCCAAAGGAGACCTAATTCAAAAATAAACTAAAAATTTGAACTCACCGCCTCAAAAAACATAATCGACAATTTATCACTGAATTTTTAAGAAAAAAAAATCCTAACCTCTGGCCTATCAAAATTAGGAATCCCAACTGCAAAAATTGAAATTTCCGAACAATAAACACTAGTGAAACGACGGTTCAAATCACGGTGGAGAAATAGAATTAATTTTTTTAATGGATCGAATTCAGAGAATCGAGCTTTGTCCCATTCGAGTTTAACTTAAAATAGTTATTTGAGAATTTTGGTAATTTTTAGTTGAGTCATCTACGAGCAATAATTTTGTTTTTTTCGACATGATCAATATTTTGGACATATATAGCTGAGTTAATGTTCCTGTGACAACCTGTATAGGCGCAATTATTCAAAGCTGGAGTTTCCCTGATCCGTATTCTTTTTTCAAGCCGTTCCTCATTTAACCGAATGAGGCAAGAGTTCACACACAAATTGAAATATACTTTTGCACTTTTAGTCCAGTTTTTACATCTTTTATAAAAAAAGTTCACCAACCGACAGAACTCGATTTCAAAACACCTGATCGAGGTGACAATCGACCCATTTTTTAAATTTTACATATCTCATGAACATTAAAAACAGAAAAGAAAAAGAAAAAAAAACTTATAGGAATTTCTGAATTTTTTTGAACACCGATGAAATGGAGTTCATGGAAAAGCCTAGAGCTTTTTTTTGGAAGGGCCACATTTTTCGAACAGCTAATGAATCACATTTAACCAAGCAATACAGGCTATTTGAAATTGACAAAGTCGTACAGACAGCAAATTGCACGAAAATATGTATTACCAATCATACAATGCAGGAAGTACGCAATCATTTTCACATAAGACTGAAAATTTCAATAGCCTACTATCTGAACTTTTTCATTTCACAATACCACCTTTTCAAGTTCTAAGTCAATAGAGAAGAAGTATACCCGCAACATGCACCTATTGATCGACAAAATGATTCAGTTATTGTAAACACAATGACAGTAAAGTTAACGTTAACGATTAAATTACTGCACCCAACTACTTTGAAAAAGCGAACTGATTACGAATTCACTAATCCACAGTCAAATACAAATTATACTCCAAATTAAATCACACGAAGCATCGCCAATTATTTTGATAAGAATGAAAAAAATTAGAAATAAAGGGCTTAGTACTCAGTAAAAATGAGATAAGAAACGTATCAGAGAAAAAATAAACCGAATAAACGTCATTATTTTCATTGATAATGCAAAAGATTATGAAAAGCACTAATTTTCAAACACTAAAAATGTAACACGAAGGAAATGCCGTTGTTAAAAGAACATGGTATTTAAAAAAAAAAAATTGCGAATACATTCAGGGGAACACACAGTGTGTTGATAAATTGGTGATAAAATTTAAGGCAATTAAGGTATCACTTGTAACGAACTTTCCACTACAGAAAGAGATAAAATACAGTCGATTACAAAATGGTAACTTGTGGAGTGAAAAGATGAATTTTCTTTGCATGAATTCTCTAGGGACGAAATTATCGTAATTCTGATCACTGGTTTCGAGTAGATGATAAACTGATCAACGAAAAGGGAGAATTTCATTTGGATAAAAAGGTTGGAATGGTTCCACTATTTGAGCGAGTCTACCATTCATCGAATTTCAGCGTAAATTCCATTTGGGCGAGTGGATGTTAACATATTACACTTCCCTTCACATTCTGAACACATTTCAGACAGTGTGCAAGCACACTTCTTTTAGGAGCGAGCGTGTAGGGTAGATATGGTTAAAAATATCAGTAAGTTTCAGCTATTATCGAAACAGTCGCGAATACTGATTGGTAGCTTAGTACTCACCCAAAGTCTTTAAAATTTCTACAGGTCGGGCAAGTCTCCTGGTGCAATTGGCAAATAGAAAACACTGACGTCATCGGTTCCATGAGGATTATGGATATATATATATATATATAAAATCTTCACGCGTCACGCGGTTTGTATCCTTGTGTTTATCGTACTTGGTATCGTGGACTGGCCACGAGTTGGTGCGCACCTACAGGGCGCATCGACTTGGCAACACAGCAGGAGAGTTGTGTTGCCTGTGCTGGTGTTGTGGCGGTCGCCAAACAGTTACACTTCGGTGAGGAGGAGTGTGACGACGTATTATTGTTCGTCTCATGGACGTTAAACCGAACTAGTGGTATGCCACTATATGGTAGCAGATAGCAATTTTGCGGTCTTTAGGACCTTTAAGACTTTATTAATTTAGAGCCTTAATGCAAATAAATTAGAGTTTGAAGTTTTTTCGCAAAAATTCAAATTCTAAGGTGAAAGAATAACTAACGTATTTCTTCTAACAAAGAAAGACTTTATTTTTTCAGACACACTTCCATTCTTTAAAGAGAAACATCGAATGATAATTCCCTTTAAGATTTTTTTTCAATGTATGAATAATACACTGAAAGACAAAAGACTTTAGTCCATTTATTCTCACGAATAAAATTTTGCTCAAATCTAGTGTAAAGAATTGAACAAAAGACTTGAATAATATTATTCAACTAAGACAGTGCTTAGTACTAGTTGACACCAGTACTAAATAAAAATATTTACCGACTTCTTTATTCCTACCTATCGTTAGAAATAAATTCAAATAAAATGAAGACGGCAAAAAATGATTTTTTTTGTATAAGAAAAATCTTTTTTTTTTGCCGCCCCCAGTATTTTATACTCACGTATAAATGAGGACAATGACAGAAAAAATTATATTAAATAATTTTTTACGCCGCCCTCAGCACATAGCGTCATATACACAGACGTAAATTACGGTCAATATGGTGAAACATGGCGACCGTAAATACGTTAAATTATTGTTAGTCGTCAATAATTACGACTACAATAAATTCCCCGCCAACTGAACACTTCGAGAAATGAAAAATTTCTATGAAGCGCGTGAATACTGACGAATATTTTTCGTCATTATTACGAATGGAGAGAGAAAAATAATGCAGGTTATCTCTCTTCCACTCGTACAAAAATTCATGAAGTTTAAAAAGACGAAAATATCACGTCTTCTTAAAGGATTATTGTCGATCTTGTCGATATCAAAAAAAATCAACAGTCGACAAGGTCAACAGATCACAATGGCAGGGTACAGTACACTTGCAGTTTCCTGCAAATATACGAATGTCATTGTGTGTATGTGTGAATACTCACACATACATACATCATGTTACTATCACCAATACCATTTCAAGGTGATAGTACAACCCTATCCATGCATTTGTGTGCATCAAAAAAAAACGAAAAAAGCAAACATCAAGTTAAGAGTATACACACACACACATACCCTTAAATCATCCACCAACAAAATGAACAAGTGTGTTCTGGTCATTCTTGCCTTGTCAGTGGAATTTGATGTAAGCATTGCTGCTCTTTTTTCGTTTTTGCTCGTTTTGGTGTGATTTTTTCATGAATTTTATTGTTTTAATTAATTTATTAGTGATTAAACTTGTGGAGTTGATTATTTGTGTCTTTAAAAAACTCGTTTTTGCCGATTTTTTCGCGATTTTTCTCCTGTTTTGTGCAACCTTTTCTACTCTACACGTGGTGTTCCATAATTTCGCCTTAACAAATACGTTTTTTGTTAATAATTCGGCTGAAATTTTAGTTTCACAGTGCACTGAACTACTTCACAAAGAGGAATTCATTTTATTACGGTTGAATTTAGAAAAAATCCATTCGTAAGTACTTTAAGTAATTATTTATTTAAATGATATATGTTTAGGGAAATGTAATTTGCCTAATAATTTTCAGCATTTTTAATAAGGTGGATAAAATCATATTATAATCCCCTGGGATATATGGTAGCTAGTAAAATTTTCTTATCCACCGCTAACTTTGAGTAATTTCGAAAGAAATTATTCAAATAATGATTACATAATTTGTAGAATTTCAGTGATTATAAACTTATCGAAAAATTACAAGTTTAGCGAAATCAACGCGATCCATATTATTAAAATAATTTTTAGAAATTTTTTAAGGTGATTTCCTAAAATACGTAGTGTCGCGATTAATAACGGCATTGCGCTTACGGGTCATGCCCAAAATTTGATTGAACATAACTCGTAACAAAATTTATGGCGGGTATTTCATTGGAAAAACAAATTTAATGAAATCCCGTCATAAGCTAAAAACACCACGTTTTTAGGCAACTGTTGAGATATTGTTTGTCTAAAATAAAGATTATGAAGTACTCAAAAGAAAAATATTTTCTTGCTAACGTAATTCATAGTCAATTGTCATTCGTATTTTTCATGTTTTTATTTCATTTTTAGACCCTCTATCAGGGGGCCTAAATTTTACATTATTTGTAAAGCAATTTAATTTTCAATCACATTGCGCTTACGGGTCATGCCCAAAATTTAATTGGAACATGACTCGTAATAAAACTTATGATGGATCTTTCATTGGAAAAATAAATTCAGTGAAACCCTGTCATAAACTGAGAACATCATGCCTTTGGGAAACTATTTAGGCATTATTTGTCTAAAGTACAAACTACGATGTATTCAGAAAAATTCTCGTAATTTGTATCTCGTTATTTCATTTTAGACCCTCTATAAGGGGGCCTAAATTTTACATTATTCGTAAACTAATTTAATTTTACCTTCATTGCGCCCATGGGTCATGTCCGAATTTTCATCGGACATGATCCATGATAATTTATTTGGTCAAAAACAAATTTTTTTTTCTCTCTCTTTACACCTTTGACCAAATAACCTGTACAAAATTTTTTTGCCATCATTGCGCTTACGGGTCATGCCCGATTTTTTATCGGACATGATTCGTAATAATACTTTAAATAAATATTGACGAAAGTATCGATATATAAAAAAAAAAAAAAAAAATCAATACTCGTCAAGAACTTAAGGGAAATTTCCCTTAATAAAATCAATTATTTGTAAAATTTATTGATACTTTTTAATACTCCAAAATTTGTACATGTCCTTTATTTAGTGTCAATATGTCCCAAACGTCTGAGCCATCGCAGGGAGTAGCCAGAGCTAGCACTTCCTCATCACGCACACCGCCACCTCCACCACCCTTCCCAGTCCCTGCTGTAGCAGGCCTATGGGATCCGGAGGAGGAAAACCTGTTGGCTTATGATGATGAGCAGCAGCGGATGGTTGACCAACTTGACGAAGCGGCTAACCTGTTGAGTCGGGAGAATGTGGTCCGTCAAGTCACTCGGGACATCATTAGCGGTGTAGCAGCTTCCCCTCAATTACCCACTGGACCTCCACCAGGGTTTGAGGGTGCTTCCAGAAGGCGATCCTACTCATCGCAACCGCAGCAGGACAGACAGTCCGTTGTTTCTTCTTGGAGTAACCAAGAAGAAATTGAATATTTTGAGAGTCTGCTGGCCCAAGTTATCGTCTCAACAGACGAAACAAAGGAATTACTGAATTCCGTTTCAGTAGTTCCTTTGCAAGCACGCCGCAGACTTCCAAATTTGGAATACCTGATGGAGGAGCTGCGCAGGATTCCAAAGGGAACTCCAACAGAACTGGTGACTCAGTCCAGAAAGCAGATTGGAGATATTTTGGGACTAATTGCGGAAATTAAAGAACGATTTCCAAAACCCCCGCAATTACTTCCAAACCGGCAGACACCTTCCCAAATGGAAGTTGACCAGATTCGAGCCCCTCCGTCTCCAGCCCAATTGCCTACTCCAGCTTTCCCAGTTTCTTGGGAAACTGAAATGGAGATAGAAGAACGAGCAAGGGAGAGGTTCGAAGAAATGAAGAGGCAGGAGAAATTGGAGAAGCAACGTAGTGCACTACTCCGAAAATTAGGTGAAGACCTAAGTAAGCTGTTGAAACAGGACAACAATCTGCAACAGCAGCTTGAACGGCTCCATCTGGAGATCGATTCCATCAAGGAACGGGTAGCGGGAGAACTACACACTCCAATCGAGACGTTCATCCAGAGTTATGTCAAACCGGCAGAACGTAGAGGTGAGATAGTTAATCCTCAAACTGATGAGATATCTTCTCGAAAGAGAAATACCCCATCAAATGATGAAACTAATGATGGACCAGCGAGTAAGAGATTACAACCTAGTCCATCAGTTGATAACAACTTATCAACGTTAGCTTCATCAGATAATATTTTAGTAGATTGTCCACCATCAATTACTAATTCCATAACAGCTTTGGTTCCTGAGAAAATTGGAAACCAAAAAACAACAGCATCATCTTGTTCCAAAAGCAACATTATTCCAAAATGTTGGGAAATAAATCCTTTGGAACAAAATGAAGCACCACCAATGAACCTTAAAACTCCGAAATTCTATTTAGATAAATGGGATGGAAAAATACTAACCTATCCTGGTTTTATTCGAGGTTTTAATTTATATGTTCACTTGCGAAATGATTTTGCCATTCCGCAAAAAATTAATTATCTTCAAAATGCTATTCCAAAAGAATTAAAAGATAAATTTACTCATCTCGCACCTGATGAAAAAGGTTATCATCAGAGATTAGTATTTTTGCATGATCGTTTTGGCGATCAGGCAAAAGTGAAAGCTGAAATTTGGATGCAAATTACAGCTTTCCCCATTGCAGTAGACACCATTGCATCTATCCAAGATGGAATGGATGCTATTGCAGCCCTCATAGACAGGTATAGAGATATATCTGCAATTATAGATGAGGAACAAGTATTTAATGTTACCGTTAAAAAATTCCCCCCCAGGTCGTATTTAAATAATCTTAAAAGTTCTGAGAGACATGTCTCTCATTTATTTGCGGCCATTAGAGAGTTCATTAAAATCCACGAACTTTTTGAGGAAAAAGATGGGCTTTCTAAACAAAATTTAAATAAAATTCAAGGGAAAAATTTTAATGATAATAAAAAAGGTAAGCCTAAAGGCAAACCCGCTTTTGCTGGAGCATCTTTCAGCAAAGATGATAATAAAAATAAAGGAAAGGATAAATCCAATCCCAAAAATAACAGTAAGAAGAAACAACAAAAATCTAAATCTAAAAATTCAGATGATTCTTCTTCTGTTACAGAGAATGCAAAGTTAGCCGACATACAGTTGGCTAAGGATACGCCACGTTCAGTGTTGATAACTCCTCACACAAACGCGTGCCTGTTTTGTGGTGCTCGTCACCACAGTTTTTTGTGTTTCTCTGTAAAGGGAAACACAAAGCAAATTCGGGAGGAGTTTTTCCGAAGAAACAATTTGTGTTTTCGTTGTAACGAAAAACATGAAGAAGAAAGTGATCGCTGTGTTGGGACTCCACCCAAGCACTGCAAGTGGTTCAATTGTCTGAGCGATCAGCACAATTCCATTTTCTGCCCGAAGGCATCATATCCCATCCGTACAGGCATTTGTGACGCCTGGTACGCAACGTTAAGGGAGCGTAAAGCCACCTTAAGTAAGTCACTTATTGATTCTTTACAAGAAGAACCAATAATAGAAATAACTAAAAATCCAATTATTCCACAGGAAGCATCGGCAAATGGCAGTAACCAGTTTGAGGCGAAAGCTTCAAAGACAACTTGCGATGTCCTGTCGAATAACCAGTTGGCTGCCTTACCTGTACATAGTAAGTGTTTTGCTAATTACTCAAAGATTAAAAATAGTTCTACCTTTTTAGTTTTTGAAACGTATGCACAATCCTTGCACATAAAAAACCCTGTCAAAATACAGGGATTCATGGACTGTGGCAGTGTTGATACTTTTATAGTCAATAAATTTGCTTTCGAATCTTTAAAATTAAAAGGTTATGAAGCAGTAAATTTACGACTTTCTAGTCTTCAACATCAAACTTCAAAACCAACAAAGTCCTTTTCAGTAGGACTTTGATTTGTTTACTCCTGATGGAGTAAAAATTCCTATTAAAGCAAAAACTTTGGATGTTATAGCTCATAATCTAAAACAACCAAACTTAACCAAATTTTATGAAGAGTTTCCAGAATATAAAAATTTAAAATTCACTTCAATCAAAAAGGAGCATACGATTCAATTACTATTAGGCAATGACTACATGTGGTCATTTGTCCGTAATATTAAGCACCTTTCACCTTCCCTGACACTTATCGAAACAGCTTTCGGAAATATGTTAGGAGGTTTGATTGACCGAAACCCTTCAATAGATGACATATCTTTACTCCAGTCTACTTTTCTGATCCACAGAAAGTAGAAAATTTATGGAAACTTGATGCCATTGGTATTGAGTCCCATAATTCTGACGAGGCTCAAGCTGATGCAGAAGCGCTAAGCTTGTTTTATAAAGACGTTCAATTGGTTAACAATCGTTACCAAATAAAATGGCTTTATAAAAATTATCCTCCTCCATTAGGAGATCATTATAATTTGTGTTATAAACGTTTACAAAATCAACTACCAAAATTTGTCAAAAATCCTGAATTTTTCAAACGTTACACAGAATATTTTGATCTCTTAATTGATCTTGAAATGATTGAATTAGTGGATGAAACTGCCAAACCAGGATTAATTCACTACATGCCTCACAAGGGCATTTTAGACTTAACAAAAAGTACCCCGCTTAGAGTAGTCTTTGATGGGTCTGCTAAGACTAAAGCCTCTAAACACTCAATAAACGATTGTATGTTTAAAGGTGCAAATTTATTACCCGATCTACTTGAAATTCTTTTATCATTTCGCAAAGAAAAGTATGCAGTTATTGCGGATATTAAAAAAGCATTTCATCAGATCGGCTTACATCCTGATGACAGGGATGTAACACGTTTTTTGTGGATTAAAGATCCATCAAAACCACTAATTAAAAGTAATATAATTATTTTTAGATTTCAAAGGGTTCCCTTTGGAATTGTAACTGCTCCCTTTTTACTGGCAGCAATTTTAATGCATCATTTTCAGCAAGTTGATCCTGAATATTACCAAAAGTATGCCAAAAATTTGTACGTTGATAATCTAGTCGTTTCTTTACCATCATATAAAGAATTGAAAGATTTACATGATCGTTCAAATAAATTGGTTACTGATATTTCCATGGAGTTGTCCCAGTGGGGTACTAACTGTATCAAACTGAGACAAGACTTTAACACTGAAAATGCATTAACTAAACCTCAAGTAAAAGTACTAGGAATAACTTGGGACATGGATAAAGATTTAATTTTCATTAGCCAACCCAAAACAAAAGATAGAGATATAAATTGGACGAAAAGAAATTTTCTGAAAATTGTTTCTCAATTTTTTGACCCTAATGGTTGGTTTGCTCCAGCCTATGTTCCTTCCAGAGTATTCATAAAACAACTCTGGAATGAAGGATACAAATGGGATGAAACTTTACCAACAACGCTACATCCTATAGCAACACAATTGGTACAAGATTTATCCCTTTGTACATCTTATTGCCTACCACGTCAACTTTATCCGGGTACTTATGATCCGAATAAATGCCAATTACATATTTTTGTCGATGCATCAAAAATAGCTTATTCTATGGTTGCATTTCTTCGCTTTTATAAACAAGAAACCAATTCTTTTGATGTACGATTTGTAATAGGCAAAAGTCGAGTAGCTCCTATGAAACCAATGACAATTCCTCGATTGGAGTTGTTAGGGGCAGTAATTGGAGCTAGGGCAATAAAAAATATTAGACAACCCCTAGACTTATCTAACAGCCCAACTTATTTATGGTCTGATAGTAAGTGTGTTCTAACTTGGTTGTTGGAACGTAGGGTGTTAACTCAATTTATTCTCAATCGAGTGACTGAGATTAAAAAAATCCCAAATGTACAATACAGATATGTACCTACTGCCGATAATCCAGCAGATGTCGGTTCTAGGGGAGCAACTGTAGAAGATTTATTAAAAACAACTTGGTGGACAGGACCTGAATGGTTATATAACAATTCAGACACCTGGCCACCAACGGACCTTCACATAATCCGATCTTTACCAGAGATAGAGGATGATAATACATCATCACCCATCTTTTGTACCTTAAGAGAATCTTTCTTAATATCAGAAACTTTAACAAATTTGATTCCTCAAAATTCTGAAGATATCTTTGACAGTCATAAACCTGCCAAATTAAAAAGAAAATTGAAATCAAAAAAGTTAAATATACCTAAATTTTTTATGAACAACAAAACTTTTATTTGTGAAACCAAAAACTTTGCAACACAAACTGTTGAATCACAAAGTACTGACTCTCAAGTAGACTCAGTTTTGGATTTATCAAATAAACCACCTTCAAAAGTCAGAGAAAACCCTTTTGCTAGTTTTGTTCATAAACCTGAAAACACTCCTTTTAGAATTGAAATTGAAAAATTCAATTGTTTGGTAAAACTAGAACGTGTTTTCTACAGCTGTTTAAATGCACTTAGAAAATTTTCTGCCAAGAGACTTAGACGTTCTAGATGCACAAAACCTTATGCAATTTTACCAAACAATTTTCAATTTGCACTCTTATGTTTTATTTACGCAGATCAGATGAAATATTTCCCTGACCTGTTTAAAATTCTTTTATCACATAATCCTCCAGAACATGTATTATATGATAAATTTCAAATAGTTTTGGATGAATCAGGCATACTCAGGTTAAAGAATTATTTACCTGAAACTCCTTTTACAGCAGATGTATTGTCTCCTGTATTACTTCACCCAAAATCCCACTTAACAAAATTAATTTTGTTAAACGTACATACAACAAATAGTCATGCGGGAATAAAATTTACTATGTCTGCTTTCGCAGAAGTTATTTTGTACCCAGATCTATGCAAGTTTTACCAAAAATATTAAGGAATACTTGTGTTGTATGTAAAAAACATGATAAACGCCCGTTTGCACAACCAACGCATTCGGCCTATGCCAGACTTTAGATTGATGCCCTTTTCTCATCCATTCACCTACACAGGTGTGGATGTTTTTGGACCATTTGGAGTTTTTGATCAATTCCTACCAAAAAAGAAAAGGGATTTGTCAACTCCAACCTCTTCGATATATAAAAAATGGATCTTGATATTCACTTGTCTCTCAACAAGAGCAGTGTATTTCATATCACTCTCATGTCTAACAACATGTGAAATTTGGACTGCTTTCCAAACATTTTTTGCGGACCGCGGAACTCCAAAAGTAATTTTGTCCGACAATGCCGCACAATTTTTAGTTATCGCTACCCATTTACCAAAATTTTGGGACACTATTGTTGCTGACAATACAATTAGCGATCAACTAAAACAAAAAGGAATTACGTGGCACTTTACTCCGCCAAAAGCTCCATGGTATGGTGCCCCGTACGAACGGCTTATAGGAGTCTTTAAACAAGCCTTCTATAGAGTATTAGGATATCATTCTCATCATAAAAACAACTCTCAAGCTGCATTAAAAAATATTCAAATTATGATGAATGAACGTCCATTATGCCCTGCCGTTGATGATGCTGATCAAATAACTTTGACACCAGCTCACTTCATGCATGCCAACTTGAGAAATTTTACATTAGATCTTGAGAAACCATTGGATAATACTCCAACGACAAAAACACTACAGAATCTATGGAAAATTGATCAAGAGAATTTAACAAAATTATGGCTTGCATGGAAAAATCTTTATCTCCCATTCTTGAGAGATAAAATACAAAAAGGTGTCGATAATGTTTACCGAACAGTACATTTCGAACCAAAAGTTGGTGATATAGTTCACGTGTTGGACTATATGACCAAGCCAGGAATATACAAAATTGCCAAAATTGTATCCCTGACCCCTTCCCGTGATGGAAAAGTCCGTCATGCGGAAATTTTACTACCAAGTTCAAAAACAGTCACTAGACCCTTAAAGTTTTTGGCTCCGTTAGAACTTGATAGTAGTGATAGAGTCCCAATAACCTCAAATTGAAGACTTTATCAACATGACTTGTTCTGAATGACATACGAGACTAAGTGCTTAGAAAATGAACTGATGGAAATTGGCACCATCTTACAATTTTCTAATTGACTGACTTAAGAGCTATTTTTATAACTCATTATCGTTGTCTAGCCCCCTATCTAGGTGAAAGCGAACGATAAGTGTCAGTGGATCGATCCACCCTTTATTATAACCAATAAATTTGGTGTAATAAGCAGACTGACTAATTTCCCATTCTTCCTTACAGAATCCATCCCTTATGGCCAAACCTATTCTTAATCATACCTTCGCGTGTCCGGCAGTCTGCGGAAGTTATAAAGTTAATTACTATGTTTGTGTTTTTATGACTTCGTTTTAAAAGTCTTAGTCGTTTTTATATTGTTTTATATTTTTATAAATAAACGCATTATAAATATGTATGTCTTTACCCGTAAAACGGTAAATTCCTCTTTTCAGGACAAGCCTCAAACTGATAAACTAACCCCAGAGGGTTAGCTTGGTGTACACCGCCCCCAGTATCGTGGACTGGCCACGAGTTGGTGCGCACCTACAGGGCGCATCGACTTGGCAACACAGCAGGAGAGTTGTGTTGCCTGTGCTGGTGTTGTGGCGGTCGCCAAACAGTTACACTTCGGTGAGGAGGAGTGTGACGACGTATTATTGTTCGTCTCATGGACGTTAAACCGAACTAGTGGTATGCCACTATACTTGGCTGGCCCGTAGAGATTTTAAAGACTTTGGCACTCACCTACGTAATCTTCAAATGGTAAATGGAGGGGGTTCAAAATTTATAGCCTGGGACTGATAGTTCACATGTTTAACGCACATAGGTCAAGAATTTTAATGTTCTATTTTTGTATCGCTTCCATAGGCCTCTCAAAGACTGCATAATATGTTCTGCAATGTCTTCTCATACTTTTATCTGATAGAAAAACAACCATGTAGTGTATTGAAAGGTAAGGGTTGTAAAATTACTCGATAAAACTGATTTAAATTGACTCTGGTCCATTCCATCATGTCTGGACGGACCTATGTGTACATGACAAACAACTTTAATTTTTTTAGAATTTGAACCTGTTCACAGGAACAATAAAGATAGTTTAAACAGAAGTTTCTGTTGACAGAACGGTTCCTCTCTAATCCATCCCTTACTTATCACATGTGTTCACCTTACTCACGTTTTATCTCATCAGTTATCACCTCCTGTTCGCCTCTTGGCAGTTATTTGAATTATTTGGTCATAATTTAATCATTTCATTTCATCTCAAATACGTATATTAATTGAAGGTTTCAATATGAGAAAGAAAATATTAATTTTTCTTCTCGTCATCTTAATGAATTGTGTAAAAGATATAATGCAGAAATGAGGACATTGAAGCCACAGTTTACTCATCTCCAACCTGCAAAATACCAATAATTGTTGGATGTAATACCCGAGGCATGGTAGAAATTCATTTTATTTTTATTAGATTGAATGAATATTTCGTGTTTTCTGGTGTTTAATTAGGTAATTAACTGCAATTGAATTATCTGGTCATATTTTAATCATTTCATTTTATCTCACATGCCTATATTAATCGAAGGTTCAAAGGGAAATAAATGCTGAGAGACAAAAGAGTTAAAACTAGAGCAAGGATTTATATGAAATCACATATTTTTCTTCAATGATGCGATCAAGCATATTATATTAGAACAGTTACACACATCAAGACTTTTCGAGTGAAATTAGCGGTACAATATATTTTGAAATTATACATATTTTGCCATGTTGCACATAGTTTTAAATATTAAGGTCATTTTGAGCATATTTATCTAAAAAAAGCAAGTTTATAGTCAAAATCAATAAATTTTTGGATAAATAAATAAATTGTGTAAAACTAAAAATTGAAAAACTGCCAATCACTAGACTTTGGGCATAAACAAACTTTTTTTCGACTGTTTAAAAATTAGTATTTTTAGTTTTCTTATTTTAATCAGGTTTTTAAATGCATTTTTCAGTTTTGTGGGTTATCGACTTGCTGTGTTTCAAATTTCCAGTTATTTGATACCCATGTTGAAATCCAATATTTCCTACATACACCCAGAGTTGATAATGTTTTCAGCATATTTTTTCATTTTTAGAAGTGCATATACAGGGTTATTCATTTCATCACACACCATAGGATAAATACATTATGGTACGAGATGAAATGAATAAGCTATGTTATAGCCATATAAATGGGACAAAATCATGCACCATATTAAATACAAAAAAAGAACAAGCATACTTAAGCAAATGAGTGTAATTGTGATTCATAAGATACAAATTACAGAAATTGTTAAAAATGACTACCTTCTACTAAGACATAGTAATCTAGACCATCGATAAACTCAGCTTGCATCTGCTTTAATTGGATAAGGAAATATTGGACTACTAATTTTTTATGGCAGGGCATAGTCCTTCTACAGTGGAATATGGTCCATATTTGTATACTGCAGATGACACGTGATACCACAAAAAAAATTCAAAGGATTTAAATCTGAGGACCTTGGTGGCCATGTTAATGATTCATCATAGGTTCCAGTAACTTTTTCTAGGAAACTATGCTGGAGGAATTCCTTTGCCCAATTAGAGCAGGTGCAAGCTAAATTTATTAATGGCCTAGGTTGTTGTCTCAGAAAAAGGTAGTCATTTCTGTAATTTTGTATCTTATGAATCACAATTACACCCTTCTGCTTCAGTACGTTTGTTTTATTTTTGTACCTAATACGGTGCATGACTCGGTACTAGGATGTTCGTTGCTATTTGCTCAGTAGCAAATTACATTTGTTTTCATTGGTTTGTTTGATGGTTGTTTACACCAAACAAGCAAAAAAAAAAACATTTGTTGTTTGCTTGTTTGTTTGGTGTAAACGCAGCTCAAGGTGAACACGGGTGATAAGTTAGGAATGGATCTGAAAGGAACCATTCTATCAACAGACACTCCTGTTTAAATGAATCGCTCAGGGTTGTTTACCAGGTTCCCTAAATTTTTGGCGGATATTCTCTAATATGATTTACACTCATCGAACCAAGCAATTGTGTTCGAAGAGACACTGAATAATTAATGAAATGAGATTACAAAAGTTATAATTTTTATTCATTTTTCTAGTACAATTAATAATTTACATGATGAATACGTCATATTTTTCCAATTCTTCATTACATCTGGTACTAAAATAATACTCAGTTCAGAAGCAGTACAAATTACTGATACTCTCTGCAGACAGTCCAGCCAAATGTTTGTGGTTTTACTTACTATTAAAAAAAAATTTTCAAGCTTTGGTGATGTAATTCAAATCAGAATATAAAATGAATGTTGTGGGTATAGGAGTGTGCACACTCCTCACCACCACAACAGCAAGAAAATGTTACATTTTCTATAAATAGAAGAATAAGTGTGAGCCTATCTCAGTATTCACATTGGCAATACTGACGAAGTAAAGCTGTGAATGCAAAAAGGTTATTTGTGGACAATATGTCCACTGGCCCACTAGGTGATCAACGAGTGCGTAAGAACACCCATTTGTCTCAATCACCCATTGCACAAATTTATTGCTCTTTATTGAGACCAACTATTCACACATATAAAAAGATATTTTAAGAAACTACATCAATAGGAAATAACATCGGAAAGAAACATTTAAGTTATACAAGAATAATATGGCAATGCAATAAGAATGAACTATAATTTAAGAAAAAATACAAACTTTCTTCACTTTGAAAAAAAATCCAATCAACAAATTTCAGTCAAGTCTTAGGGGAAAACTATTTAACTCAGCAAGATTAAATAAAGAACATTGAGGGAAAATACTTTGTTCTAGTCACCGGGCAGTAGGAATATTAAGTGGTCTGCACAGAAGGAAAAACAAAAAAACAAAAAACGTCATTCGGGTTAATATAAATATTTTGCACTTCATTAATAACTTCTTCTGGTTTTCAACACTAACTCGGCACAATACGAACTATTTTCATCTCCTCACAAAATGCAAACTTTCGACAGAAGGGTAAAAGAAGACAAAATTAACTCATAAGTTAAGACGTAGTTTTAAAACGATACTTGCGTTGCTATCTCAATAAAATTCGAAGATACTTCGATAAAACCCAATATTCGAAACAACCTCTCATTTCGAACAAGGATAATATCATTATTCTACAAAATACGTGGACGTGTATTTCAAAAAAGGAACCTTTTTCTGAGGAACCTAATATGACGCGTTCCTTCCAACCGTTTTCATTTTAACGAAAAATGTTGTTTGATGTATTAATTTAGCAACAGCTACATCTGATACAGGAAAAAAAGTACTGCATTTATGTTTTAGATTCTTAACTAGTTCGGTTAAGAGCGATTTCACATTTCAACCGTGAAGATTTTATTCATCTCAAAGTTCTTTCATGTGAGTAATTCATAGCTTAAAAACTTGATATTTTCGAAGAGAATAATAAATTACTGAAAGTACGTTTTTGACGAGAAGGGCACGTTGGTATTATAATGCGATCATATCATTTCTGTCATCACGTATTCGTCGAATCTGATCAGAAAGTTCCGTCATATTTGAACACGATATCTCTTTTCAAATTCTATCTAGACAAATACAAAAGCCTCTTCCGAAAACTAGTTTAGCTCTTTTTTTAATAATATCAGCCTGTTGTATAAAAAAAAGTTACAAGTTCCGCACTATTTTCAACATCAAACATAGCTAATATTTTTTTTATTCTTTTTGTTTAAAGAAGTTTCTATTGAGCTTATTTTTTCAAAGTACCGTCAAGTTCGTTATCACTTCAATACTCTGATGAAACATCAGAATCTAATTTAACGCGTCTAAAAAAGGAGAGGGTAATTCCCCAGTTTTTCTAAAAGAGAAAAACATTTCGATGAGAGAGAAAAATAGTTTTTTTGCTATTTTCAAAAGAAACCTTTGATTGATATCATAATATTACAGCTACAATACGAGAGAAATAACCTTTAAATCAAAGTAAGTCCAAGAAATAGCAGGAGATAAATTTCCATTAACCTGACAACATGATTCAGCCAGAAGAAAAAATTTCATGGAAAACTTTCCACGGTGTAAACATCATTTCAGGCAGACAGAACTTTCTTCATTTTCAAATAGAAAAAAAAACATAAATAAATGCAAAATTTGTGAGTTATTTATAACACGAGAAGAATTTTCCAAAAAATTGATACTGTTGGTGATAAATACACAATTTTCAATTTAAGGCATCTTTAAGGAAACGCGATCCTCAAGTCAAAAGCAAATCGTTCAGCTTCGCAACAAATAATTTGACATTGAACGTCGCTTCGCAGTAAAACACAAACTTTTCGGGTCATATAAACGAAAATCGAAGCAATAAATTTAAGTAAATTCTTATCAGTTGGAATCGCTCCAATTAAGAAGAAACAATGCCAAAAAGAACAGGTTAATCATGACATTTGTTTTCAAAACTCAACCAACATTCGTTACTATTTCCAAATAAAATTTATATCATACCTCCCTAAAACTTCATACTAGAATGGAATTTTTCGGTTTGACAGCAAAGATTCAAAATCAGTCAAAAATAAACGTCGTAGGAAAACAATATGAATTTAATTCGACTAAAAATGGAGAATAAACGAAATTTATTTTAATAACATAAAAAATTAAGAAGGTAAAAATAGATACAAGACAGATAATAATATCGCAAAGCGAATTTTTCTAGAAATTATGAGAAGACGAATGATTTAAACTGATGACAGAAAACAAGGAGATGCTGTCAGAATAAATTTCATCATATTAATTATGGTCCGTTTTTTATAGTTGGATCGTCAAAGGTGGTCAAATTCAACTCGATAAGATGGCTAAGAAGCTAATGGAAAAAAGTGTAACAGTTCCTCCGCTCAAGTAGTACTTTAAAACAAGCACAATTTCTAGAATGTTTCTATTAATATTCAATGACTGACAGCATAATGATAGTTGATTCAAAAATTCGAAACATTTGAATCATAAAAAGATTTTCAATTCTCCTGAAACCGGTGATCCAACAACTTAACAGGGAAGAACTCATGAACAGACTACAAATTCACAACAGAGCCCATTAAAATAAAAATATAATACGTCATTCTTATTTGATTTTCAAAGCACCGTTCATTGTAGACAAAATCATCGAGTACTGGGTCGAATGCCTACATTAAACTGAAAAATCAGTAATATAGTAGGACACACAAACAAGTTAACTCGACTACAAGCATCTAGTAAGCTGTCTGGAACAAATATTAGTAATAATTCGATAAATAAGTTTGTCTAAAACTTGGACGTTCTTCAGAAACCAACTACGATCAGACGAATGATTCAAACATTACACATCAACATCAACTTTAGAACAAAACCATACTCAAGAAAGAAAGAGCACTAAAATACATTGATTTTGATCAGAAGGTTCATTTAAAAGGTGCAATAGTTTACAACCAAAAGTAGTGATACCTCGCTGCTTCCAACGCATCTGTCAAATCGTATACCTAATAGTTCAGTTTTACTAACCAGCTTCATGTGCAATGACATACCCCAAAATCAGACAAGACGATGAATAATAAGTAACCACGAAATAAAACAGAACTGATAATGATTCAGTCAAAAAAGGTTCATGCAGTATTTCCGCCATTCTTGGAGATGTCCAACGAATTGTTTTTCAACAGAAGCAAATAAGGGTGCGTTCAACGACATCAACAGACGGCATCGTTAATCGGCTATATCTGAAAATGAGACTTAAATTACTTTCTTACTTCGTAATTTCAATTCTTCCGATATATTTCAAAAACATGAAAGTATCGTTGTCGGTAATTGGTATTGTTTCACGAAGAAAATCAATTTCGAACTTTTACTCACACATCGAACAAACACAACACATTTCGACGAACAAACAAATAAATTAACATATTAATGCGAAACTGAGAAAACTAATAAGACCGATGTCGAAAAATGCATATTTCTTGACAAAATCACCAAAACAAAGGAATGGCAGTCGAAAATTTTATATTCACAATGCACTAATTGAACTAAAAAATAAAATACTTCAAAAACCGAGTATAGTAGAACGAATCACAAACACACACAGATAACAACACTTCGACGACTGAACAAACTGTAAATTTTATGTT
Source organism: Ericerus pela (assembly GCA_011428145.1). Taxonomy (NCBI): domain Eukaryota; kingdom Metazoa; phylum Arthropoda; class Insecta; order Hemiptera; family Coccidae; genus Ericerus; species Ericerus pela. The sequence goes on from WOFM01000124.1 coordinate 226,882, forward strand.
CCAAAAACAAATAAAATAAAACAAAAATTTTATGTAATAATAAATGTAATAATAATATAATAGTAATAGATTAAAAGAGACTCGAACGAAAACTACACAACACCTCGATGCTTATTTAGACGTGCAAAATCAGTAATTTTGACAAAAACGGAATTTATTTTAATGTTTTTCAGAGCTATACGAACTCAACATTCATCCCAAAAAGTTAAAACCTTAAAAATTCTTGTAATCGGTGCGATCACAGATTTTTCCATTTGCCCGAAAACTTTAATGATAAACTTAAGAACCTGTAAATAAATTTTCATATTATTAATTTTTTCCGCGTTTGGTTGTTACTACTCCTACTGAAAAATAAGTGAACTAACGACATTTTCATTAGCTGTGTTTGATAGGATTACACTAACTTACATCAGCCTACACCAGTAGGGATATTCCACAAATATTCAAGTAAAACTTGGCGTAAAGTCATATAACATTCTAAAATTTGTGGAATCGCCCTCCTGGTGTAGGTTGGTGTAAGTTGGTGTAGTCCTATCAAACAGAGCTATTATTTGCTATCATCTGATTAGGTTAAGTAACTTGCACAACTTTTATCTCTCACATATTCTAAACACTTCTTGGACTTTCCAATTTGAAAGCTTTTTTGTAATTGAGGGAGATTGCTCATTCCAATTTCTGGATGATCTGGGACTTGCACATAATTTTATTCTTTTAATACTGTTGTAACGTGTTAGATGTCAGTAGTTGGTACTACTGCAATCAAGATCTCCCACAGTCAAGTTCTCGTCGTTTTTATCTGTCTTTTTCTTCTTTCTGTTTTCTGGTCAAGAGGTGATGCTCATTCAACCTTGTTGTATTCAATATGGCGATAAGACTTTGATTATGCCTATTTGTTCCTTTAATAAATTAAGTTGAATTACACAGAGTTTCTCAAGTTATTTATGAATATATTCAAGTTATTCAAGTAAATACATATTTAAACCGAACTCAGTTGTTCGTAATTGGTGTAGGTTTTAAATATAAAGTGATAGCAGAGTTCAAGTGTGTTCGCGTGTTCGCGCCTTTGTTATCGTCAAGAATCACGTTCGTATTTTATGTTACGAAAAATTTCAAGTACGTAAATTAAGATCGCGTAATTATTCAAGTTCGCGTCTCAAGAAGTTCGCGGGTTGTGTTTGCCGTTTTCGTCTTTTATTTTATGGCTCCAAAAACACGCAAAGGCCGTTCTCAAGTTCCTGCTCTTCAGGTCACGAAGAAGAAACAGGCTTCGAAAATCAAGAGGGTGTCATTTAATCCGGTCGTGAATACAGTGACAACCGATACGATAGACGAGATCGTACAAATTCAAGATTTACCGCTCGTTCAAGAACTGTCAGATATGGCTGGTGAAATCAAGACTACGTCGAGTACTATGGCTGAACCGACAATTACCGTTACCTTTTCGGATTCCGGAAAAATAGTCAAGAAGGTTCAACCAAACCAATTGTCATCACCTTCTATCGAGCCGAATCAAGATAATGTTATACCGCTACGTATGCTAAGTCAAGAAATTTTGTCTTCATCGTACTCAAGTCCGTCAAGCAGTTCGTCGAATCAAGTAGAAATATCAAGTTCAAGAAATTCATCGTCTGCCAGGTCTTCGATCTCAAGTCAAGTAAATATTAATAAAAATTATTCAAGTGTTATTTCAGATATTAAGTCGTCGTCGAATGCCCATAACATGATCGTAGATTCCGCTTCAAACGCACTCGCGGCGCTTGATTTTTCGAAAATGTCGCCGAAAAGTCAGTTCGCTCCCCCTCCTGGACTAACTAACGTCGGTCAAGAGTCAAGTTTTGGTCAAGCACCAAATTTTCAAGAATCAAGAGTAGGCTTCATGCCTACACCTCAAGTATCAAGTTACCCTGCGGCATTTCAAGACTCAAGCTCATTTGTGTGCGATGCGAATCAAACGCTATCGGGTAACATGTATACTCCAACGAATACTTCGTTTCAGTATCAATGTTACCCGACGATGGGCCAATTTCAAATGGTTCCATTGATTCCATTGCGTACATATGGTAACAATGAGAAGCTTAAGGGTAAGCAAAATTTCAAGATGTGGGAGAGGGATATCAAGAACAACTTAGCGGCGGCAAATGCGATTGAGTGGATCGCATTTCCTCGAGCTGAACACCTCAGTCTACCTGAAAACATTCGCCGAGGAGTCGATGCTCAAGTTCAAAACCTGATTCGGATAAACGTAGCGCAACCGATCAAGACGCTAATTTTTCACCTCGAATCAGCGTGTGAAATTTATCAAGAGCTCAAGAGGCAGTACGGTAGCAAGACGATTCATGACATGATTGCTGTCATGAACCGTCTTGATGAACTCAAGTATGTAGACAATACCGAATTAATCTTGTTTTTGTCTAAATTCGATGCCGCTCGACGAAGTTTGGTGGAATTTGGTCAAGTTTTTCCACCCTCCTTCTGGTTAATCAAGCTTATTCAAAAATTAAACCCTTCGTTCGAGGCGGTCATTGACACCTTATGTACACGAGCAGGTGAAGACCTGTCTGAGGAGATGCTACGTACATCCCTTTTGGATTACGTAGAAAGGAAGAAGTCGACGACTGCTAAACCGTCGGAGAGTGCACCGAAACGTCAAGAGTACGCACGGAAGGCAGCGTCGACTCCCTCTACACCTCAGTCAGGTAAATCACCTACTCCCATATCAAGTTCTTCCTCAAGTAATATTATGTATAAGTCCATCGACGAATCAAGCAATAAATCAAGTATCAAGATACCATCTACGGTCCCCGCGAAACAAAATCAAGACGTCAAGAAAGAAAATCAAGAGAAGAAAGTACGCTGTAAGGATTGCGGCTGGAATGGGCATACTGCGGATAAATGCTTCAACGGTAACAAAAAGGTTTGTTACCGGTGTCAAAAACCGGGACATGAAGCTTGCAACTGTCCTGCGCCGCAACCGGATCCGAACAGTATCTCAAGTGAGTTACATTTAATTAATTTAAATGTAATTAATAATCAAGATTCTCTAAATCAAGATTTACGTAATCAAGATACCGATGTTTTCGTGATTGATAGTGGGGCAACAAATAATGCTGTAGCTCACATTCACCAGGTTTCAAACTATCGAGCTTTCCCAAAAGATAAAACTTTGGGACAAGCTGGTTAAGATAGTGTATTAAAGGCTACGGGTGAGGGTATAATATTATTTACCTTAAATCACGAATCGTCGTCAAGAATATTTACCTTTATTCTAAGAGAAGTCCTAGTAGTTCCCGGTCTTGCAAATGGGCTTGTTAGTGTTAACCATTTTGTTAAAGACAATAATATCAAGTTACTCTTCGAGTCTAATCAAGTTACATTTCACAGGCAAGAAGAGGTTGGGTTGAATAAACCCCTTATCAAGATAATCTCAAGTCAAGATAGATATCAATTTGTCCCTTCAAGTATGAACAAAAATATCAAGAACTACAAAAAGGCTTTATCAAGAATATTTAAAGGTAAATCAATTTTATTATCTGAATACACTAATGATCCGAGTTTGTCAGAAATTGCTGATCAAAGTGGTCTGGGTAATAAAAGCCTAGTCAAGTCCCCCAAATCAAGTAAATCGTCTGGTAACAAAAAGTCTGATTGTAATGGGTCTAATGTTGCTACTGATGGTTCTGATGTTGATGACTCCTGGATCAATGAGTTTGATAAAATGGAGTTAAGTAAAAGTCAACAAAATAAATTAAGTAATGTCGATTCCGCAAATTCTGGTAAAATTGTGCAGGATTCGAAGGGGGTATCAAGTCAAGAAAATTCAAGTAATGTTAAGAATAATTCAAATTCTTTACCAGTTTATCGTACGAAAACTGGTAAAAGGAAAAATCGAAAAGTTAAGAAAATGATAAGTGACGAACAAAGAACAAAATTGGTGAATGAAGGGAATATTTGGCATCGTAGGATGGGACATATTTCCTCTCCAAATTTATATCGTCTTCGTTCTGTTGCTATTGGTGTCCCGGACATAATCTGTCCGGACACATTTCAAGATTGTCAAGTTTGTAACCAAACAAAAATGACTCGTAAATGTTTCGATAAAGATCGTGAACGAGCTTCAAGACCAGGTGAATTAACTCACGCTGATGTGATTGGCCCAATCTCTCCCCCTACTTTTGCCAAGAAAAATATTTATTTACTAGTATTTTTAGACGATTATACTCGTTATATTAGTATTTTTGCTCTCAAGAAGAAGTATGAAGTGACTAGGTTTTTCAAGATGTATGTCAAGAGAATTAAGGCTCAATTCCCTCAAGAAGGTCAATGTAAAACTTTACGTTGTGATAATGGTTCTGAATTTGTTAATCAGGCCATGGATTAGTTAATCGAAGAATTAGGAATTGAGAGAGAAACCTCTGGTCCTTATACTAGTGAACATAATGGTACTGCTGAGAGGGCTAATCGAACTATTGAGGTCACGATTCGTTCATTAATTCAAGAGAGTAGATTTCCTACTTCTTTTTGGGGCTTAGCTGCTGATGCTACTGAATATTTATATAATAGGTCACCACACAGAGCACTAAATTTCAAGACACCCTATGAAATGTTTTACGGTAATAAGCCTGATTTATCAAGTATTCACGTTTTTGGCTGTCTGGCTTATGTACTTCAAGAAAATCAACCTACTGGTCGAAAATTTGATGTAGTTAGTACTAAACAATATTTAGTAGGGTATACTAAAACAGGTTATATTGTATATAATCCTGCTACTAAAAAGACTAGCGTTTCTTGTAATGTCAAATTCGATGAAAGTAAAACATTTAGGGATGCTATTAATGAACGTCAAGAAACTATTCAAGAATTTAGTAATCAAGAATTAGATTTTCCTGATGAAAATTTAACTCAAGTTGAAAATCAAGATAATTCTCTATCTACTAACGTTGCTTGTAATGATAGTTTGGTAGAGAATCAAGCTGATTCAAGTCCAAGTCCCAATCAAGATATTGCTCCTCCTGTTGTTCAAGTTCAAGTTGGTGAAGATAATTCCCAAGATGAGATAATTGAAATTGATTATAATTGGGATCTTTCTCAAGAAAGTCAAGTGATTGATGGCTCTGTGCAAATTCTTCGTATCTCTGATGCGAATAATAAAAGAGATGAAACAGAGGTTTCTTCTCCTAATGCACCACAATCGTATAAAGAGGCATTAAAATCACCTGACTGGCCTAAATAGAAGGAAGCAATAACTCAAGAAATCAAGTCTCTAAATTGTTACAAGGTTTGGCGTATTGTCCCAAAATCAAATACTAAGGGTCATCAACTACTTCCGTGGAAGTGGATTTTTACCATTAAACCTGATGGAGCTTTTAAAGCTCGCCTTGTAATAGTTGGTGCTGTTGATCAAGAAAAATACTCAACTCAAGATACCTACTCGCCTACTGCAACTGCAACCACAATTTGTTGGTTCTTTTCTTTAGCCTGCAAACTTAAGTTAAGAATTACACAGCTAGATATCAAGACTGCTTTTCTCAATAGTGAGATTGATCGAGATAAATATACCTCTATACCTCAGGGTATTGATCTCGACAACAAACTTTATGTACTCAAGTTAAATAAAGCTGTGTATGGGTTAGCTACTGCACCTAGGTCATGGTATGTAAAATTTTCAAGAATTCTCAAGAGTAAGGGTTTTGAACCATTATTACGTCAAGGCTGCATTTTTATGAAATCAAGTGGTAATAATTTTGTCATAATGTTAGCTTATGTTGATGACATTTTAATTATGGGCTCTAGCAATCAAGTTGTTCAAGATGCTATCAAGAGTATCCAAGAAAATTTTGAAGTCAAGAACTTAGGTTCCCCAAGTCGTTATGTTGGTTTTCAAATTGAAATTGACAATAACACTGGTAATCTTCGTTTACATCAAGAGGACTATATCAAAACCCTAATTCACGAATTCAAGTTAGAAAATTGTGGTGAACGTTTAGTTCCAATGAACTCTTTCGCCAATTTTCCAAAAATTCAAGAAACACCCCTACCTCCTCATAATTCGTATAGGACGGCTATTGGGTCACTCTTATATTTAGCTAATACTACTCGCCCAGATATTTCTTTTGCGGTAAGTTTCTTAGCTAGATTTCAAGAAAAACCTACGGAGTTACATCGTACTTTAGTAAGTCATGTAGTTCGTTATCTAAAACACACTCCGACTTTAGGTCTAACCTACTCAAGTCCTGATGAAGACATTGTTGCGTATGTTGATGCTGACTTCGCAGCAGATAAATCAAGAAAATCCACTACTGGCTATTGTATTAAACAGTTTGGTAATACAATTGCTTGGGGCAGCAGAAAACAAGATGTAATTGCTGAGTCAACTACTGAGGCCGAGTTTGTAGCCGTTGCTGTTGCTTCAAGTCATATGCTCTATTGTAGTAGGTTAACTGAAGAAACTTTTCCTCAGTTTAAAACTCAAGTTACCGTGTATGAAGATAATCAGTCTACCTGTAACTTATTATCTATCTTCTATAATCATGGTAAACTTAAACATATCGAACGTCGATATCTCAAGGTAAAAGAGTATGTTCGTGATAACTTACTCAAAATTATTCATGTATCAACAAATAATCAAGTTGCTGATATTTTAACAAAACCTCTTACGGCTCAGCAACATGAGTTCTTACGTGAAAAACTGTTAAGCAATTAAGATGGTAAGTCAAGAGAGTCACTCAAGTATATCCGAAAACTTTAATTTATCAAGTTACCATCTCTATTGTTCAAGTCAAGTCAAGCTAATAAAATTTTCGTTATTCATAAATGAAAATTCGTTAAAATTCTGTTATTCATAAATAGAAGAAATTTTCTCAAAATTTGTAAGTTGTATAAATTTTTGAAAAATATTAACGATCAAGTAAATCAAGTTTCAAGTTCAAGAATCAAGAAAATAATTACTCAAGTTCGGATAATTCCAAATTGGGTACGAGTTTCGTATTTTCCTAGTTTGCTGAATATAATTCATCGATCGATATCCAGACTCAAAATTATGTTATAATATTGACTCTAACCTCAAGAAATAATGACAAGTTTAGTTCAAGTAAATTAATTTTTCTCAAGAGTCGACATTTTTATGAAATCAAGTCTTTCTTTTATTATCAAGACCAAGTCGATTTCAAGCAGTCTGATGAACTCATCTATTTAATGTGATGAAATACTAATATATCTGTTTATTATTCCAGATGTATTCCATCAAGATGAATTCAATTTGTCAATCAAGAATAATATTAGTAATTGTATTTTTCCTTTCAGATACTTTTATAATTTTATGTTTGTTTTTGTTCCTGGTTAATCATGTGTTCTTTATTTTCAGGAAGACTTATTATTTTTAAGTATCATTTTTATTTGAAAATAGTAATATTATTTTGTTTGCAGGTGACTCGTTACCTAGTATTAATTTTATGATTCTCATTTTGTTTGTTAATTTTGACGTTTTTCCTTTTTCTCTGGTCAATTAATTTTGTAATTTTATTTGCTCAATTTTGTTTAGTATTATGACCAAAATTTAAGAATTAAGTTTGTTTTGTTTTTGGAGCGTCATACTCGTTTTGTTTTGTTAAGTTTAAGTAAATTCAAGTTCCTGTGATTCTCAAGCTGCTGTGATTCTTCAAGTCTGTGATAACTCAAGAACATCAATTCTCAAGAAATTCCAATAAAAACGGCTCGACACTCGCCAGGAAGGGGGTGTTAGATGTCAGTAGTTGGTACTACTGCAATCAAGATCTCCCACAGTAAAGTTCTCGTCGTTTTTATCTGTGTCTTTTTCTTCTTTCTGTTTTCTGGCCAAGAGGTGACGCTCATTCAACTTTGTTGTATTCAATATGGCGATAAGACTTTGATTATGCCTATTTGTTCCTTTAATAAATTAAGTTGAATTACACAGTGTTTCTCAAGTTATTTATGAATATATTCAAGTTATTCAAGTAAATACATATTTAAACCAAACTCAGTTGTTCGTAATTGGTGTAGGTTTTAAATATAAAGTAACGGAAATCCCACCCTCTCTCTTTCTTCATCATCATCACGAACACGTTATATATATATGTCATATGTACACTCTCATCACGAAGTGCTTCCCCTACTATTCTCGATCCGATAACGCTGTTGCTTCGCCATTTCATATTTCGTTTGTGAAACATAATTTAGTCGCTAATAAAATGTCATTAAAGTAAAAAGTCTCAAGTTCTTTCGATCCTCGTTCTGTACGCCTCACATCAAATACATTGTGCTGGAATTAATTTGAAGATCGGATTGAAAAATGAAACAAATAAAAAGAACTGTCACGAATGTATTTTGATAGGGTACAAGATGTCAGTAGAAGACTAGAAGTTTTGTTGAACAAATTATTCTCCAGCCAGGAATGAGTGCTACCACATGCTAAAGCATAAAATTATATAAAATATTCTTTGACTATATAGAATTAACATGGACTGCTATTTGTGATAAGAATGACGTTAGAAGATGTAAGATGAAGTTAGTCGGGTCGGTTATGATAAGGATTCATAAAACAGTAAAATATTGCTGAAATTTGAGGTTGAACTGAATTAATTATATTTCTAAAACGAGAAAGTTTTGAATTATATCTTATAATTTAATGGATGAATTAAAGGAGTAGGCTGCGCATGGTGCATAATAAATAATTAATATTCTAATATGTTAATAATCAGTTGTCAAGTTTAACTCTTTTCAAGTTTGAAATCATTATCAACCCAACCCGACTAACTTTTTCCTCCTATGTCTTGGCAATTGACAACAAAATTTTGTATGTATTTTTCAATCAAATAGCAGTCCATGTTAATTCTGTATAGTCAGAGAAAATATTCTATTACAGTTTAGGTAAAGTTATAAACGTATAAAGTTATGTTGTGAGGTTGTGTGGGAATCATATCCCAACACATTGTAGTATTTTATATTGACTTGTTCACTTTCTTTGAAGCCAAAACATCACTTCATGGTAATAGGAGCTTTAATCTATTCAAGTCAATAGGAAGAAATAACTTAATCATTCATTTAAAGTTATTATAATATTTTTAATTAGAAATTGCAAGTATAGTTTTCATTAAAGGTTACTTTTTCGGAGGTATTTTATTGAGGAGTAGTTAACTCCAATTTTTGTGAAATTTTATTTGCATTTTTGAAATAAAATTTTATGCATCAAATGGTATTTAAAAGGTTTGAAGATTATTTCATAGTTGGCTGAAAATAATTCCTTTGCCTAACTTGGAATGCCTTATGAAAACTGTCATTTTTCATTTTTGCTGATCTGGATCTTTGACCATATACTAGATGAACTGCGCAAACTGATAAAATGTTGAAGGCAACCAAATGAAATGTACATTTTATTCAAAAGTTCCTTCCTTTATCAAACTGTACTTTTCACAGAATTCATCTACAAATTCTCTTCGATACGTCGCCCTTAAATTAATTAGGATTCAGCGACGAATTGAGGAGAATTGACCTACGAATATTAAAAAGGAATAAATGACGCTAATTAATTTTAAAAACACTTTCACTTTATAAAATGATAACGCAAATCCCTCCAAATTTTTTAATTAATTGATATATGATATTTGATAAATCCTGAAAAAAGAGAACCTTTGAAAGAAATGTATGCCTTCAGGGTGTTTCCATATAAGCCAATGTTAATTTTATCAGTATGCGCAGTCCATTACGTACGTGGTTGAAGATCTGGATTGTCTGTTATTATAAGGCGATCTTACTCAACTGTGCATTATTTCTCAAATTATCAAAATTTTTGGGAAGTGAGCATCACAGGATCAGTTGACAGAAATGTGGGAGTTTCAGCTCAGAGTCAACATCGGAACAACTGGGCAAGACATAACGCACATCGCGATAAATACAGCTCCATCTATATCTACACAGCTACCAGCAACAGCCCTAGCATAATATCACTGTTATTTCTTTATATATGTATTCTTTTTGTTATATATGCATTTTTTTGTTGTTTATTTTTTTAAATAAAGTATATTTAAAAATAATTGTGAATTGTTTATTCAAATAAAATTTTTTCACTTAAATATACAAGAAGTGTGAGAAAAAATTACAAACTCAAAAACAGTATGAGAGTCAATTAACAAAATATTATTTTCCAACAAAAAATGAAGGAGGTGTGTTAAAAAAAAAGAAATACTAAAAAATTTATAAAAATAGAAAAAAATTGGAAAATATTACACCTAGTTCAATTACAAGTGTTTATCAGTAGAAATAGGACAAAGCAACCATAAAAATTCATGAAATACTTTACAAATAAAAAACAAAATACATCAGGCTCTTATGCAACACTGGCAGTGTAGGTATAGTTACCTAATATACTGATGGGTATGGAGAAATGCCAGTTTTTTCAAAAAAAAATAAAAAAGAAACTAAAGAAAAAGATGTAGGACAAAAAAAATTTATTTTACTACGGGATGCGAATATATATTTTTATATAATTGTTGTCATTGTAATAAAGTAAATTTTTTAAAAAGTAATAAAGTCAGGTTTGATCCGGTTGTTGGAATAAGACTCTATTTTCACATATTTCTATCTCAAAAGGAGTATATGTGCAAATTGAGCAAAACCAGATAACCATTGTATATAACTTCATACAGAGAGGTATTTAATACAACTCAAAATTGATCATTAATATGGTGGCTAGTGATATTCTCTCATGAAATATTTTGAACAGACTTGTTATGATTAATTGCAAGAATGATACTTCGACTAATTTCCCATTTGCAACTTCGAATGGAAAATTGTGTAACAACATTGTTTTCAAAAAGCATATCTCTGGGAATGTACTCCCAAGCGATATCATCAACCAGTATAACCTCAAGAATATCATCCATGGAACCATCTAGTGGGAAAAGGGTATAACAGAATTTAACAGAACATCTGCTATACACCAAATGTCTTTCTTGCCCCATCATACTCATTACTAAAGGATTAAGCATATTTGAAAATTTTATAACTTCGGATGGCTGTAGTACTTCTAAAAAATCTTCATCCAAATTTCTCAGTGTTGTATCAACATTATCGTATTCATCATTATCAAATTCAAACATTTTTTCATTAATATCAAGATTTCCATCTTGAGGTGGAATCACAACATCTGATGAAATACTTATTTGCACATATTTTTGGTTTTTATAAAAAAGAAAAAAATTTTAATGTAAACATAAAAAAAGGCTATTTTGAATTTTTAACAATGTTAATGTTGTAAGATGAAAAAAAGAATCTGGTATGGTTTAAGACTAAAAGTTTTTCATAATAAATACCTCCAAAGTTAGTCTTGCTGTATTAGTGACATACATTCTTACAAAATGCCTCTTGCAAGTTAGCTGTGCCGAGGTGGTGCATAGAACATAATTACATATTGTTTTTACTTTTTACTTTTTTTTTTTTATACAAGTTTACAGATATAATGAAGCAGATACAGTTACATCCCCAATTATTCAAATGGCCAGTATCAAAGATCAGGTTATTGGTAAAGAAAATAATAAGTTAGCTCCAAAACATAGTGAATTGTTTCCAAATAATATTCATGCATTAATTTGTGGACCAAGAAGTTCAGGAAAAACAAATTTAATTTTTTCTCTTCGGACTCATCGCAATGTACTATTTTGTGTAAATATATATGTACTATCAAAATCCTTGGAGCAAGAAAAATATAGATAATTAAAAGTCATACTTGAAAAAGCAAACGGATTAAAAGCACATTTTTTAGATAATACAGAACAATTACCATCCCAGACAAGTGTTCACAAAATTTGCTTATTGTAATCGATGATGTATTATGTTTGAAAGGTGATAAAGATAAAAACCACGCACTTTTTTGCTTTGGGCTACATCGCAACATTGATGTGATTTACTTATATCAGACTTATACACATATTGATAAACATTCATTATGAGAAAATTGCAATATTATTACACTGTTTGCCCAACATACCCACCTTGAATTTGAAACAAATATACAATGACCATTTGAGATATTGATCTTTTGATAAATTTAAAGAAATTAGTCAGTTTTGTTGAAAAGACAAATATGGTTTTACTACGATTGTTAAAGAAAATTATACAAATAAAAGTAAATTAAGAAAGTATTTTAATAAGTTCATCAGTCTTTTAACAATAAACGAAGAGAAGAAGAAGTCATTATCATGAATTTAAATAAAAAAATGTTATGTAAAACTCCAAATAAAATGGAAAGGAAATAAATAATGAAATAGCTGTAATATCTGATGTGGCTAAAGTAATTCATAATGTGTAAAAAAAATTAACGAGTCAAAGGCTTGAGAAGTAGCACTTGCAAAAATTAGGAATAGTTTTTTTAATATGTAACTGAACCTCTTATACATAATACTTTAAATTTAATAAAAAAAAACACCCCCAAAACCAATGCATCAAAAAAGTTACGTGGATAAATTTGATGCTCCATTTTCAGTTATTCAACTTTTTACTCAAAAAAATAGATGTTGTAATAAGCATGCTGATGATAAAACTATTGTTGCAAATGAAATTACATTATTACAAGATTGTAGCGCCTCAAAAAGGAAAATAAGAGTAAATTCTATTTCTGATAGTAGTGGTAGAGACAATTCTGCTAACACATTATTAAAAAATGATTATTAGAGAGTCCTGCTGTCTAGGCTCTTTCATTAAATGATTTTTTCAGGTTTACTCCTGGTGGTAATATTCAGGGATTCTTAACTAAATGGGATACATTAGTTCAAGAGATATGGAATATAGGTAAAGATGTCACAGTAGAAGAGGAACTCAAAACCCTTCAGCTTGCTTTGGAATATGAAAAGACAATTGCAGAGACACAATTTGTGAATTTATCATTTGTGAGACAAGAATTGGAAGTGTTCAGACATATTTTGAGGAAGAATGGGGATCAAAAAAGTAGGGATAAATTTATTAAGCAACAAATCCAGTCGTCTCCACAAAAATCTGTAAACTCTCAAAATAAAAATGACAATAGTAATGATAATAACTTTAATGGGAATAATAGGAACAGTAAATAATTACAGACAAAACAATAATAATAATTACAAAGGTACAAATCAAAATACCCTGAAAATAAAAACAAAAATAGAGAACAACATAAAGAGAAACCTAAAAATAATTCATTTAATAATAACAATAATATAGATAATAAAAAAGATGATGAAAGGCCCGCTAAATTATCATATATTGTAAAAAAAAATATATATATATACCTAAATGATGACGAATGGATACTAGATACTCTAACTAAAAATAATTCCGATAATAGTAACTATACCCCTTTTAAAAATGGTACTTGATGAGGGAGTGGAAGTACATTTAACTTCAAATTTATCACAATTAACTAATATTACAAAATTTAAAATTACAGTAAAATTACAGTGTGCTTGAAAAGACTCTTTTTTATATTCAACACATATGGATAATATGAAAATCTTAGTAGAAAATCAATTCAAAATTCAATCAGTGGTAGAACTTCTAGAGGTATATTATGTACCGGATTTGACTTTAGACATTATGTCAGGAATTAAAGTCATGGAATCTGGAGTATTACGTATGGACCAAGGGGAAAATGAAGCAAAAATTTATTTCATTGAAACCAAAGAAGTTATTTTTATCTCAAACAATTTAGATGGAGGCCTGAACTGAGAAATTTATTTCTTTAAGTGAGATGGATATTTGGGAAAAGGTAGATAATGATAGGAACATAAAACCAATTGACACGAGATGAATTTTCATCACAAAACCTAATGATTTAGGATACCATCAACCTGAGTCCAGATTTGTAAGTGGAGCATTTAAAGACAAAATGGAACATGAAATAGGGCAAGTTTTTGCACCTATTTTTCCAGTTTGGATTGTCAGATGGCTTCTATCGATAGTAAATAAATCTGATCTCAAAATGGACCAACATGATGTCAAAACTGTGAATCTCAATTCTTCTGCAATTTTCCCAATCTAAGACCTCTTGAAGGATCAACCATAGACTCAACTAAATTTTTGAAACTGAAAAAATCAATATATGGATTAAAAACCTCATCTAAATCATGATATAACATAATAAATGAGTATATTTTAAAAATGGGTTTTCAAAGATTGAAAACAAATAAATGCCTATATTTTTAAAAGAATAAAGAAAAATTAATATATAATATGGCTACTTATATCAATGATGTTTTAATAGCTTCAAATTCAGTAGACTAGATTGAAAAAGTGAATATATCCTTTGAAAAAAAGTTTCACTGTGAAAATAACACATAAGCCAAAATTTTATTTGGGATTTGAAATACACAGAAACAGAACAGAGGTCTCTATGACTCTCATTCAAACTAGGTAAACTGAGAAAATTTTTAAGTAATATGGATAAAATAATTTGAAATTTATAAACACACCTATAGAAACAGCTTTAAAAATCACTGAAGACAAAAATTCAAGAGATGATACAGAATATTGATCTATGATAGGAACTTTGTTATGTCTGGCAAGTCACAAGACTTGATATTGCTTTTGCAGTCAATTATTTTTCCATATTTCAGACAAAATCATATACCCAATTAAAAAATTATGTTAAGAAAATTTTAAAATACGTTAATACTACCAAAGACTTTCATTTAAAATTTACATCAGACAGTCAAGGAATTCATTGTTTGTTCGTTGATGCATCTTATGCACCAAACATAACAGATCAGGAAATTAAAATATCAAATTTGAATTTGGGGAAATAATTTTTGTGATTCTTGATATATGTAAATGGGGACTTATTAAACTGGAATGTAAAAAAACAAACCATTATGACAACAAGCTCCATAGCTGCCAAAATTATTGCTGTTTTTGATGCCTTATACAATATTCAGGTTACTTTTCTGATAGAAAAGAAAATTTTCAATGAAGAAATTCCTGTTTGAATATTTAAGGATAATATTTCTGCTTTTCGAATTATGTCTGGTAGTGCGCAAAAAAGGGCTAGAGCGTCAATGATAAAATGTTACACTATAACGTGCTCTGTGAAGTATAGGGAAATAGAATTTAAAACTGTTAGCACAAATTCTCAATTATTAGATATACTAACCAAAGGTCTTGAGAAACAGACATTTCATAATTTTATAGAGAAAATATTACACAATAGCTCTGTTTGATAGGACTACACCAACTTACACCAGCCTACACCAGGAGGGCGATTCCACAAAGGTAGGAATGTTATATGATGTTGCGCCGAGTTTTACTTGAATATTTGTGGAATATCCCTATTGGTGTAGGTTGGTGTAAGTTAGTGTAATCCTATCAAACAGAGCTAAGCTCATTAAAAGGTGAAACTTTTGTTTATTTCTGCCTGGGAAAGGAATATGAATTTTGAAGCTCAATAAAGTCCTGTAAATATCTGTCTATATATACAGTATTAATTTTCATTTTATAGATCTACGAAATGAAAGAATTGAATTATACATGATCAGACAAATTTTGAAACACATTAGCTCTGTTTGATAGGACTACACCAACATCCTATCAAACAGAGCTATTATAATTTTTTTCTCCAAATTAATACTTGTCGATACAAAATTATATTTATTCTATATCTACCTTCAAGTTCATTGAACCAAAGATAAGATATATTAAATACGGATCTTAACATGTTCAAAGATGGAATATACACATGTCGATAATAAGATCACATTTCAACACAACCTAAAATTGATAAGTATAAACCAAAATTAAACCTACAATTCTTCTCAAATCATTTTGAATTCATTGATCAATGTCGACAATAACATTTTTTCAAATTTTGTAGAATAAAATAGAAATAATGTATCTTTGTATTCTACCTCTCTTTTATAAAATGTATATGTATAATTTGTCGATATTATGTATGTAATTCTAGTCATTAATTTTAATTTGTTTGGGAAAAAAGATAAAAAATAATTCCATTTAGTAATTGGTTCACTTTCACTTTTGTTAGTAGTAAAAATGATTGATAATTTTACATATGTTTTGTTTATGTTAAATGTTTTTTGGCGCTCGTACTCGAGATTTGTTATTTGCATCATTTTGTATGACTGTGGGGGTTGTTATTCTACATTAGCTCTGTTAATTTTGTGTACTCGTACTTTGCAAACCTGCTCGTTTACCTATATTTAATATAATTTTTCTTCGTTCATACTGGCTGCCCTGTTTTCATTGTACGCAGCATTTTTTTCATTAAATGTAAACTTTGAGATATTCTTATTGTTGGAATCCAGTGAACTGAATATAATATAATTTATCGACATATTATATTGCGGGAACGTATTTCGATTCGGGTATTTTTCAATATTCCATGCTGTTTGAGAAAAGTTTTTGTTCAAATTTGTTTAATACTTGTTGAATAAGGGTGTTCCGAAATTTGATAAACTAATATCAACCAAACGTGTGAAATCATGTCAATGATTTGTATTCAAGTCTCTGTTCGTTCGAACATTGAATTTGTAGAGATGACAATGAATACCTACACGAAAATAAATTTTGTTTCAACAAGTATTTTTCTAGCCTAAAGAATATAATATGTTATTAATTTTGTTTGAACATGTGATTTTTTCTTTTCTTTTCTCGAACATTATATTTTCGGGTACTATGCTGCAAAAAACAAGATTATTATATTCAGCAAATTGTGACTTGACATATTATTTAGCTTCGAATATTCATATTCCTTCCCCTTTTGAAATAAATGATTTTCCCATATAACTATTTTGAATTTGAGAAATTTTATTGTGATGTATTTGATGTTGTTTATATTTTGTCGACTAGGTTTCTGAATTTCCATTTGTCAAGACTTTTTGTTAGCATGTCTGCTAATTGTGAATTTGTACCAACAGTTTTGAATTCTATTTCTTTATCCTCCACTGATTGTGTAATGGCATAACATTTTATCATTAAAGCTCTAGCTCTTTTTTGAGTTCCTCCCAACATTATTCTAAGTGTTGATATTGTGGGGACATTACTCGTATGAGGTAATAGGGGCTCGCACCCCTCGACGACAGTCGCTGCCCAAAGGCTGGCAATAATCGTCTTTATGACGTTAAATGAATTTACACTGGTGCGTTTGTATATTCGTACCTGTACGTACGTACAGGTAAGATACATTGTACGGGCCGAGATCAATTACCTGATAACGATCTCGGTAATGTCACGACCCGGTACCAAAAGCACTGCGTCGTTTCTTATCACCTCAACGGAGACAAGAAACGACGTAACGCATGACATAATTGCGTACATATACGTATGCATGTGTGTCTGTGTGCGTGTACCAAATCCTGTATATAAACTCTCAGAACCGGCTCAAAAATCGCCAGTGTTTGCCGAGGATTTGGCTCTCCCATACTTAATCGTATGAAGTGGCAGAACACGCAAATACTGTTGAAGACCTTCTAGTGTGAATATCTCTCACAACAAGGTATTCCACAGTGGTGACCCCGACGTGATTTTTTGGCTACGTCGTGGGTGTCTAGGCGCGTTGCGCTAATTCTAAAACAAGGCGCGGTGCGCTGGCGAGTTACTCGCTTGTAATACAAATATTTTTACAGACCTAGACACCTTTGGCTGTCGAAGCAGAGGTCAGACTTTGAAAGTGGGAAATTAAACCCCCCCTTCCAAATATATTTGCCGGAAGGGAACCAAGAGAAGTAGACCTGGAGGAACAAAGTTGCCCTCATCCGCCAACTCCTCCAGCTTCGACCAGAGACTCAGAAGTCTTTGAGACTCCGGAAAAACAAAAACGAATCCGGAGGCCAGAAGCCTTGTGTTTGGGAGCTGTAGTCAATCCGAACGAGACAACAGCTTGCACCCTCAGAAGTGGTCATCTTTTGAGCCAAGACTCCGACCCTTCGACACCAGACTGACAACCGACGGCGTCTGGTGGAACCTTTGCCAAAAATAAAAACGAAGTACAGCAAACAACAATGCCAAATGGAAATGGAAATACAACGAACCCATCGTCAAATCAGCCAGGAACAGGTGGAAGCAGTCAGCCACAGCTGACCCCTGAAGTACTCGCAAAGCTACTACAGCTGTTGCAGATGTAGACTCTGCAGAACCCTGCGGTCCAAAGGCGGAGGATTGAGATTCTGGAATTTTTACCAAACGAGGTGGAACTCTGGTTAACTCTCCTTGAAGGTCGTTTTAAAACAGAAAACTTACAAAACGACCAGAAGTACTCCCACATTTGTAGCAGCATGCCCGCAGAAATAATACGCCGCATTCCGGATATCATGGAATGCCCTCCGGTGGAAGCAGACAAATACAGTTGGTTCTGCAAAAAAATTAGAAATGTGTTTGGTAAAACTCAAAACCAAATAATTGATGATGTTATGGGTGGAATGAAGATAGGAGATGATAAACCCTCCACCTTCATGGCCAAATTAAGACAGAAGGCCGACAATATTGTATCACCGTTAGTCATTGGGAACCAGTTCTGCAAACAACTGCCCCAACATGTTGTGCAGTGTCTGGCAGCTATAGGTACTACGGTGATCAACAACTCCGAGGACCTAGACTTCTTGGCAAAGAGTGCCGATAGAGCATTAGAACACTCGAGATCATCATCCTCGATCAGTGCAGTATCAGCAGAGACCGGAGAACTAGCCCAGCTTAGAGCCCAGATAGCTCAGCTGACTAGTGAAGTAAAGAAGAAGAACAATATCAGCAACTCACGAAATAGTAGAAGTAACAACCGCTCGAAAAGCAGGAGCAATAATAGAAACAACGACAGGAAATCCAGGTCAAGAGACCGTAAGAGCAATTCTACAAGGGGCCAGAGTACAACTCCCCCTAGAAGAACATCGTCCCCCAAACCCCGGTCTCAAAACTGGGACAATAAATCCTGCTTCTTTCATAATAGATTTGGCGCAGAAGCCACCAAGTGCAACAACAGATGCCAATGGTGGGGAAAATCATACAGTAAATCGTCAAACTAGAAAGAGGGGTTGTCTATGCGGCTGAAGATCCCTCGAAAAAGTATTCACACCGCCTGTTCATCAAGGACAGGACAAATAGGAGACGTTACCTAATAGACTCAGGTGCTGACTTGAGTATTTTGCCAGTAAATAAGAACCAAAAGGCATTTCTTCCGAAATACTACCTCCGAACTGTGAATGGTCAAAACCTTCCAGCTTACGGAATAGAATCCAGCAAAGTAAGCATCGGTTTGCGAAGAGACATGACGTGGTCCTTCACAATTGCGGACGTTCCAACTCCGATCCTGGGCGCAGATTTTCTCGCGCACTACGGCCTGGTCATCGACCTCAAAAATGGAAAAATCATAGACAATAATACTGGTCTATGGGTGGAAGGCAAAACGCTAGCATACCAACTGGACACCAACATATCCAGCTGCACGAAAGTCGACGAACAATTCCTACAGATTCTGTCAGACTATCCTGGAGTTACTCAACCATCGATTCGCAGGCATCCGACCTATAAACATGACACAGTTCATTACATAGAAACTAAAGGACAGCCTTGCCATGCTAGAGCCCGCAGGCTACTGCCTGATAAACTCAAGGCAGCACGGGAATACTATGATCACATAATAGGAGAAGGCATATGCCGCCCCTCAAAAAGCTCATGGAGTTCCCCGATCCACAAGACCAAAAAAGCCAGTGGAGAGTGGCAAATCGTTGGAGACTACAGGGCCTTAAATGCCAAAACAGTTCCTGACCGCTATCCAGTCCCAAACATAATGGACTACAATGCGAATATGAAGGGTAAAACGATGTTCACAAAAATCGACATCAACTGGGCATTCCACCAAATTCCAATGGCCAAACAGGACATCCCAAAGACAGCGGTCATAACCCCCTTTGGTTTATTCGAATACCTTCGAATGCCGTTTGGACTCCGTAATTCTGCACAAACTTTCCACAGATTTATCAGTGGACTGTTTATGGATTTGCCGTTTGCTTATGCATATTTGGATGACATATGCATTTGCTCAGAAGGGGGGAGCAACAGCACGAGAAGAATGTAAGAACCATCGTACAACGTATACATGCTGCTGGACTTACCATCAATGTTGGAAAAAGTTTATACAAACAATCCAAGATTGACTTTCTCGGCTATCAAGTCTCAACCGAAGGCATTTCCCCTTTGAAGACCAAGGTAGAGCCCATACTGAAATTCCCGAAACCCTCAAACGTTGCAGAACTTAGACGCTTCTTGGGGATGGTGAATTTCTACAGACGTTGCATTACAAATGCTGCAGCCGAACAAAGTAAGCTGTTTGCATTAATAAAAACAAATAAGAAATAAGATAAGACTCCACTCGACTGGACTGAAGAAGCTGAAAAAGCCTTCAAAAAAATAAAAGAAACACTGGCAAATGCAACTCTACTAGCTCACCCAGATGAAAGTCTGCCGTTATGTGTCGCAACTGATGCATCCGACTTTGCTATTGGTGCAACACTGTACCAAAAGGACAATGACAAGAAGTTACCACTCGCTTTCTTCTCCAGAAAGCTATCAAAAACCGAGAAGAACTACAGCACATATGACAGGGAGTTACTGGGAATATTCGCTGCGTTGAAACATTTCAGGCAGAAATTAGAGGGTAGATGTTTCACTGTGTATACAGATCATAAACCCCTAACACACGCTTTCACGCAAAAGACAGAACCAGCTTCCCCAAGAAGAGCTCGACAATTGGACTACATAGGACAGTTGACTACGGACATCCAGTATATAAGTGGAGAACTCAACACTCCAGCTGATGCTCTTAGTAGGATCGAAGCCAGCTCGGCACCGTCTCAATTACCTTACGCTGAAATAGCTAAAGAACAGTTAAGGGATGCAGAATTGCAAGAACTGTTGTCGAACGATGACACAGCTCTCAAATTGAGACAAAGGAAAATCCCTGGTACTAATGTCTTACTAACATGCGACATTAGTAAAGGCAAGAATAGGCCATTCTTGCCGATAAAGTATCGCAAATTGGCTTTCAGTAGCGTGCACAATCTATCACACCCTGGACCAAAATGCACTGCTGGATTAGTATCATCAAGATTTGTTTGGCCTCGGATGAAGTCCGACTGCAACAAATGGGCTCACAGTTGCCTGAATTGCCAAGAGTCCAAAGAAGGAAGACACACTCGTTCGCCTCTCAAATCTTTCAAACAAACGGAGCGGTTTAAAACAATACACATAGACTTGGTGGGTCCATTACCCCCATCCCAAGGACACAGATACCTGTTAACGATGATTGATAGAGCAACCCGATGGCCAGAGGCAGTTCCTCTCTATGAGATGACAGCTCCCACAGTAGCTGCCAGGTTATACGACACCTGGATTGCCCGCTATGGCGTACCTGAAGTCATCATCACGGACCAGGGTCGTCAATTTGAAAGCTCGCTCTTTCAAGAGCTGTCTAAGAAGCTTGGTGCACAACACAATCACACCACAGCTTACCATCCTCAAGCAAACGGTAAAGTTGAGCGATGGCACAGAGCATTGAAAGCCTCCATCATGGCTTGCAACACCAAGAGATGGGTTGACATACTACCAACCATCCTCTTGGGCGTTCAATCTGCTCTTCAAACGGACACGGGTCACTCTGCAGCGCAATTAGCGCTCGACGAAGAGTTACGCCTACCAGGGGACTTTTTCACCCACTCGAAAGAAATTAGCCCCGAAACGCTCGTCCAAAACATACGGACTGATGCTAGTAGTTTTTTGAAACAGGCAGCTCGTCATGGCCAACCAAAGATTTACGTCTCCAAACACTTGGCCAAAACATCTCATGTGTTTGTAAGAGACGAGAAAATAAGATCTGCGTTGGAGAAACCATACGCCGGTCCTTATAAGGTTGTATCACGAGATGACAAGAATTTCGTGATACTAATTGCAGGTGAAGAAAAAACGATTTCAATTGACAGATTGAAACCTGCGTACCTTATAAATGACGACAGAAAAATGCTCCAAAGAGCAATAAGGAAGATGGCAGACAAGGAAACAATAGAAGAAAAACAGACTGTACAGCCCGATACTACACAAATATGAAAAGTTGAGGACAACTCAGTCGAAAAAGGTGATAAACCACAAAAATCACCAGAAGAAAAAATAAAAATAAAGAAAACGGTGAAGTTTAGTGACGAGATTGTCAAAATACAATACGATCCGTCGGCCCCCTTATGCCCTCGAAAAAGAGGCAGGCCCCTTGGCAGTAAGAAGCGAAAAAACCAAACTCCAACTCGGAAATCTGAAAGATTAGCAAGGAGAAACTAAAAATATTCACGAAAGTTAATATCCGCTGCGGAAAATACAAACCCGCATAAAAATACGTACGAGAATCTGGGAATATTTGTAACAAAAGAAATTCCTCAGATAAGCAGAGAAAAAGTCCGTACAATAAAAACACGACACAAATAAACAAATCCACGTGCAATACGGAAGAAAAACATTGCAACGTAATTCTATTGACAAACAATACAGATAACAAAATAGTCAATAGATCGTGACGTCACAAACGAAGAGTGCATTCCTTTGTGAAATACAAAATTCAAAGTACGAAAATTCAAACACGCTTAACTCTGCTTTTACTTAACCAATTTGAACCGGAAAACTTTTCAGCTAAAGAATATTCAATGCACTATCCCCTCCGAACATGTCTGAAACGAGATAACAACTTGGAATAAAGCTGCGATCAAAAATATTCTCGCAAAGTTTTTCACTCGCCTTTCTGCTGTTGACTAGAACACGCCGAAATTTTTCTATCATTTTTTCTTTTACCTTTTCTTTCTGTAAATTTACCTTGTTTTTCCTTCCTTATAATGTCGACCCCAACTAACACCTCATTCTCAAAACCTGAATTCCAATTCGTAGCTCCACCTGTACCTAAGCCTGTAAAGACGAAGGAACAATTGGAACACGAAACGGAAATCGAAAGAATTGAGAATGAATTGCTGATGGACACGACATCGGCTGCGGACATCTTTGAGATGATGTCCGCACCCCTTCCTGCCCTGATCTCGCCCCCAAAATCGCTGGAGAAGACACCGAGAGTGGAGTGCCCATAAGCATTTGTTTGCTTTAGATCTTTCAAAGTTCATTTTTAGAATATATTCATTTATTAGATTGTACCATGATTTGGACGATGTTTTTAGGCCATAAATAGATTTTTTGAGTTTTAATAATTTATTACTTTCCATTAATAAACCTTCTGGAGGTTTTAAATATATGGGGACTACAGCAGGGGAATTTAGATATGCTGTTTTCACATCATATTGTACCATTTCCAAGTCATATTTATTAACGATTGATAGGAACCATCTTACTATCCAAATTGGAATGACTGGGGCGAATACCTGTCCCAATTTGTATTTGGTTCTGTCCTTAAAACCCCTAGCAACTAATCTTGCTTTTGGTTGGTGGTATCCTTCATCGTTTGGTTTGGTTACAAAAACCCATCTTGTATCTATTGTTTTTAAAGATTTATCGTAATCTACTTCTTCCCAGATGTCCATTTCCCCCAGGGAAATAAATTCATCCTCAATAGCTTTCATCCATTCTTTTCTGAATGGGTTGTTTTTGACATCTGTTGGTATACAATCTTCGATCCACCTATTATCTATAGTTTTTGTGATGTTAAAAGTGTTTATGTTCACTATATTTTTAATAAAATTTGCAGGTTTAAGTACAAGTTCTTGTTCGCAATTTTTTAAACTTGATATATTTTTATTTTTGTCAAATTTGGCATCACATGATATATTAAATTTGTTTGAAAAAGGATCTTTAATGCAGTATCCTGTAGTGGTATATCCCATAAGTTTTCCCTTTTCTCCCCTTGGTGCAAATTTTGGGTCGATTCTTTGTTCATTTTTATTTTTTGATTCAGTCACATTCTGTTGTCGAACTTCGAGTGGAATGTGTCTATATACTGAAGATTCAAAAATTTTTAAATTATCCAAATTTGGTTTTTTGCCAAAAAAAATTTCGCATGAAGTTTTGTATTCTAAGTTTACCCTTGTTGGTGATCTATTTATTAATTATGCAACTGTAGCTATTGCATGTGCCCAATACTTAATATCTAGATAACCATCAATTAGTAAGCTTCTTACTCTATTCATCAATGTTTGATTTTGACGTTCAGCTATTCCGTTTAATTCTGGTGAGTAAGGAACCACATTTTCTATTTGTACTCCATTGTCTTCACAAAATTTTACTAATTTTTGATCAGTATATTCTTTAGCGTTGTCGCACCTTATTTGACTTATTGGTGTTTCGGGGAATTTATTCTTCTTTGAAAAAAATATATTTTTAAATTCTGTAAATACCTGACTTTTATTTGATATTGGTATCCCGAAGGTGTATTTACTATAGTTGTCAATAAATGTCAATATATATTTCTGATTAGCTATTGTGGGTGTGAAGGGTCCTATAATATCGGAAGATATAATTTCTAGTCTTCTTTGGGGTTCATTTCTGACATTATTATGACCTAGACTTTGGCTATTGGCTATTTTACAAATTTCACAATTAATGAAATCATCATCTTTAAAATTAATTGTTTTCGGAATTCCTGTTGTGACTTTATGTAAATATCTCATATATTTTCCATTTAAATGACCCAATTGTCTATGCCAAATCATTTTTTTATGGTTATTGGTGTTGTTTTGAATTATTTCTAGTGAATTATCTGAAATTGTTTTTTTTTTTAATTATTATTATCCTCATTATTATTATTTTCTATTATAGTATTATTTTCTATATTATTATTATTTTCGTTATTTTCTTCTAAATTATTATTATTATTATTAGGTTCTTCTTCCTCTTCTTCTATTTCTAATTCGACAGAAAAGGAATCCCATTTGTCATCACTTTGATTTTGAGTGACGGGCATACATGTTTTTGGTATATTTATATAATCATAATTTACTTGAAAGACACCATCAATTTTATAAGATGTAAATAAAATGTCTCCACTTTCTATAAAGTATCTTTGTATTTTTTCTTTTCCCTGGTCCATATGTAATATTCCGGATTCTGTCACTTTAATTCCAGACATAATATCTAATGACAGATCTGGTACATAATGGACTTCTAATAATTCAATTGCTGTTTGAATTTTATTTTCATTTTCTACTAATATTCTCATATTTCCTAATGTGTAGCATATAAATATGTGTCTTTAAGTGCCAATTGTAATTTTACAGGCATTTTAAATTTTGTTACATTAATTAATTTTTCAATGTTTGATGTGAGATGGACTTCCGCCCCCCCATCAAGTAACATTTTTTTTTTTAGTGGTATGTAGTTTTCATTTTATGTGTTATCTTTAATTAATTTTTTTAAAAGCCAATCTTTATTATTATTGTATTCTCTTGCTGTATTCATGCTTTCTGGAGTAGTTCCGACAACTCAATTTTGAAAAAAAATAATAAAATTTATTTTCTAAAAAAAATTAATTCCAAAAAAAATTTATTTTATTCTTTGAGAAAAAAAAATTATTTTATTTTTAATTAATAATTATTTTTATTTAAATTATTAATTTTCGTAATATTATTCGTGTGTATATTGTATTTTAAAATATGAAAAGAGAAAAAAAGAAAAAAAATATTCCAACTGAGAATATATTTCAAAAGCGAACTTGAAAAAATCTTGTTTGATTTTGAATCCTTGTAAATGTATATAACAAAGGATCTATTGAAAATTATTTTTGAAAGCTATCTATAATATTTTATTGTAAAAAATGTTCAAGTTTGTGCATTAGTATTTTGAACAAAAGAATTTTGTGACATGAAAGTTCACAAGTAAACCTGTCCGATATGACAAAGGATTTTTTCTTTTTGTGACAATGACTTGTTAAATTACGAAATTTGTTCAATTATGAAAGTATTTTGCTTGTTAGTATTATATTATATGTTTTAATTTTCGTAATTTTACGTATTTTTAAAGAGGATTTTCTCTCTCAAAATTTTCAAGAAAAATTCTAAAAGATTCTATCGAGTCCAAAGCTTGAATACTGAAAATATTTTTTGAGATTTCTATAAATTTTGCGACTTCGATACCTCTTTTATAATGGATTATTCCACTAACATCTACTGAAAAAGTTTCTAAAACTATTTCTCCTGAAAATGTTTTCCAGAATGGAAATTCAATTAAATTAATTCTTACATTCGTTATTTTTTTGTTTTTGAAAATATTTAATAATTTTTTATAATCTTTTTCTTTAATTTTGATTGTTCCTTAACAGTTTGATGTGCAATTAGCAATTTGTTTCCAAAACCTTATCATTCGTAACCTCCTTTATTCGAACTTATTTTTAAGCTTAATTGTCCTGTGAATTTTTCACTTGATTTTTACCGAACTAAAGGGGGTTCTTGAAATTAAGCGTTTTGGAAAGTGAAGGTAAAAAATTCTCAATAAAAAAATTTTTATATTACGAATGTCGCTCAATATCCCACAAAATCACTGAATATATCCCTTCGTTTTCCGCAATAGTAAATGAAATATATAATTTGAAAATATCGAAAATTACATTACCCGTAATCTGTGGAATTCAGTTGATTATTTCCCAGTTGAGTTTGTGAGTAATTAGCGTTTTCCCGTGCGTGAGTACTCGGATTAGTCTTAGATCGTCCTCAGAAAATTTCAGCCTTGGCAGCATACAGATCGGTTGAACAACAGCACTTGATCGATGAAATTTTGATGATGATTTTTAGCGGATGATGGCGTTCGAAGATCACGATAATTGAGTTCGATGTAACAGCAATCTCCGATTTTGAATTTGATTGTTGATTCACCTTACTGTAACAGATGATCCAGGTCCGAAGTAATCTGCAATCCCACAGCGATAATCCTTTTTTGTTTCACCTTACCACAAAAAGACGATCCAGTATTTTTCGGAAGATGATTAAAATGGCGTTGAATTATTTTGGCGCCAACGTAATTTAATTTAACTTCGAATAATTTTCGATGAACTTTTCGAAAAATTAAACGAGAAAAAAAATCCACTGAGATAACAACTCACGAATTAAATTATACTTCGTAAAAAAAATTAACTTTTAAATGAAAAAAGGCTTATAGTTCCTTTAACTTTTGGATACTATAGCAAAAAAAATCAAAATGAAAGATTAAGTATCAATCTGTACTAACTGTTCAGGAATCGCTGCTCTGCCTACCATGAAGTGAGGTTGAAATCCAAGGAAAGAAACAAGTTAGTTAGAGATACTGTAACGCAATGATCTAAAGTACAATTTACAAGTTTGAGGAAGATGAATGATCTCCCTCCATTACGAGTTCAAAGTTTGAGTGGGAAATGAGTTTCAGCGTTCTCGGGTGAATGAATGAAAAAAGTCGTGTTTGTTTGCACAACCTGAATATTGTTAGTTCGCGTTATCGAAAGTAGTTGCGCTAAGTGTTAGGAAGCGAGTGTAGGTGGAGTGTAGAACAACATTATGTAACTCGTAGGACTTTATCTCTCACACATCTTGAACACTGCTTGATCTCGGACGTGTATAGTTTTTGTTGCTTTAATGTATTATAATATTTCAAATTAACTTGTTCACTTTCTTCAGATCCAGAAACCTCACATCAAATATTGAAAATTTTTCGTCATTATCAGTTTTCAGCAGTTAGAATTGAACTTTCTTTATGTTTCAATATTTCTACTTTGATGAGGATGACGATGATATGAAGTTCGACATTGTGGTATTTGCTAGGTAAAATTTTGGCAGATATCTCCATTATTCGGCTAATTAGAATCAAAATATCGCATACTCACACCCACTAAATTCTTTCTAAAATCCAATTAGAATTTATAAGGACTTGTAAAATTATTCAATTATATAATATCCGTAATATTCTAAATTAGAATCGTAACAGGAATAACATGATGGAAGAAGTAAAAATTCTGATTAATTGATAAGGACTTTTCCATCTCAACACTATGTGTTTATTCTGAACGGTGAGAGGATTTCACCTGTGTAAACAATGCTCTAATTCCTTCTGTTTACTAAGTTGTTACCCACGCTTTTATTTTGAACGCGCCCCAGGAAATCCAGAAATCGATCAAAAAACTAAAATCCTGTAAACGTAGAAAAAAGAAACCATCCTTGCCCCCTTGCTACCATGAAAGATGAGACACCAATCAGCAATCACCATGAGCAATAGTGAAAATAGCAATTCAAATAAAAAAAATTCAAAATTTAGTCCAATTATGTCAAATTGAACAGGAACGATCGGAAAATTCATAAAATGTATAAATTTTTAAAATTAAGTACTGACAATGAAACGAAAAAACGTTACGTATATTTGAATAGAAAAATTCGCTCCGGTGATCCATTTTGAATAAATTACGAAATCACTTATTAAAAGTTGAAATTTTTATGAACTTAGGAGGCTGCAGTAAATTATGTTGAAGTGTTAAACACTCATAAACTCCGAAAACAAGGTAAACGTCAGATAATATAGAACCAATGCAGGTAGAATTTTTTTGAGGAAAAGAGAAACGGACAGGTAATCCCCATCATAAATTATAATTGTTCTTTCTGGTTAAATGGATAACTGCAGGAAGAATAGCTTTCAATTGACATCTTTTCTACGAAGAAATTTTTCAAGAAAAATAAAGCCTCAAAATTTTGTTTCTACAACAGTATGAAAACAAAGAGGGCTTACGATGATCGTCAAACACTAGGCTTGCCAAAGAGAAACCAGCTAATCACTTTTTTCCGTACGATTAGAACGAATTAGGTGTTCCGAAGAAAATAATATTGCAAACGAGTAATGAGATCAGTCAGATTTTTGATAACAGAAAATTATACTCAGCGACACGGTGTCCGAGTAGGCATACCCTCTTAAAGTTTACCGAGCCTGGAGTTACTTTTTGATGAACGTGGAAACATGAATAGCATTATAACTAAAAACTGCCGCATGAATGTTACCGAGAAAGTGACACCACTTTTTAAACGGCAACTGTTTTTCGAATCCAAACAAGATTCGGAATAATTTAGTCATAATCATAGGTGAATAATTAGAGCTACAATTTAAAATAAAATTGGCGGTTTTGACTAACTTCACGTAAACTTAAAATAACAGCTACAACCGTCGTTTAATTCCCAATATTACGGGTAGAAATATAAATATAAAATTGGAAGAGAATAAAAATAGATTAATAAACTCGTTAGTTAGACAACTGCTTCATAAGTTCATATTTTTACTCAACAAGGAAATAAATATGCGTAAATTCACAGAGAAACAAGTTACAGGTTTTTGATCATAAACAAGAAAACAGAAAATAAGAAACAATTTTGAAACTAAACCAGTACCTTCATATCTTTCAATCTATGAAATAAATCATCGATACCTGAAATTCCTAAAACAATTTATTTGGAAAATAACAACCAATATTTAATATAAAATGTTAATCAAAAAATCACACTGAAAATGTGATTTTTTTCTCCAATTGATATATAAAGTATAGCACAAAAAAAAAAATGAACCAGTACTTGCAATAAACGATCTTAATTTCACTGAGTGCAACCGCAACACTACATAAAATCATCATAATCATCAATGGTATAGGCTGAATACTCATCATATGCCTGTATTTAAAACAGACAAATTAATTTACTCACAGCGACGATTATGTATATAAATTTGATTTAATAATAAAACTGTTCATCAAAACTTACCAAGTCACTGCCTTCAACACGAAGCCTAGCTTTACCTTTGCCTTTCGATTTTTTTCCTTTTTCTACTTTTTCAACTCTGATTTTTTCATTGAACATATTATCCATGTTCATTTTCAACTTCTTCAATTCGTTTGACGATACTGCACATGAAATTCAAGAATTTTAGAATAAAATAGAAATAAAATTTAATTTTTTTTTCATATTCATTGATGCATCTCAACTTCACATGAAAGAATGTAGGATGTTTTAAAAATAAAGCTATGGAAATATCAGAAAATTTTGTCACAAACTAAAACTTTTTCATACTTCCACAAAGGATTAAAATTTAGCTCGGCGCTTAATAAGTTGAGCTCTGATGTTCAAGGCGCACTAATGCAAAGTTGTTTCTTACTGGCCATTCACCATTTATACGTCATTTTCTATGTCATATTGCCTATCTTTTTCAGAGCTCAACTTATTTGGCGTCGAATATAATTATTTGGCAACCGTTAGACAAACGCTGTTTTGAAACACAAAAAGTTGATTAATTACTTACAATTGGCTGAAATATCTCTCACAAGTTCTTCAATGAATAATGGAAAATGATCTGATTTCTTGTAAAGTAATATTTTCCTGCACAAGACATCCTTAAATTCGGTAAATTGCTCTTTAGTTTTAGGATGAATACGATCTACCATCAATTCTTCATCAGTTAGACCTGTTAGAAGAGAAAAGTGATGATGACGTAAGGGTGGAAATTGAATAATTAAACATTTTCAAAATAATACTTACGAATATACGGAATACATACCCAACATTTCCTTAGCAACCTCAAAATCAGCTTCTTCTTGAAGTTTTTGACGTCGTAATTTCTCAGCGTGGATTTGTTCTGGAGTCATATTTGTTTCATCTATATCGTCATATAGTTCTTGGGCTTTCAATCTTTGTCTACGTTCTATCTCTTTTCGCTGAGAATAATTAAATATTAAATAACAAAAATAAATAAAATGAAAAACGAAAGAAATAACAGACGTGGCTAAGTAATAACCTCTCTTTCTTCGATTTTCTCCTCGAGTCTAGATTTTGGCTTTTTAGATTGAGCACTGGCTTTTTTTGGCTGCTCTTCTTTTCTCTTATCTTCATCATCATCTTCCCAACTATCCTGTGAAGAATTAGAAATTTACGAATTTATCATTAAACGTCAGAAATAATATTCGTGTTGAACACTGTATGGATGAATGAAAAACAAACCTTCACTACTTCTTCTTCGTCTTCTCCATCCCACTTGTTTACAATTCCAGTCGTAGGATTACTTAGTGCAGCAGAAGGTTCGAAACTTTCAGAATCTGGAATCGAGAAAACGAAATTATTACACATCATCATAATAGTTTTATTGGTTACGTCAACACTCGTGACTGATACAGAGGAATTTATAAATTTTGTATAAAATTGAGGTGAAATAGAAAGTTATTATCTACTTCGAGCATGATCTGCAAAAAAAATGGATGACCGATGAATAATAAATACAAACATACCCCAACTCATTTTGTCAAACCGCTACTTCCGGAAAACTTCAAAAGCAATTAAAAGAATAAATTAGCAGATTGTAAACTTTCACTAATGCAATGTATTTGTCAAATGAGTGTAGATTAATTATATTCAACATCACTACAATAATAAATAATTTAGTAACAAGTAGAATAGCGCAACAATATCAGATCTGTTCTATCCTTCCGACGGAAAAGAATCCGAGAAGAGTTTTATAAAATTCAAGTTATTACCCTTACACGTTATCAAAATCCTTCCTTTATTTCTTTCTAGTTTAATCGATGGATTTCTGTTATTTTCTTGAACATCACAGTAAACTTTAAAACCTGTAATTTTAACGTAATTTTACTCGCAACTCACTAAACACAGCAAAAAGTTATCGTTGGTTATGCTAGGCAATAAGCTTTTTGAACTAACACTAGACTACTAGAGGCACATTGTCCGCAATCGAATCAAATCTCCCTGTCTCTGACTAATTGTGATTTTTCGCGGAGTTTTCTTCTTCGTCAATTATTAGCTGTGTTTGATTGGACTACACTAACTTACACCAACCTACACCGGTAGGGATATTCCACAAATATTCATGTAAAACTAGACATAAAGTCGTATAACATTCCTACATTTGTGGAATCGCCCTCCCGGTGTAGGTTGGTGTAAGTTGGTGTAGTCCTATCAAACAGAGCTATTGTAAATTTCAGTTCCATCAAAATTCACAATCATGGCCTGCATTAGTTATTTTCAAAAATTAAGATCTTCCATCCAAGGAGAATACTATCTGGTGTCTTCACGGATCTCAGAGTTTCATTCTGTTTTTCCAACCAAAAATAAATAAAAAATATTTGCGCAAAAATTAAAGGAAGTTGAAATGGGAACAGTAATAAATAATTTCAATGTATAATAAATTAAGATAACCGTATAATGTATAATCTGGCATATAAATTCAATTAGAAATAACTCGCCCAAAACAATTGCAACCTGTTCAACCTTATTCGTGTAAAACACGATATGCGAAGAAAGAATTAATCAGAAAGCAATTATTTCATAAACGCAAAGTAATAAAAAAAGAAAATTATCAAAGAATAAAATAATTTTTTAAACGTATGTACAAAAATTGGCATTTAGAAGTTGTTTTGTACGAGAAATGAAAGAAATATATATATACATTTATTTTCATCCGTTATTATTCAAAATACGAAAATAAATGAAACAAACATTTTAAAAAATACGGAATTTGTAAGATGCTGAAAACCGAATACGTTCATTGTTATCGTTCTTGCAGAATGAGTGTTTCCTGCGGATATAATTTCAACTCTTCGAACGTACTATTTGGATTGATGGCGGTCAACTGAAATAATGAAAATTTTATGTAGGTAAGAAAAATTTGTTCAATAGTTGTTGGGTGATAAAATAATCATTAGATACATACATCTCGCCTCGGGAAACTTGTAATTATTTTATATTCCGCAACATCGTATCCTCGAACCACGAGAAAATCTTGGAGTAACTGTAAAAATATTCAAGAAATTAGTGCCAAAATGAGTAATAAGGTACAAGAGAAAGGCTCAAGCTCAATGCAACATTCCGAAGCAACTGCTTCGAATAACTTCTCAACAAGTACAATATTCAACGTTACATTTTCAGGAAAATCTGGAACGTTAATTGATGTAGGAGCCTTGCTCTCTGAATCAAATGATGGAAAGAAAATAATACTAAATAATGAGTAACCTTATTCTTCAATTATTTATAGAACTCAAATTTTTTCAACAGATACGAACATTGCTTTTACGGTTGAATTCTTAAATTTTTTCCATAATCAATAATTAAATCTACCTACATAAAAATATATGTACAACTTTGTTAAAGAGGTAATTCTCAAGTCACTGTTGATATTCAAGTATCATTCTTGCATCTGGCCTAAGAAAATCTAAAGACAACATAACAAAATCACTCATTCAATCAAGTGAAAATGAAAAAGCAGTCACTCAATTCACATTAAGCGTAGAGGTAAGGTGCTCGGTTTTGCGATCAAAAAGTTGTGAGAGCTCGACTGCTCGAGATCGGCTGCCATCGCATTCTCGACCCAAAATGGCGGTGTATTTGATTTGGTTCTATGGGTGCTGCGGTACGGGCTGATATATTATTGAAAGTAGCGTATTTAAGGTAGTTTTTTGGGATGTTTAAACACATTGACCCAAAAAAAAATCAATTTGTTGTTTTAAACTCGATAAAAATAACATAATTATCTAGTGTAATTCTATGCCCTCCATTTTTTCAGACCTAAATACGCTACGGACTCATTGGCCACAGGATTCCAATTCGATATTAAATATATCCTCAAGATGCTGGGTAAAATAGTTACATAACCAAAAGCCCAATAAATAATTACACCGCTCTCTCAATAATAACATTTCAACTTGGTGGAAAGAAATAAAATATCCATGATTATATTCTTTTGATACTTCATGACTTGAAAATTGAACAAGGTTAGCTGCATGAAAATACAATTCTCGCGAAATAATTTAATGTATCGATATAAAAATGTGGGATATAAATTCATACGCTCATTATGACACTTCAACTGAACGTTCAATTCCAATTTCGTTGATATTTCAACTCTAAATAAAAGTTCAGAACGAAGAAATGTCAGTTCTAAAAAAAAAACATCTGTAGAAAATAGCATACCTGCAAGGTTGAAAAATTTGTGTGATAACGGGCACGAATGCAAACCTGCCTACAAATGTTTTGAATGTATTCATTTTTAGTTTGTTTTAAAAATTTCAAGAATCAATGCTACAGAGACAGCATAACGAAATTTACAATAGTTTGATAGACTTGACATCATGATTAGATTTTCAAATTTTTCATTATCCAGCTTGTACATTATACAATAAAATATAAAAATGTGAAATTCGGCCCTCTTTAGAGCACAGTGGGGGCTAAAGAATGGGTCAAATGAAAAGATGAACATTAAATTGAAATTCAATACTATTTAATGGTTCCATCGGATTTATTCAATTATAGGTAATTTCTACAGGTACAGCAGGATATAAAACTGCTTCCCAAAATTGCGAGGTTTTTAAACCAGCGATCGATCGCATAGACATTGTAATGTCGAAAAATCAAATGTCAAACAATAACCAGGTCTTTTAAAAAAAATTTTTAAATCAACCAGTAAACAGAATATTGAAAATTTATAAAGTTTATAATCATTCAACCCCTGAAAACACAGACCTGGGTGTTGGCTGTGAGCAGTCTAAAAATTATAAAATAAGATACAAATAAATAAAATAATTGAGAAGCAGACATGAAAGTGAAGCTTCCACCAGCTGTGTAGAAACAGAAGAGAAATTGGGGTTAAAATACCCCAAAATTTCTTAGAATACCTCAAGTGCCTTCGAAAAATAATCTACAATTAGGCTGTTGCTTGAAAAAGTTTAACAAAAAGCCAATGGTGGGTCGAAAGGAGGGAGACAAAGAGTCATTTGCCCTCCCACATTCCTAAAAAATATATATAAATTTTCATAAAATAAGTAAGAACTATTCATAAATTTTTTTGCTCCCTCTGCTCTTACCAAGAGGCATCACCATTTAAAAATGTCCCCCCACAAAAAACTTTAATTATGCTGCAGATATGCCTCTGGATTTCACAATCATGAATCATCATAATTGCTTCCTCCAATAAAAGCAAAACTTCATGAATAATTTTTAGACTACAGGTTTTCAATATTTTTCAGCCAAGCATCTTCAAATAGATGAAAAATGCTCACAACTTCACTCTGACGCGTACGAATACTTCAGCCTGAATCACAGGCAATCTGTGATTCCACTGTGCTCCAAAAAAAGAGGGTTGCGCCAGATTTAGAAATGCTGCCACTGACAATTGGTTCGACGGTCTCAAGGTGGAAAAAAATAGAAGTTAAGGTGTACCTCAAATAACAGTGGGATAGTTTAGTTTTACAATTCTGATTTAAACCAGGTTCAGCGGGAAAATAAAGTTTTACAATCCATTGAACGAAGTTCAATCATACTGAACCACAGTTCAACTTTACTGCCAGATTTCCACGAGTCAACTGTTGGTTCAAGTTTCTCATGGCCTGGTTTATCCACTTATCCACAGAGTATTAAATATAATAAAGGATACATGCGAGATGAAAAACAGCATCATTTTTGAGGCAAAGTATTCCCACTTCTAAGGAACTGAACAATGGCCCGAGTAACTCGTGACATCAAATTTTGTTAGTTTGGATGCTACTGAAAAGTAAACCAAAAAAATGGTAAAAGGGTCATCTGTGAAAGCTTCTACCAGAATATCCATTGAAAACTAAATTAAATATTATATGCTATATTAACGCTCATATCTTCTTCTACAAATGTAATAATCAAGTAATTGAATTTACCAATATTTAAACGAAATATTTAGCATCAAACAATATGGATTTTTACACCAATATTTCTCATTGTAAAAATACAATTTTTCAATTAAATATTTTCTTATCCTCGAGGGGTACATTTCTTTAAAGTAGGATGATTGACGATCATTTTGAGCATTTTCCAGCTCATAATATCAAGTAGAAAGTGAAAAAATACTTTGCAAAGAATTGTTTTCATTTATTGATCTTTTATCACTCGTATTTCTAAAGATTTACCCGTATGTTACTGCGAGTGTATAACTTTTTCAGTTCCTTTTTTAAAAAAAACTTAGAAACCAAGGTAAGATTTTATGTTGAATATAAATAATTACAAATATTAAGTTGGGCTGAAGTTTAAAACATAATACTAAAATCATTAAGTCTGGTCCTTGGCTTAGTAAGAATCTTCGTACAGAATTTCAGGACTATCGAATAAAATTTGCAATCGGTGCCACGGTAAAAAAGAAAGTAAGGGGATTGTATTTTCAAATACAAAGTCTCGACCAAAGGCATTTCCCCCCTAAAGACCAAAGTAAAACCAATATTGATTTTCCCAAAACCCTCAAATGTCACTGAACTCTGGCGTTTCTTGGGGATGGTGAATTTCTACAGACGTTGCATGAAGAACGCAGCAGCCAAACAAAGTGAGCTGTTTGCACTAATAAAAACAAATAAAAAGAAAAATAAGACTACACTCGATTGGAATGAAGAAGCCAAACAGTCCTTTGAGAAGATCAAAGAAACACTGGCAAATGCAACGTTATTGGCTCATACAGACAAAAGTTTGCCATTATGCGTACGTACCGATGCCTTAGATTTTGCTATTGATGCAACCCTGTACCAATTGGATAAAGACAACAAGAAATTACCTCTAGCTTTCTTCTCCAGGAAGCTCTCAAAAACAGAAAAAAGTTATAGCACATATGATCGGGAATTGCTCGGAATTTTTGCTGCTTTGAAACATTTCAGGCATCAACTAGAGGGTAGATGTTTTACTGTGTATACAGACCATAAACCCCTAATACATGCTTTCACACAAAAAGCAGAACTGGCATCACCAAGAAGAGCACAACAATTAGACTACATTGGTCAATTAACTACAGACATCCAGTATATAAGTGGAGAACTTAAGACTCCAGCTGATGCTCTAAGTAGAATCGAAGCTATCTCAGCTCCTGTCCAATTACCTTATGCTGAAATAGCTAAAGAACAGTTTAAGGATGTAGAATTGCAAGAGTTGTTATCAAACGATGATACTACTTCCAAATTGAGACAGCAAAAAATTCCTGGTACTGATGTTTTATTAACATGTGACATCAGTACAGCTAAGAATAGGCCATTTCTACCAACAAAATATTGCAAACTGGCTTTCAACAGTGAACACAAGCTGTTATGCAGTGCTAATTTAATGTTGGCAAGGTTTGTTTGGCCACGAATGAAGTCTGACTGCAACAAATGGGCTCACAGTTGCCTGAACTCCAAAGTAGGAAGGCACACTTGCTCGTCACTCAAATCCTTCAAACAAACAGAGAGGTTTAAAACAGTACATATGGACTTGGTAGGCCCATTGCCCCATCACAAGGACACAGATACCTGCTAACAATAATAGACAGGGCAACACGATGGCCAGAAGCAATTCCTCTCCACAAGATGACAGCTCCAACCGTAGCTGCCAGGTTATATGACACCTGTATTGCGAGGTATGGCATACCTAAAAGCATAGTTACAGATCAAGGTCGCCAATTTGACAGCTTGCTCTTTCAAGAGTTATCTAATAAGCTTGGTGTTCAACACAGTCATACCACAGCTTACTATCCTCAAGCCAATGGCAAAATTGAGAGATGGCACAGAGCACTCAAAGTCTCTATCATGTCACATGATACTAAGAGATGGGTAGAAGTACTTCCTACCATCATCTTAGGCCTTTGATCTGCCCTACAAACCAATACAGGTCATTCTGCAGCGCAATTAGCATTTGGCGAAGAGCTATGCCTCCCAGGGGATTTCTTCACAGAATCAGAGGAAGTTAGCCCCGAAATAATGGTGCAAAATATACGAAATGACGCCAGTAATTTTCTCAAACAGGCAGCTCATCATGGCCAGCCAAAGATTTATGTCTTAAAACATTTGGCCAATACATCCCATGTATTGGTGAGAGATGAGAAAATAAGATCTGCGCTGGAAATACCATACGCCCGGTCCTTACAAAGCAGTATCACAAGATGAGAAAAATTTTGTGATACTCATTGTAGGCGAACCAAGAACAATTTCAATCCACAGATTGAAGCCTACCTATTTGGTGAGTGATGACAAAAGAATAACGAGAACACAAAGAAACAGCACAGAAAATATGCAGACAGATTCACAAACAAATTCACAAGAATCAGTTGAAACAAGTGAAATAGCAAATTCACAAACACTGAAAACACAAAAAACAAAAATAAAAAAGTCTGTAAAATTTTCGGACAAAGTTACTACAAAAAATTTGATCCAAAGGCCCCCTTGTGCCCACTAAAAAGAGGCAAGCCCCTAGGCAGTAAAAAATTCAAAAATTCCCACCCTTATCACAAGTTCGAGAGGTTAATGCGAAGCAAATAAAGATTTACTCCCGAAAAAGTAATATCCGGTATGAAAATAAAAACCCCCTCAAAAATAGGCGATGAAAATTGGAATTCCACGAGACAATAGAAACTCCGGAGATAAGCAAACATAGGAATGCCAACAAAAAGAAAATGGCACGAATAAATAAACCCACGTGCGATACGGAAGAAAACATTGCAACATGCTTTTGTTGTCACCAAACAACGATAATCTACGTCACAAGTGGAGATTCTTTTGTGGTCAAAATTTGAAAAATACATTCTAAGTTTATTTCAGGCATAACTCTGCTTAAACCAATCAGAACTTAACCGGAAAATTTGCATACGGCCGAGAATTTTAAGTGCTATCCCCTCTACGACTTGATAAGAACATACGAAAAAGAAAAAATGGAACTGTAATGGTAAATCAAAACTTGCAGTAAATTCACCCATTTTAGAACTGTCTCAGAACTTAGACATGTTTTCTAAACAATATTTTTGCTCTCCATTCTCCTTATCCATCTAAAATGTCATTCCACAAATCCTCACCAGCTCTTCCCAAATCTCCCAAGACCGAAAACACACAAGAAGCTGCTGACAACTCACAAACTCAGCAACTTCTCAAACAAAAAAAGGAATTGGAGAGAATAGAAGAAGAACTACGAATGAACACGATAACATCCGTTGAGAAAATCCTCTCTCCCCCTTGATTGCCAACCCCGGAAACCCCAAGGCTGGAACCAACTCCTCCACCAATTTGAGAACCTGTGAAGTTCCTTTTCATGGCTGAGAGGCATCTAACAAAAAAGCGTTGATGGCTGCCTCAACCTCGGGGACTTCAAACTCCCCGATGTTGACCCACTGCCCCATTACTCCCACCACCACCCTTACACCTACCTAAAAAACCAACCACCGAAGTGTAGGGGAGAAGGCAGTTGTGCTCTATACCAGGCACGCACCGACAAACAACGTCAATCTTACAAATGCGTTGGTGCTGCAGTGGGCAGTGCACTGGTCAAGTGGGAGGCCAACCAGAAGAGATGTTAAACAGGCAAGTCCCCCCAGGCCAACGCAATTTATCATTTTTGTGGCGCAATAACTAGAGGTTAGTTGTGAGGACTCACTGGTATGACTTATAGGGGCTTGGACCCCTCAATAACAGTTGCCACCCAAAAGGACTGGCAAATAATCGTCCTTGTGACGTTAAACAAACACAAAATACGTTCGATCGTAATTACCTTCATGTACTTGCAGGTAATGTACGAGTACCGAATTGTGACTTATCTCGACAATCCGATGATGTCACAATCCGTACACAAACCAGCCCATCATCTCTTATCACTACAAGAGATGACGCAACTGGGCCACCCTCACTTACGTACTTATTCTTTACGTACATGTGTATGTGTGTGTGTGTGTAATTAAGCCAGTATATAAAGCGCCCAAACCGGCTCTAAAATTGCCAGTGTTTGCCCAGGTTTTGGCTTACCTATATGTTAAATATGATGTGGCTGAACACGCTTAAATTCTGTTGAATTTACCTTCTGGTGAGAATACTTTCTTACAACAAGGTATTCCACAAGACAGTTATCCTTTTTTTTTTTAATTATTAATTTTTATCATAGCAATGCCAAAAACTAAACCAGTTTTTAAAAATTCTAATAGACAACAACCATGAAGACAACCCTGGTAAAAAGAATGAAGAAAATTCCAAATGATTCGGAGCAAAATTGAGCGGGTGAGAAGGGGGAGAGAAAGTATTTTTTTTGTTCGCCGAAATACACCATTAACAAGGTCAAGGTAAGCCCATTCATGTAACTGTTACTGTGGTCATTTAATAAACATTTTTCAAAAGTGATATAAATCCTAAAATGCCACACAACACAAGAATATAAAATGATGTATCTACATATTTGTATTTTATTTTCAATGTAAATTAATATTTGTAATTATTTATATTCAACATAAAATCTTACCTTGGTTTCTAAGTTAGTTTCGGAAAGGAATTAAGAAAATTGTTCTTTCAGACTCACAGCAATATACGGGTAAATCTTGAGAAATATGAAAGATAAGAGATAAATAAATGAAAATAATTCTTTGCAAAGGATTTCCTCACCTTCTACTTAATATCATGAGCTGGAAATGGCTCAAAGTGATCGTCAATCATCCTACTTTAAAGAAATGTACCCCTTGCTGATAAGAAATTAATATTAAGTTGAAAAATGATATTTTTACAATGAGAAATATTGGTGCAAAAATCCATATTGCTTGATGCTAAATATTTCGTTCAAATATTGGTAAATTTAATTACCTAATCATTACATCTGTAGAGGAAGATATCAGTGTTAATATGACATATAAAATATAATTTAATTTTTGATAGATATTCTGGTAGAAGCTTTCAAAGATGACCATTTTTCCATTTTTTTTGGCTTACCTTTCAGTAGGATCCAAAATTAACTGACAACAAAATGTGACGTCAGAGTTACTCAGTCCATTTTCGTCTCATTTTAATCTATGAAATTCGGTTTGATGTGTTTTCTGAATTATTTATATTTATTCGTTCATTTAATTCAATTACCTGAAAAAAATTTTTTTAATAATTGTTAATGGGCCCAAGTACAAATGAACAAATTTGAATTTGGTACTGTAAGGATGGGGACAACTACTTCAAAAGTGGTGTCATTTTTTGTAGCAGCATTTAGATGGGCAAGCGTTCTCCATTATATTTAATACTCTGGGGCGTGTTCTGTAATTCGTTTGGAAGACACCCGAGGACACCCAAATGTCAACTAACCATTCTGTAATCACAGAGTGATCTGTGTAAAGTCACTCTGAACTATTCCATAACCCAGTTGGATGATGTCCGGATGTCTTCCAAATCTACTTACCCTCGAGTAGGTAGATGTGGACGATATTTTTGAATTATGGTGAATTATTGATTAGTTTATTTGTTTACATGATAAAAACATTATGAAGATAGTAAAGAGAAGGATAGTGACATATATATCTCCCCGAGTGCATTCTGAAATAACATTAATTACTCTCACTCTGATAACGTCATTTTATCAACTCTTTCAGAATGATACAATAAGTTATCCGAGAATTAAAGAATGCACCCCTGTAGGTTGATCACAAGATTTTTTCACTGACAAATTGCAAATATATATGGTTGCTAAACACTATCCAATGAGGGATTCTGCCTGAAAGATCAACTGTGGCGTTTGCGGCATTTTATATAGGTAACTATGTGAACAAAAAAACGAGAAAAAAGCATGGTAAGTATATAGCAGTCTTCAAATACTTCTTCGTAATTTTCTTAAAATAAAATTTGGCTTTTTATTGGATATACCAAACTTAAAAGGAGACTCTAAGGAATAAAATGAGATCAAGAACAATAATTTTGAATTCTCAGAAGCTGAGATAGTAAAAAAAAAATTCTCAATTTCACTGTTTTAGGCCTTTTCATTAGTTGATTGTTTGTTTGTCCACATAGTTGAACTCTTTTTCCAAGGCGTCACCCATACTATGATGTCAAAAATAAAATCCCCCATTATTAAATGCCGTTAAAATATTATCATGTTATCAGTTATTTATTTACTTTATTTTGCATGTCAATACCATAAATTAAATTTCCACCAATGAAAGGTTAGTATTTTGTAGAACATAGCAAAAGTTGAAAAAAGCGAATTAGTAGAACCACAGCTGATAAGTAATTATAAAACTAAACCAACTGAAACAAAAGATCAAAGTTCAGTTGAACTGGGGTTTTAGCCTTAAATTTAGAAGAGAAGTGTTGCAAAAAAGAGTGTGATTTCCGTACAATGACTTTACAATTGGTAAAAAGGTCAAAATCAAACGGATGTGTTAGGAACATTCCTAATCTTCAAGATTTAACACTCTCGATCAAGTAAAATTTAATTAATTATGTGTGGCAATAGGAGGGAAAATGAAGAAAAGAAACCAGCGTCTTGAGATCACTGATATTAATGTATTGTGAGAGGGTAGCCAGAATATGCGGAGCAATGGTCTTTCAGCATAAATTTGTTAATCAAATATGGGAGCCCCAACTGAACCAAACTAAACTTCCATTTTACGTAAGGAATGTGACAGTGGTTGGTCTCAAACGATGATTTTTCTTTGAGTAACTGTCGAGTAAACTGCACAACATACTCTCTGATAGAGTTTATGGCCTTCTGGTGTATATACACCTGAAAACCCCATTTTCGCTATGGGTTAATACTGCATCAAATTAATCTTATTTGTCTATGCTAATGGGACAAAATATACAACGGAAACGCAAACTGTGGGTGTAATTCCCATAATTA
Source organism: Ericerus pela (assembly GCA_011428145.1). Classification (NCBI taxonomy): domain Eukaryota; kingdom Metazoa; phylum Arthropoda; class Insecta; order Hemiptera; family Coccidae; genus Ericerus; species Ericerus pela. The sequence continues at coordinate 269,433 of WOFM01000124.1, forward strand.
TCACTTATTTTATGGATTCAGGAAAATGGATTACCTGTACGGCATCAGTTTTCAAAAATCTTCTCTCTAAAAACTGGTCTTGTTGAACTCTGATTCGAATTTTCGTGATACCTTCAATTCCATCTTCGGGTTCTGGTGGTAACTTCGATTCTAACACACGACGATGAGCCTGAAAGTGGCATTTAATAGGGTCAGAATCAGGTACAGTAAGAAGCTAAACAAATAATCGACGTTGACTTAATAACCTCTTTTTTAGCAGCTGTCTTTTGTCTGGCCTCTTCTATTTTTGCTTGTTCTTCTATTTCAAGTTGTTCCTGTTTGCGTTTGGCCTCAAATTTAGCTCTAGAAAAAAAGCATTTTTGCCTTGGATTTAATAGTTATAACAAAAATGTTAGTTCACAAAATTTTATAGTTTTACTTACCTGTCCATTTCCAAGGATTGTTGGTAAGCTTGATCTTGCTCAACCTTAATCATCTCTCGGGCACTTCGCTCCTCTTCTTCTTTGCTCTCGATACCTTGTTGCTCCGTGAACATGAATACCGTTTGCATTAACGTTGATAGCAGCCCGTCGACATCGATATCACCTAATTACACGATTCATGATTAAGATCCTGCAATATACCATTATTCACTTGCAATAATATGACCAAAGACGTACCATGAATAACACGCAGAAGTTCGGTATTTCTTCGAACTCTATTAATTATCAAGATTAACGGATATTTTTCAGTTTTTGTACTTCTGACGGTGAACGCCACCTCACGCCCTAAAACTGTTTGAATGGTGTGTATTAAACTGTAAAAAAAAAAAACCAAGTGAAAATGTATTAGGTACGAAATAAACGAATTCAAGATACTGAAACTAGATTGAAGAACTCACAAGGCTTTATTTTTCTCTAATGTTACGTCCCATCCCCAAACGATGAAATGTTCGGACAAATATTGCAATACAGACTCGAAACATAGCAGTTGACTACAGAACACATTTGTCAGTACGCTTTTATTGTGGTGAAGATAGACAGCGAGCAATTTTCTCTGAAATCATACAATCGAGTTAATACTGTACTTGAAACATGAAAATATAAAGTCTCGGGGCGTTCATAAATTGTTCAGCTCAATATTTTCGTTGGGTTTTCTCCTTAATTGGTTCGAATAGATACGAATAGAGGGTTGAAGCACAACAGATTGTCACAAAAAGCTTAAGGTGCATAAAGCTTATTAGAATGATTAAAAATATTGAGTTGTCAATCCGAATAATATTTTATTTTATTTCGAAATTTTTACGAGGGAAATTAATGAGTTTTGTACACTTAGTCAATCAGTTTATTTCTGCGTGGATTAATTTCTCTTTCTCACAAGATATTAATAGAAGAAATATTTTATCAAAATTTTTAATTCAAGCCGCAGGAAATTTACGAAATTTCATAAAAATATATTCACTGAATTCTCAGAGGCGAAAGCGAGGCCAAATCTACGATGATGAAAAATGCACATTCACTTGAACCAAAATTAAAATTTAACCTGCAGATAATGAAAAATATGTAAAAAGTACTAAATTCACTTTTATTAAACGGCCCGATGAAATAAAACCTCAAACGAATTTTAAAAGTTCATTTCTTGAATTTTAATAAAATATTATTAAATTCACGCCAATGACAGAAAAAGAAACTATTCATTATATCTGTTACGGGCAATGTCGTGAATCCGGAAAATGACGTGAATAAATAGACATTCACTGGGCATTCATATTATTACCAACTTCATTTGAGCAGTGTCGTTAATTTTAAAGACGATAATCTTGGATTATTTAGAGACGAATCCAAAATGGTTTTCTCAAGACCCAAAATCCTGGAAAAGACCCTTCGGCCTCTACTCCCAAGAAAATTCGAAAATTTGTGCAATAAATTAAGAAAAACAAAAAAATAATTCGACATAATTTTTTTTGAGGAAAAGATGACCGAAGTATGACCCTGTAACATATTTTTGTATCATACATAGTACTTTCCCAACTTCGTACATTTATCATCATCATCATCACCATTACTTTCAGTCAATTTTCCATTCTTATTCCATTCATAAACACTCACGTCATTCAGACAAGTCTTGACTTGGCTGATGACATCATCTTTTCACATAAACAGTTCTTTCGTTTACACAGTCCTATGATCTCATTTCTCATTTAAAATCTTTTTGGAATCTTGCATACATCTTAAATTCTACTAAATTATATTTTGTGAACACCCACTTTATGTCACATTCTCATGAGACATTGGTCAATGAGAGCTTCAATATTGAGCGTTTTCTTAGGATCCGTGACGTCATTATTTTTATTTATCATTTTTTTCATAATTTAATTTTTGTCTGTCCACATGGCAATATTACTTTTTGTAGGAAAATCCTCTTCCTTCCACATATTACGTCATTGAGAATGATTTAGTGTCTAATTCATCACATTTTTGCTTGTTTACCATTTGGTATATTTTATTTCGAGATATGCTATAGTATTGGGAGTTTCTATCAAAGTGGCTGACATCTGGTGGATTTTTGTCAAACTAAAGTAGGAGGGATGGTGTATGTTATCAACAATGTAAATCTTATGTAAGTTACGTTTTTTCTTTGATTTTTCCTGGTTTTGTTTTGAAAGAATAAGTGTTATAACTTATTTATCTACAAATTATTGAATATATTGGTGTAGAAGCAGACACATGACTTTTTAGAGGTGCAGAAACAATATTAAAACACCAAAACGCCAAGAATTCATTCAAAAATTTGGAGAGGCTTGTTTATTTGCAACAGATTCTGTGAATAACATATTAACAGAATCCGTTATAAACAAACAGACCTATTGTTGATAACATACATCATCATCTCCATTTTTTATTGATTATAGCACTCCTAGCAGCTGTGGAAACTCCTAATAGTGGGAAAGTATAAATTATATTGGAATTAAATAATGGAATGGGAATTAAATGTCGTTGAGAAGTTTGGAAAATTGATACTGACTTACATCATCAACTTACTGGTTCGAAACAAAAACTTGATTTTAGTATTTTTGGTGCTTAAGCCGCTGAAACTGGGCAAACTTCTGAGGAATTCAAAGTTATCATGAGGAATTGAAAGAGAACCATTGATTGTGACAAACTGAAATTTTTCACAGATATCAAGGTATGTTAGTTTAAGATTCTGTGAAAATCTGGCTGAAATCAAATGTATGATTCTCAAGATATTTTTGAAATTCTATTCAGATTAAGTGATTCAAATGATATTAAAATGAATTCAACTTAGTTGTAGAATTTCAGCAATATCTCATAAATCATATGAAAAATTTCAGCCAAATTTTCACAGAATCCTCAACTAATGTACTTCGATATCTCTACTAAATAGCAGCTCTCTACAACCAAAAGTTCTCTCATAATTCCTCTCGAGAATTTTAATGAAATATGGAAAGAATAGGAACTTAGTTCTGTACTCCTGAAGTCCTGAAAACTGTGGGTAATGTTTTTCTTCATATATATCCAGTTATTTTCAGAGGTGAGTACTTTGAATTTATGAAAAAGATATTCATTTAACATAATATTTAAATTTTCAGTGTCTCAGTTAAAGGAATGTTGAATTTTTTGAATTTAATAAGTATCTATCATACATGCAATAAATAAGTTAAATTCCCAAAACAATCAAAGTTATCCAGAAGTTAGAACCATTAGTTTCAGAGCTGAAATTTTTTGGAGATATTAACTTAAAATTTTGTGAAATAGCTCACCTTCACAACAAGTTAACAGTCAACCTTGCCCATTAGTGTGAAACAATAATAAAAAAATAAATAAATAATGACGTTACAAACCACAGGTCCTAAGAAAATGCTCAGTACCGATTGAAGCTCTCGTATTAGTCATACTTCATACTCATATATTTCTGTTAACCAATAAGATTGAAAACCTTCTCCAACACTCTGTAAAATCACTAGAACCTTCCCTTTAGGTTAATAATCCAACTAGAATATAATCTCATGTTTTATGCTTCTAAATTCATTCTAACTCTATTATTATCCTGATTCCCAACTCTCTTGATGTTTTGTTACTGCTTATTACTTTTATGTCTTATAACTTACTGTTTAATATACTCTTTTATTTAATATGGTGTTTTACATATTCTGTTACGATAAACAACAGCCACAGAATAATTGGTGCCCAAACAAACAAAACTGTGTTTCTAACTATAAAAAAAGTTTTAATAATTTTCAAAAAGTTTTCAAAACTGAAAATAAAATTTTTTTTAAAGAAAGAAACACTTTAGCAGATATTTTAAAATAAAGTAAAAATTCCAAGTAAAAAGAATCCAGCATCCAGTCCATCCAAACCAAAAAATCAATAGACGACATCTTTGCATCAAAGTCCTCTGAAGAAAACACACCAAATCTGCGATCACCTTGCAGACTGAAGATCATGATGTCAGGATACTGTGGTGCAGATTTGTTAAACTGTTATGACAAAATCCACAACAATAATTTGTGAGTCCATCAATATTTATTAACCCTTTGATTAGTCAAGAATTAGAAAACGCTAACACGGCTAATTCAAAATGCTTCAATCAAACCCACTGGATTTCTCCTCTCACTAATTGTAAACCAAAAAATATCTGGTTAAATATTTGTGATTTACATCTCCCAAATGTAAAAAACAGACCAGAATTACAACTTGCTCTAGGCTTTTTTATCCAAACACCCTAAAAATCCTATTAATTCTCTCCTCCCAAAAAATAATACAGATGATTTAATCATTGAACCTAACTCAAAACAACTTACCAAAATAATAGCCAATCCAAAAATATCAGAAACCTCTTTTGATAGTACATTAATATCATTTTACAATTCAGAATACCTTCCTAAACCTAACAAAATTTCATCAAATTCAGAAGAAAATTCTCCAAACACATCAACACATACGATTGTTCAAAAACACAAAACATTTCCTGAAATTTCAGAATTAATTCCAACACCTTCCAAATCTCCTGACAAAACTTATTACAAATCAAATCTTCTAACCAAAAGACTGAGAAATAGCAGAAAACATGGCAAATAACAATAATCGTGAAAACAGTAGATCTTCTACATTTTCAAATTTACATTCGAGAACAAATACAAAGCATTTGGCTGGTCAGATGATGCTACAAAATTCAGAAAAATCAAAATTGCATTTAATGGAAACGCACAATTAATTTTCAATGAAATATTAGCAAGTGACGCTACAATAATAACGTATGAATTATTAAAACCAAAATTATATGAAACATTAAAAAAAACAGTTCCACAATTATGAGAAACTCTCCACAAATGAGTTTATAAAGGAGACGATGATTTCCTAGATTTTGTGATATTTGTCTCTAAAACTTTAAAAGAGATCGAACCATGTATCATAGAAGAAAGGATAATAGATCATATCTATAGATTGCTCGGAGAAAAAGAACATGAACATATTGAGAAACTGAGACCAAAAACAATTCAGATTGTGGAGCAGAATCAACACTCATACACTGGAAATTTGCAAAAAATATTCCATTACGAACATAAGATGTACTATATGCAGCAAATAAAATAAAAGGAATTGCAACTATTAAAATTTTATTTAAAGGACATTCCTTTCTGATAAAAGCATACATCATAGAAGATCTAATATAAAATTTAATTATAGGATAAGATTTTTTAAATAAATATGAACCCATAATAGATTTTTCTTTTAACAAATTCTCAATACCATGTGAGGATAAAACCATATCAATCTCCATACCAAGGAATACTTCAAAAAACAACAACAACAACAAAGAACAAGTAACAATTGTACGAGCAACAAATTATTATATTATTTAACCCTACGATACTATTTATCTCCAAACACTATTACCATCCTTCACCAAACTTTTGAAAAATGAAAAGTTTGTTAATAAAACAGGTTTAATCATTAAAAATGAAGAAGTTCTAAAAATTTTCAACCCAACACATTCAACTAAAAGGTGACAAAAAAAACAAGTATTAGGATCATTAAAAAATATGATTAATCAAAAACCTAATAAACAAAACAATTATGTAACCTGAAGTAAATTGTATGATCCTGGAGCAATTGAAGTTGACATTTAAAAAAAATATTAACCCTGAACAAAAACAAAAAATTATTGATAGAATAGAAAATTATGATATATTTACTCATCCTACAAAAAATTTATCTTTAGAAAAAGTAAAACCCATTCATATAGATTTAAAAGATGTCAAACCAGTAGTTCGAAGAAACTATAAAGTAGCATATACAGAAAGAATGGAATGGTTAAAAAAAAATTGAAGAATTAGAAAAATCAGGATTATTACAAAGACAACCATCAACTTACAAAACACCTATGTTTTTAAAAGAAAAACAAGTGGATCATATAGACCACTTGTAGAATACAGAGCAGTCAACAACAAAATCAAGAAAAGCAGAACTTGAGTACTGAGAATAGACATGATATGGCCTCATTTACAAAGTAAAAAATACTTTTTTATCATAGATCTCAATTCAGGATACTTTCAACTACCACTAGATAAAGAATCCAAACCAATTACAGGAATCAACATAGAAGGAGTAGGATACATATTCAACAGCATGCCACAAGGGCTTAGCTTAAGTCCATCAGTTTTTCAAAAAGCTACAGATATCTTTCATGACATCCTTTGGAAAAAAGGAATTATATACATAGACGATATTTGTATCTTCGGTGAAATATTTGACAAAATGTCTCAAAAACACCACTGAAATTTTAAAACATCTAAAAAAACATAATTTTCATATAAAAACAAAAAGAAGTTTCTTACTCCAAGACATAATAGATAATTGGAAACAGAAAACTAGAACCACTTTCAGGGAACGTTGATACAATTTGAGATATGAATCCACCAAGAACACTCAAAGAAGTAAGAAGATTTATTGGTATGTGCGGATATAATCGTAAAATAATACCAAATTTTACAAAAAAGATGTTATCTATCATAAAAATTCTTGAAGGAAAAGGCAGTTGTCCTAATGAAAAAATAAAATGGTTACTTGAACACCAAAAATGTTTCAACCAGATGTAACATTTATTTCTCTAAAAACCAGTTTTACAAATCAACAACCCAGAAGCATCAACCTATATAGAAGTAAATGCATCAAAAGAAGCCATATGTGCTGTATGCAGACAAATAGATCCCGTTACAAACAAAAAATATACCACAGGATATTTTTCATAAAAATTAAAAGCAAGTCAAAAACACTTGTGCTCCTTTGATCTTGAGATGTTTGCAATTACAAAATCTTGCCAACATTTCAGAGATTTCCTTCTTGGAACAGATTTTACAATCTACATAGATCATCAACCATTAACTTGCCAACATTGAATGAAAACACTTTCACCAAGACTTGCCAGATTATTGTCAAAACTAGGAGAATTTACATTTGATATAAAACATATATCAGGAAAAGAAATTGTTACAGCAGATTTTCTCTCACAACCTTTCAAAAATGAAAAAGATTTCATACATTTTGAACAAGGACAATTTTTGATCGACAAAAATATAAATATTAACATAGTTACAAAATCCAGAATAAAAGAAAAAAATTTGGAAACACCCGAATCAAATTAAAATTTAAATAAAGAAAAAATTGTCAATAAAAGAAATATTATTTATGACGATATTTTTTATCCAATTACTGGAAAAAATAAAGATGGAATCAAGAAAAATAAAACCATTAAGTTTAAATCATAAAAAAAAATAGGAACACTAATTTATGGAAAAAACATTCCTATTGAAACACTGGCTGATTACCAACAGCTAGGTGATTACTAGGGATAAGTCTATAAATTTCTTGTTGAAGATTTCATTTGTGATCATAACAAAATAAATTTCAAAACTTGCCCATAAATTTTACCTTGGAAAATATGATATTATCTATAAGAAAAAATCAATTCATGGTAATCCAAACCAGCATGTTCCAGTAATTATAACAGCTTTAATACTTAAAATTTTAAAGCAATGCCATGATGACCCAGTCAATGGAGGCCACTTCAGATGACAAAAAACAATGGAAAAATTAAATCCAGATATTTCATTCTCAAACTCTCACAAAAAAAGAACCATTATACATTATTGTTATGAATGTCAAATGCAACAACGAAATCCAAAAGAAATAGGAATTCTAAAAACCCATTCTTGTCAAAGAATTTGATCCATTTTCCACATCAAAATAGATTTCATTAGATAATTCAACAAGAATTATGAGAGAGAAGAACTATGTTCTCATAGGAATTGATAAATGCACTAACTATTGCATTATCAAACATGTCAGACATCCTAATGTGAACAGTGTCATTAAATTTATTAAAAACATTATGACCTCTCACAGGGCCGTACCTACCTTTTTTGCCACCCTGTGCAAACAAACATTTTGACGTCCTTCCATTACCTAAATCAGAATGATATTCTTTATCATCATCCAGACAATGTATTAGACGATGACGATGTATTATATTAATTGTTTTTCTTTGTTAGTACGGTGCTCTTGCACTCTGCCACTCTGTGCAAATGCACAGATCGCATGTACCTAGTTACGGCCCTGACCTCTCATGGAAAACTAAAACTGATATCGTGTGATAATGGCACACATTTCCAAAACAATCTGATACATAATTTCTATAAAGAAAACAACATCAAAATAATTTACTCATCAGCATATAGTCCACAAATACAAGGACTAACTGAACGAACTAATGGCATTAAAAAAAATGTTTTTTTAAGTAAAATCCAAAGATGAAGGATGAATGGATCAACACACTTTTACTGTAGTTTATGCATACAATACATCACCCATTCACTATTTAAACAATACATCACAATTTTTCTTCCTTCATGGTTATCAACCCCATATACCATTGAACAACATATATTTCATACTGTCAACAAAACTAATGACCAAATGTAATAATGTTCTCGATAATTTAAAATCAGCAAAAGAGAAAATTCCCAAATTAAAACAAAAAGCATTGAAAATAAATTCAAGAAACAATAACAAAAATAAATTTTTACAAGAATTTAAACCAAATGTTCCTGTCTTAATTTGGTAAAGTAAAAATGTTGTAAAAAACAAATTTTTAAGAAAAATTCAGACCTAAATTATGCAGTACAATACTGGTATAAAGATGAAAGACCACCTACTAAAGATGTCTCCATACCCTATGTCCTTTGAAAAAATGACGTAAATACTATTATACCTCCAGAAATTAAAGAATAAAAACAAAATACTAATCTTAAAATTATCACTGAAGATAATAGATCAACAAAATATTTAGAAAAACCAACTATAGAAGATGCAATAGATGAAGAAAATGAACAAGACTCATTATGCGATATTTTTCAAACAATGACTAGAAAAAGAAGCAGAATAATAAAAATTATTGTATGATATTGTGGCTTTATTACATCATTTTAGACTCGAACATCATGTAAACATTTATCCCTACAAATTCTAACTCTTCCTCAAGTGATTTTATTTTCATTTCATTCTCATATACTTTTACGCAAGTTTTCCTCGAACTTGGGAATACATATTATTTTTTTTTGGATTAACCTTGTCACCTTTTGTAAAACAATTTTATAAAAATTAATTTTGTATTTTTTGTTAGTACTACAAATTTTATTTATTTAATTCTGATTAATTCAATTATTTTGTATTTTTTTACCTTATAATTTTATTTTGTTACGAATCCGATATCATGTTATTCTACTTGATTGACCCATTCTCATGCTAATTGACAACCAAATCTGCCCAATGGTTGTCTTTGTGATACGTTAGATGTTTACAGTTCACAACCCCCTTTTTCATGTTTTTTGGCATAACTCTCTATGCATTGCTTCTCCAGTTTGCTGTAGGATTTGTTTTTGCAGTAAACTTGAATGGCTTATAGATTGAGTTTGAAGATAGATTTTGAGGTACTCCAAAATTATATTTTTCCCTTATCAACTTCTTGTTTCTCTTTATTACTGACACAACCAAGATTCTTGCCAGTTTCAAGGTATTTTATATGCCTTCATCTCATATGTCACAGTTATTGATTGTATTATTTAAATCAGGTGTTGTAGCTCGATTTGCAAACTGATTGGGAGTACTGTCAAACTTTTCAATGTTTGATGATGTCCACAGTTTTTTTGTCTCTAGTAACTTTTTGGACACTTTCCATGTATTGTTTGATGTTTTGGTAGACACACGAGTAAGCACCACCCATGGAATTGTCTTAATGTGAAAAATAGAAGGTTCTCAAGTTGAAACAATACTCTCTTTTAATAAAAGGAACATTCTTCCTTCCTACTGAACTCTTCTCTTCTTCCATCAAATGAACTTGTATGCCAACATCAACCTTAATCTTATGGAAAGTTGGTACACAGTCAATGTCTCATAGTCTCAAAGCATTCAACTCATCTTCAAGTTTTGTCATACTATTGAAGACATATGGACAACATATATCTATGTATGGCACTATTGCCCTCCTGCAGATTGTAGCTATACCAATAATATAGCGAGGATGTAAGTTCCTTTTAAATGTCACTATATTATTAGAGCAGCTAATATCCACAGCTGAACCCCAACAATTCTGAATAAAGGTCTTGAACCATGTTATTTTAAACTCTTGTGTCATATCGATAAGATCGATAGTACGCAAGTGCAGAAATCTACAATCAACAATCTCATTGGTTTCACGTTGAATCATTATTAATAATTCCAACAAACCAGTAAGAAATGAAAGTGGTACACCATGTTTTGGAGTTAATGTCGTAGCTTTACTTAAAGCAAATGACATGCCAACCTTCATTCCAATGCCTTCAGGCAAGTAAGTACACAAGGATGACAACATACCATTTAAAAAGGATTCTGCTTCAGCGCAGATTGTAAGATCGGATATATGCAGACATTGTTGGGATGGAAATTAATGTGACCTGTCCATCCTCAATGTTTTTTTGTGCTATCTTGTCACATGAGTTGGTTTAGATGTATTAAAAAGTCCACATTTGTCGATGGATTACGGAAATTGCTCGATGATAGCATCTACAACTTATCCAAGCTGAGATAAGATCTATGATGGATGTCATCAACAGTGACAGTCACATCAGCCATTGCAATTCAGCATCTTGGGAAAATCTTACAGTCTAACACTGGATGTACCCCACAAAGCTCCATTATTTGTTTTACCTCAGATTCAAATTTTAACTTAGGTGCTTTACATTATTCTGTGGATGAAAAGTAGCCTAATTTAATTTTTTAAATTTCTTTTGGGTTGAATTCATGTTAGTCGAATGAAGCAATTGATAAATAGCACAATAAAAATAAATTTCCCTACTAGAAAATTGAAATTTAGGTTTATAAAATTTGATAAAAAATTAATTTTTTGTAAAAATTACACAACACGTACCAAGAACGCAAACTACACAAATCAACAAAATTCAAAAAAATTTGAAAAACCAATTTACAGAATTAGATGTTTGAGTACAATGTTGTTGAGAAAATTAGGAGTAAAAAATCGCGATAAACTATTTTGTAAACAAAATTAGAAATTACGAGTTATTTTTTCCCATTTTTTCTCCCTAAAAAATGATGTTAGCCTCACATCAGCTTTCTTATTTCCAATAATTAACCCATTATTCTTGGTACAAAACCCTATATTTCACCTCTTAAAAATTAGGATTATTCAAAAATTTCTAGGTGCTTTTTCATATTTGCAATTTTATGTTGCAGATGGATTTTTGTTCTATTCTTTTTGATTATTTTTTCATCTAGAATAACAAACAGCATAAAAATCAGCCATAAGCATGATGTGCCAAAATCATTTTTACAGCATTGACCAGAGCATATTTCAAGGAATACTAACAATTACGTGTATATCAGCAAACTTTACCAATTCTTCATACAGTTCAACTGAATTTAACAAATTCAGCTGAATTTATCCAAACCAATATTTCTTTGGATTTGAATAAAAATTGCAATTGGGATGATTTAAAATGCAGATTACATCATATCAGTGAAAAATATAGAATTCTTTTTGAATCACTGATTCACTCTGTTCAAGATTTTTAGTCTTAACCTCATGCTTTACAAATTAAAAGAGAAACCCTCCAAATAAAGTAAGATATTTTTTAGGAGATCTTCTTTCTATCTGTTGTAAAGTCTTGACCTACAAAGATGGAGAATCCCTTTTGGAAAATGAAGTTTCACTAAAATCTCAATACAATGCTCTAAAAGAAGTAGTCATATCTGACCATTCTGATCTCTTAAACGTTACTGAAATTATTAAATCTATATCCAAAAACTTTCAACATTTCTAAGATGACTATCTCACTGCAAGAAAAGTGCTTGATGCAACACTTTCCAAATACAAAAACGAATCATAGATTATAGGTGAAGTCACTAATTACAAAAATTCAGTTCCAATGTATTATGACTCGTATGTACTCTGCTCCATGAAAATAAAATATATCCTTAACGCAAGTAAAGACCATCACTTACCCTCACTTGTTGTATCTTAAAAACACACTCTATGAAGATCTACTTTAAATGACCCCTCCCTTGTTGAAAAACAAGTTAGAATTGACAATTCCTGTAGATGATTTAATGACTTATCATCATATGGACCTAATTAATTGTAATATCTACGACGATTATCTCGAAATAGAATTGAAAATCCCTGTTAAACAAGCTAATTCCAATTATCAACCATATAAATTCATCCCTTTAACATTTAAGTCCCATAACAACCAACTTTGCTCTTGGGAGCTAGAACTGTCAATTATCATCCATAACTCTGATGATGATTCAATAGGATATATTGCAGGAACAGATTTACACTAATGTAACTCTAAGAAACAACTATGTTATTTACCAGATAACAGAGGATCTGACAAAGTTTTGTCCTGTGTGAAAAATTTATTTTTATATAATCTATATAATGATATCCTTAAATCATGTTCTTTTTGCTGTGAAACAAATCACAGTAATACGACTGTTCACAATTCGCTAAAAGTAAGTCTGCCATTACTAATCCATTTTGTCTATTTGCAACAAACACCTTATCTTCCAAATCCATTGAAATTTCAGCAATATCATGATACCCAGGAACAATTAATTCAACAGTTCCCTGTCATGTTCAGATTGAAAACAAATTGGAAAATGATTTCTCTGAAACCTTTATTCTAAGAGGATTTCCTTACCCCCAGGATATGCCTGATGAAGTTCATATTGAGCATCATATTCCTATTTTATGGACCAAATATGATGTAGTTATTGATTCTGATATCAAAAGAACAAAAACATTACCTAGTATTAATGCTTATAACCCTAACTGGACTTGTTCATTCCATATTTCTCTCCTATTAGCCCTACCAATGAACTCAAAGAGAAATTAAGTAAGTTCGAAATTAAATTCAACCATATAGGAGACTGCAATTTTATTTTTTTACTTAGCACTATTATTAAAGATACTACAAACTTGAGTAGGGAAATACGCCATCTTGTTTCACAAACGAAAATTAAACGAGGTTCATTCTACATAATCAACAGTGTGTTGATGAGGTTGTCGAGAGAATTTTCGCTTTTAAATATTTCTCAGATTAATTTTGAAATATTTTAAAGTTAAAATGATATAATGGTTTTATGATAGACCAGTTACTGAAGTTATTCCAGCTTTATTTTACCTGTTTATAACATATAGTTAAGAGTATAGGTAGCATAAAAGAGATAAGTATTTTTGTATTTGATAATGTTATGGTTTTTTTTTATGTAAAATTGCAGGAAGATATTCAACAAAGCTCCATTAATTAAAATAAACTAAAAATTTATCCAAAAAACCACAGTAAATCCTAATAGTTTTCAATGTAGTATAATAGTAACAGTGAACTATCACTTTCCATTTGTGAAACAAGATGATGTATTTCCATACTTAAGCTAATATAGGTACTGTACTATTATGATAATTTGATTATGTTTGATTACTTTTATTGTTATTTTCCTATCTCTTCGAATAAGAAAATCATTATAAAGTAAACATATTGCACAATTATTTCATGAATCAACAAATCCCATAGAGAATAATATGGATAAAGATTATGAAGATGTCAATATTAAAAATGATAATGACAAATAAGTATTTATGAATTTTTACGATGACTTATGTCATTCAATAAATATTATGTTATCTATTTAACAATGTTTTATTGTATTATGTTGAAACCTATATTCAACTTCAAACCGATCCAACTTTTTCTTTCTTTTCAAATTAGTGTTTTTATCAAACATTGAATTTCAAACTATCAGGGTATTTATGTAACGATATTTTCATATTGTACATAATACTTCCTAAATTTGTACATTTATTATTAATCATCATCATCATCATCATCATTACTTTTAATATATTTTCCATTCTTATTCCATTTATAAACACTCACGTCATTCAGACAAGTCTTGACTTGGCTGATGACATCATCTTTCTACATAAACAGTTACTTTGTTGACACAGTCCTATTATCTCATTTCTTGTTTACAATTTTTTTTGGCAATCTTGCATATATCTTAAATTTTACTAAATTATTTGTGAACACTCACTTTATGTCACATTTTTTGAGGACTATTGGTCATACTTCATACACATACATTTTTGTTAACCAATAAGATTGAAACTTTCTCCAACACTCTGTAAAATCGCTAGAACCTTCCCCTTAGGTTAATAATCCAACTAGTATATAATCTCATGTTTTGTACTTCTAAATTCATTCTAACTCAATTATTATTCTAATTCTTAACTCTTTTGATGTTTTGTTACTGCTTATTACTTTTATATTCTTTTATGTCTCATAACTTACTGTTTAATACACTCTTTTATTAATTATTGTGATTTAACTATTCTGTTAGGATAAATAACCGTCACAGATCCATGTTACTGTTATTTATTATTACTCCTTGAATATTTGTTACTGGGCATTGTTGACCATAAAAAAATAAAAAAAAATTAGAAGAGAATAAATTGATGAAAGAAGATCCGTTCAGGGGGAGGTTAAATGAGAGGAATTAATATTTTTAAATAAAAAAAATGCATGAGGACCGCCGTAGCGATACTCATGAAAGATTGTGATGTGTAAACCTGAAAATATCTAAACAGCCTACTACAATGGCAAATTTCCGATTAATTTGGGTTTTTTATTTCGTCTATTTTTAAACCACTGAAGATGATAAAAACAATTCTATGAATAGTAGATTTATACAAACTTTTTCCACTTTTCAACGATACCAATCACAGCTCGCTAATTTAAATAGGGGCTGAGGAATCAATTAGTGAAAGAAGACGAGGTTTCTAGATTCCACAAATGACAAATTTTCCGTCAATTTACTTTTTTTTTTCGTTTATTCATTTTCGAACTGCTAAAGATGATAAAAACATTATAGGCATAGTAAATTTATGCAAATTTTCTCATCTTTCCAATAATACTAACGTCAGATCTCTAGCTTAAATATCGGCTGAGGAATCATTGAGTGAAAGATCAGAAATATCTAGAATCTAAAAAATGGAAAATTTTTCATTATTTGCGTTTTTCGTTTGTTTATTTTCAAATTGATAAAGATAATTAGAAAATCATAAGAAAATTTTTAAAATTTTTTCCTCTTTCCAGAAATGCTAACTCCAGCTCTCTAGCTTAAATAGAAGCTGAGGAAGCATTGAATGAAATAAAGAGGTTAGTTTCAAAATTGAAATGTTAAATTCAACTTCTATTGAAAAAGGACACAAGGGGACACGTATATATATACACACACACCAACAAGTCTTACAGTCCGACGCCTGACGCCGTAAGTCTCGCGTAAACACTACCAAGAGCTAAGATTTTTACACATCAAAAGGGCATAAAGAAATAATCTTTTTATTCAAAAAAATAATGAATATAGAAAAACACCTCACCCAACCAACCATCATACACGAAAGCATGAAACAAGTGTCATATTGTTACATACTACGGATTAATGAATGCCTAACAAGCGGCCATTAACGAGAATGACTAATTCACATCTTTACCCGTAACATATTCGCGATTGTTTTCAAAAAGTACAAACTTCCAACAATTTCGAAACGATTATACAAGAATAAATAGAGAAAAAGGTAGGAGGTCCATTATCGTTCTATACCAAAAGGAGGTTTCATTCGAATAAAACTTCAAGCCTGCATAAATTGTTAAAATTTCAGATCAACTACTTCTAATATAAAATCGTTTCAAAATTATTAAACCGTCTAAATATAGAGGAATGTGACAAATATTCAGGGAAATTTACAAATAAAATTACTGAAAATAGAAATTCCATAAAAACAACTAATATCACAAATCATGAACTTGATTCAAAAATAGTGCCAATATAATTTTGCTTCATTCAAATATCAGAAAATACATTATCAAAATCATTCAATACTCAACCAAAGTAGGGCTCACGTTTAAAAAACTCCATTTTCAAGGTGCTATAAAGGAGTTCAACCGTTCAAAAAAAAAAATACTCACATCTTTAGCTGGTTTATTGCAAGCTTCCTTGAAGGCCTGGTCGAGAGTGCCGGGGAAGAAATCAGGATGAATAATGCCGTAAGTATCTTGAAAGGAAACGGCGAACTGAATACTACCCATCGTTTCGTCTTCAAATTCTTGTGGTACTACAAACAAATCACATCATAAATATTAACTCAATAGAAATGCCGAATTAGTGCAGAAATTTTACAACCTAAAGAGCAAATACAATTTTTGGAGGAGAAATCTTCTTCAAACAAATCGTCAGCTATTACACTCTGCATGTCTTCATCGTCGTTCGATGAGTACGATGTGTCGCTGTCGGATTCTGGGGTAGAAATCTGTTCAAAATGGAGTAAAATGTTAGTTAATATCTATTACAGGTGGTTCAGGGACAAGACCTGACTGCATACGTACTCTACTATTCCGTTTCTTTCTCTCGGCCCGATGGTTCAAAACTGGCGCCGAGCGAAATGATAATTCATGAACTGGTATATTTAATCCTAACTGGTTTAGGGTCATGCTATCATTGACGCAAGAATTAGGCCAGCCACTCCATATTTGTTGACTTACAGGTATATCGGAGCATTCGTACATATCGGTCTTAACTTCCAAAACTTTTTTAGATCCTGAGCAGGGTAAGTTGTACTGTTTTGAATGATCTTCGTCGTAAATACGTAACGTAAAGCTACTATCGACGTTCGAAACACTGCACTCAAAAAAGTCACGTATGATACAAACATCAAAATATATTTTATGAGACATAAAAATAACTGCGAATGTTTACTTCGGGTTATTAACACCATTAACGGTGCTTTTATGGGTTTTCATTGGATCTCCAGAGCAAACGCTCAAATGAACCGAAGACGATAGATTCAAATCTTTCAACGGCTGATCGTCGTCATTTTCCGCAGACCAGCCAGTTATTAGCTGTTGGCATTTTGGTACCTTCCATTTGGCGAGAATCGCAGATTTTACGTGACCTATACGAACATTAGAAAATAGTAACCCAATAAACTATAAGGAGGGAGCGTTCATTCGTTATACTAACCAACAGTATCATTTTCTGACAGAGTAATACTACATGAACAATCCTTATTTTCATTATATATGTTGAACGTTATACGTGAATTCGACGTGGATGGAACACTATAGTAATCATCACTGATAGTAACTCGACTAGCATCGTCTTCATCCATGGCGACATCGGTTGATACGATTTCTGATGGAAGCTTTTGTGTTTCCCCAGGAGTTACTGACTGAATGGCCTTCTATGAGAGTCCATCGATAAAATACATGAAACAATTTGAATGCGAGTCAAATTTCAATTATGATCGAGTACATTGATCGAATAAAGACTATACAAACCAGCAAATCCCATTGTGCTTCTTCCAAATGTTGTTGAGCTACATCAGTGTCTTCGATACCAGTGCAGGACTGGAAAAAAAAATCAAATAAATATCAAATAGATGCTTTCAGAATTTATTTCGAAAGCCTAATGAAAATAGCGAACAACTTGAAACTCAAGTAAAATTCCATGAACAAGCAATATAAAATGAAATAAACGTGAGAATAATAAGAGCAAGTGAATTCATCAAGAAACGTGAGTAGGCTGAAATTGAAGAAAAATATCATGCAGGTATCGATGTTTTTCTTACTTTGAAGTGTAGGATCATTTCTTCATTATCAGACATTGTTATTTTCTCAATTTTGGCTATTGATACACATGAACGTTAGCAAAGAATATTCTAAACGCTAAATTTGAACGAACCAAAAGATTTTTAAAATAAAACGAAATTTTTCAATTAACATTACTCATTATGATGAAGTACGTTGCGATAATAATAACAAAGACGTCTTTTTGTCGATTTGAAGGCAATATTCTCAAAACCACATACACACACGAATCGTGTACGAGAACAACATACAATACAAACAAATAAACGATAACCAACTTAGTTGAAAAGAAATAAGAGAATAAAGAGCGGACGATTCGTGAGACTAAGAACCTCCACTGCTGCCACCAACTGCTGTCTGCTTTGAACTTTTTGAGGATTAGCTCACAGTCTCAGCTGCTCGATGTATGACTACTGCGCATGCGTTAATCTCATCTCATGTTACCAAGCAACAAGAGTGGGCAGGATTCGTAAAAAAAACAGGAAACGAATTTTTTTTTTTGGGGGGGGAGAGGAATTGATGATGGGACCAAAAAGGATTCATGATTCGCAATTCAAATCACTTCTGAAAAAGGAATGTGATTTGTGATTCGTGATTTAAATAACATTAGGAAACAGAGGATTTGTGATTCAAATCTTTTATTTACAAATAAGGAACAACGAAATAACGAATCAAGAATCCTATTTCACTAGTCAGGAAATCTCTGAAAAGTTCACCAAAATTTGGTAATTGTCCAAAAAAAAAAATTCATGCATTTTTTCCTTATAAAATTAAACAGCCTCTTCAATCTTCAGAGAACTTTTACCTTGCACTTTCATAAATAAAACTGTTTTTTTTTTTTATGAAAAAGTACTCTAATGTTCAGAACTTTTTTCACATATCAATGTCAAACAGAATTATTTAGAGTCCAAGACTATGAGAATTTGTGATTTGTAAAAAACTGATTTGTGATTAAAATCACTTTACTCTAAAGTGCTGTCAAGGTCATATAACTCTTATTCTCTCATTCATCATTCGGTAGCACTATAATTTATACATTTATATTCTTTTATATTGTCAAACACTGATATGGTTAAGTGGGGACTCATTCCTTTTTAACAAACATAACTTGTTGAAAATTTATTCTGGGCTTACTGAGTTATAGTAAACTTAAATGCTCAAAAGAGGACCATTAGTAAACATCAAATACTGAAACTCAATGTATTCATTTGGTAATCAAAGTCTACTAAAATTTCTCATTGCTACGACTAATTGATGTTGCTTTAACTTCAATGCTGGTAAATTTTTTGACAACTTTTGAATTGATAGAAACTGTACTTCCTGGTGATGAAGTAATACACACGAACACTCTTTAAGGGGAATACATAACAGAACATAATTTAGTCAGGAATTTTTTGGTACTATCATCTTAAATACTTTTATTTTGTATGTTAACAGGTATCTTGATTTGACTAAGAATAGTTTCTTTCTAAGATTTTTCAAAATTAGACGAATTGAAGCTGAAATTATTGAAGGAAAAATAAACAGTTTTGAAATTCTTGATTTTCATAAGTTACAATAAATTTTTTCTCTACTTTCCCTGTTAATGAGATTCTCAACTGACTGCATTACAAACATTTTTGGCTCAGAAGTCTTTTCAGAAAATGATTTTCAAAAATTATTTATTTATTTTAAAAGGGAATAGATTCAAAATATTTTGATAGATGTAACAAATTTCCACACTTTCAAACATTTTAGGGAACTATCACATTACAATCATTCACAATCACAATCACAGGATTTATAAGACCCAAAAACAGTAAAGTCATAACCAAAATTAATGAAATTTTGCCAAATTGTTTCTTAAACTTAAGTCTTTTCACTGTCAGAAAATTTTTAAAAAATTCAAAAAACGTTTTTCGTAAACTAAAATCACTAAAATATAATAATAATATTACATTTGAAAATGTAAATTTTCATAGTTAAAACGCATTGTTTTGCCAAAAAATAATAAAAACAAACAGAAAATACATAGAAACATACGATCATAGCATTCAATACCCTCAATAATAAAAAAAAAAAAAAACAATTGAAAAACTACAAACTATGCTCATACAAAAATTGAATAAAATTTTCAAAAAAAATTTACAAATGAGATAATTTAGAAAGTTTGGTCAAAAGTTGAAATATCTAAGAAATTATTATAATAATAATTTTGAAAGAAATTATGGGAATAATATAAATGGAAATGTTAGAGCATACAACCCAAATGAAAATACACAACAGCAACTATGTACAAATTTTGAGAATAAAGAAAAGTTTTGTAGGAATGATAATGTCAAATGTTATAACTGTGGCAAATTAGGACATGTTAAATGTTTTTGCAATTCAGTGTCATATAACCAAAATTACAATCAAAATTACTCATATAATCACCAAAATTCAAATAATATTTTAAACCAACATAATGAGAACAATCCTGTCAACATAGGTATGAATAGCAATATGAGTGAAAATTATAATAGAAATAAAAATAATTGTGTCCAGATAGCAATGATGGTAAAAAATAAATATGAGAATAAATATAGTGGAGGGAATGCTCAAAAAATTATGTAGATAGTGGAGCAATTGTCCACATTGTTTATTCCTTACACAAATTAAACTAATACCACAAATTAGACCAACCCATAAAATTACAAATTGCATTAAAAAACATGTATATGTTGGCAACTCATAGAGGAATAATGGTAATTAGAGTTAAAAATTTATATGGTGAAAAAATACTCGTGAAGTTAGGGAATGTACATTACATACCAAATTAAAATAGTAGAAAATGATATTTTGAATTTAGAACAAACGAGTAATTACATTAATATAAACTTGAAACAAAATAGAGAAATAATAACCACAGCTTGGAAAGTAAATGAAGTATTTGTTATAGACTATGAATTAGTAAAAGAATATATAGGTGAAATAGAAAATAGTAATTAAATTAAAAAAATAATGTGTGTATCAGAAAATCCAAAAGATGAATAGGATGATTTTGAGATAGAAATAAATATTGAAGAGGAAAATGAGGAACTTAGTAACTGGGAGGTTGATGTCGTAGATCAGAATGTCAAATTAAATAAAAATGTGAAAAACAATATAGAAAACAATAATGAAAAATTTAATGATAAATCGTTGAATGATGAGTCGAGTCGAGATGAAGAAAATATAGAATTAAGTCAAGTAGATATACAAGAAAATGAAAAAGAATCAGAAATTCATAATAAATATAATAAGAATACATGTCATAGAAAGCTAGGGCATTTAAATTCAAAATATTTTAAAGAATTAAAAAAAATGTTAATAGGAATGCTAGATCAAACAAATTTTAATGAAAACGATTTTATTAACTGAAAAATTTGTATTAAATCTAAATTCACAAGATTGGGACCTAATGGAACTAGATTATTACCAATCGTTATTTTGAAATTGTGTCATCAGACATTACAGGCCCTCTGACACCATCAATTCACGATGATAAGTATATTATAACTTTCATTGATCATTTTTCTAATTATGTTGTTGTAAATCCTATACAAAAAAAAGTGAAATGTTTGAAGAATTAAAAAAATATCACCTTCAGATTAAAAATAAATTTCTAAAAAATCCTATATCAATTTTAAGATGTGATAATGCAAAAGAATATTTAAATAACAAAGTTAAACATTATTGTCAAGAAAATTGAATATTGTTAGAACCTGTGGTAGCCTACTTGCCAGAATTAAATGCACTTGCTTAGAGAAAAAATAGAACCCCAATGGAATGTATAAGATGCATATTATTTGATTCAAACTTAGAAATTACATTTTGGAACTATACAATCAGTACTGAAGCTTATTTGGTAAATAGGTCACCAAGTAGATCAAATAAATAATTAAAAAAAACTCCATACCAAATATTTTTTGACAAAAAACCAGACTTACCAAATTTAAGAATTTTTGGCTCATTGACACATGGTACATATCTGTGAAAGTAAGAAATCAAAAAGCTACATGTGCTAAAAAGAAAAGCATAGAAAGAAAAGATCTAAAAAAAATATAATGATAGGATATACCACCACTGGATATTGTCTTAGGAATCTCATAGCAAATAAATCATACATTGCCTGTGATGTTCACTTCAATGAAGCTAAGAACATAAAAAAATTTAAAATAGACGAAGAAAATAAAAATAATAACCCTATAGCTTAGGCTCTAATAGAAAATAAAAATCAATACTATCTTTTAGAAGAAAATATACCTAAAAAAATTGAAGATAATAAAAACAATCCATTTAAAGATGCCTGGCTAAATGCCATAAAAGACAAATTTTTCACCCTTTCAAAATTAACAGTTTAGAAAATTGTTCCTAAAACAAAGGATATGAATATAATAGATACAAAATGGGTTTTTTCCACCAAACAGGACCAAGATAATAAATATGTAGCCTAAGTACATCTTGTTTTAAAGATAAAACAAATTATAGCATTAAGAAAACATATGCCCCAGTATCAGTTTTGGATAATAAGGTGGCTTATTTCAGTAATTCATAAATATCAATATTAAAACTAATTCAATATTAATTAAAAACAGCTTTTTTTAATTCTGAATTAAAAACACCTATTTTTTTTTTTTACTATTCTTAAAGGATAAAAAGAGAAAAATAGAAATTGTTTGTAACTAACGAAATCTATTTAATGATTGAAAACACCATTTAGGAATTGGTACGAACTAATGAAATTTGATAGATATGTATTTGAAAAAAAAGGACGATAGTGGAAATATGGCTTACCTAATGGTAATATATGTTGATGACATGTTGTTAGCAACAGACAATCAAAATGGTCCATCTTTCATAGTAATTAGATTATAATGATATAATGTTATTTGTGATTAGTGTTAGGCAACACTGGTTAAAACATCTGCGAGTAATGATCAATTGTATACCTTGTGTATTGAGAGAAGGTGATTATGTTATGTAGCGTATGTATCTGAACCATTCATGTATGTTCCATTTTGCTTGATTCAATATACACTGATCTACTGTGAGACATACTTGAATTCTATTTGTTTCTATAAGAAAAAGATCCTGAATCCTCAATACATAATTTTAGTATTTACAATATCGATTTGGGATACGATTCCATCATTTCCTCACAAATATAATTATTAATACATATACCTGAAATGTAAATTAAATAAACATATGATATTTTTGTGTTGAACAACTGACGACACTGATAATCACATGATGTTACATTTCTACTTTGTCGTTAGTTGTTGTTACAATATCATCAAATAAAATATATGAGTTCGTATTCCTTTAACTGTGTTTGATTTCAAAAGATCTTCACTCACCTCAACGTGGTTGGTAGAGCTTATATGGTAAACATTCAGTTAAAAGTAATATTGAAATGGGGTAATTGTTTTTTTTTAAAGTGTTTAAAATTTATTGTGTTTTCACACAAAATGAAAGGCTAATCAGTTTAATATAAAGAAAAAATTAAAAGTGAAAATCAAAATGAAATCTAAAGTTAAAAACCAAAGTTAAAAATCAAAATTGTGTCCAACATTGTAATTCAAATAACTGAAATTGAAAAGTTAAAGTTCGAATAAATGAAAACAGCATTGAATTCTTGGGCACTGCTACAGTCATCAAAGTTTGGAGCAAACAGGTCAAATTTGAAAGTATTTTGTGGTTTGGTAAACCAATACATTGAGTTAAAAGTGGTTGGAGACTGTATTTGCTGTGTTCTGGTGAAGAATAAAATAGAATTAGAGTAACTTAAAGACAGTCAGTCAAGTTTCAGTTGGTCAAAACGAAGTATTGGTGAATTCACTACGAATCTGGAGTCCAATAAAGGAGAAAAAACAAAGGATAAGTCATAATATATTTATTTTTAATCATTTTTCATATATTGGTGATCACTTTTTAAGCATAAATTCATAAATT
Source organism: Ericerus pela (assembly GCA_011428145.1). Taxonomy (NCBI): domain Eukaryota; kingdom Metazoa; phylum Arthropoda; class Insecta; order Hemiptera; family Coccidae; genus Ericerus; species Ericerus pela. Next base: position 293,650 of record WOFM01000124.1, read on the forward strand.
TTTGTATTATTCATTGTTTCTTAGTTTGTTTTCATGTATGTTCAGTGTTCAGGATTTTGAAAAGTCAAAACTTGAACAAATCTTAAAATTATTTCTTTGTATTTTATCTGACTTGATCTGAACTATACATTCGAAAAAGCCTTTGTTATATTCATTCTTGAATTTAACAATTGCTCATCTTGATACATCACCACGTATTTTATCAACATAAATTTTCATGTTTATACTCTGATAATTTCAAACTTAATTGTTGCGTGCATATAAATTTTTTTTCATGTTTTTGCAAAATTAATAATTCATACGTTAATGATAAATGTTTGCATACTTAACAAATCATACTGTAACTGAAATCATTCCATCGAATTTTGACTTAGAATTTCAATTCCTGTATTTGTTGATTGTTTCAACTTGCATTTTGGTAATAGAATTCAGACTGTGATATTTACAATTCACCAATTTGGGATTTAGAATGACGGAGAGACCATTTCATTGTCAGCAATTTTTATTAATTTTGGTTTTCCATGAGAGGTCATAATTTTTTAAAGAAATTTAACGACACTGTTCGCATTAGGATGTCTAACAGGTTTTATAATGCAATAATTAGTGCATTTATCGACACCTACCAGAACATAGTTCTTCTCGTAATTGTTATTAAATTTCCCAATGAAATCTATTTTGATATGGGAAAATGGATCAAATTCCTTGACAGGAATTGGTTTCATCATTCCGATTTCTTCTGGATTTTATTGTTGCATTTGACATTCATGACAAGAACTTATATAATCGTTCACTTTCTGTGAAATTTTCAGAATAAAATATTTTGATTTTATTTTTTCCAATGTTTTTTGTCGTCCAAAATGTCCTCCACTGATTGGGTCATCATGGCATTCCTTTAGAATTTTTGGTATTAAAGATGTTGGAATTACAGGAACATCCTGGTATGGATTACCATGAATTGATTTTTTCTTGTAGATAATGTCATCTTTTCCAAGGTAGAATTTATGAGCATGTTTCAAAATTTGTTTTGACAGTTTACGATCAAAAATGAAATCTTTGACAAGAAATTTATAAACTTGTCACCAATAGTCATCTAGCTGTTGGTGATCAGCCAGTGTTTCGATAGGAATGTCTTTTCCATAAATAAGTGTTCTTATTTTTTCTTCAGGTTTAAATGTAATGGTTTCATTTTTCTTGATTCCATCTTTATTTTTTCTAGTGACTGGATCAAAAATAATATCGTCATTGATAATATTCTTTTTATTATCAATTTCGGGTTTCAAAATAGCTCTGTTTGATAGGATTACACTAACTTACACCAACCTACACCGGTAGGGATATTCCACAAATATTCAAGTAAAACTTGGCGCAAAGTCCCATAACATTCCTGCATTTGTTGAATCGCCCTCCTGGTGTTGGTTGGTGTAAGTTGGTGTAGTCCAATCAAACAGAGCTAATTTTTTCTTTATTTAAATTTTGATTTGATTTGGGTGGTTCCAAATTTTTTGATTTTGATCTTGTAACAATGTTAACATTTTTATTTTGGTTAATTAAAAATTGTCCTTGTTCAAAACGTATGAAATCTTTTATGTTTTGAAATGGTCAGGAAAGAAAATTTGCCATTACGTTGTCTTTTCCTGATATATGTTTTATATCAAATGTGAATTCTCCTATTTTAGAGACTAATCTTGCAAGTCTGGGTGAAGGTGTTTTCATCCGATGTTGGTAAGTTAACGGTTGGTGGTCCGTATAGATTATAAAATCTGAACCAAGAAGGAAATCTCTGAAATGTTGGCAGGATTGTGTAATTGCAAACATTTCAAGATCAAACGAGCACAAGTGTTTTTGACTCACTTTTAATTTTTCTAAGAAATATCCAATGGTGTATTTTTTGTTTGTAACAGGATCTATTTGTCTGCATACTGCACCTATAGCTTCTTTTGATGCATCTACTTCTATGTAGGTTGATGCTTCTAGATTGTTGATTTGTAGGACTGGTTCTGAAAGAAGGATATGTTTCATGTCGTTGAAACATTTTTGGTGCTCTGGTAACCATTCTATTCTTTCGTTGAAACAACTATCTTTTCCTTCAAGAATTTTCATGATGGGTAACATCTTTTTGGTAAAATTTGGTGTCATTTTTCTGTTGTATCCACACATACCAATGAATCTACGTACTTCTTTGAGCGTTTTGGGTGGATTCATGTTTCTTATTGCATCAATATTTTTTGAAAGTGGTTCTAATTTTCCAATACCAATTTTATGACATAAAAGTTCTATTGGGTCTTGGAGAAAGAAACTTTTTTTTCATTTTTACACGATAATTGTATTTTTTCAGTCTTTGTAAAATTTTGATGGTGTTTTCTAAACATTTGTCAAATGTTTTGCAAAGACACATATGTCATCTATGTAGATAATTCCTTTTTTCCATATAATATCATGAAAGATATGTACCATAGCTTTTTGAAATACGGAAGGGCTTAAGCTAAGTCCTTGTGGCATGCTGTTGAATATGTAAACTATTCCTTCTATGTTAATTCCTGTGATTGGATTGGATTCTTCATCAAGTGGTAATTGAAAATATCCAAAGTTTAGATCTATGATCAAAAAGTATTTTTTGCTTCGTAAATGTGGCGGTATCAAGTCCATTCTCCGTACTCGAGTTCTGCTGGTCTTGATTTTGTTGTTGACAGCTCTGTAATCTACAAGTGGTCTGAATGACCCATCTGGTTTTCTTTTCAGAAACATTGGTGATTTGTAAGTTGATGGTTGTCTTTTTAATACTCCTGCTTTTTCTAGTTCTTCAATTTTCTTTAGCCATTCCATTCTTTCTTTATATGCTATTTTGTAGTTTCTTCGAACTACCGGTTTATTATCTTTTAAATCTATATGAATGAGTTTAACTTTTGCTAACGATAAATTTTTTGTAGAATGAGTGAATATATTCAGCATAATTTTTTATTCCATCAATGACTTTTTGTTTTTGTTCATTAAAAAAATAATTAAAATAATTAATAAAACGAAAAATAATATAAACCACTAAAGTTACTAAAGTAGAAGAATGAACTAAAGAAGAAATAGGAATAGGAGCAAAGGAAATTGAGAACTTCAACGTGTACTACGACTACCGACGTACTACGACTACCGACGTATACTACGACTACCGATGTATACTACGACTACCGACGTATACTACGACTACCAACGTATACTACGACTACCGACGTATACTACGACTACCGATGTATACTACGACTACCGACGTATACTACAACTACCTATGTATACTACAACTACCAACGTATACTACGACTACCGACGTATACTACAACTACCGACGTATATTATGACTACCGACATATACTACGACTACTGACGTATACTACGACTACCAACGTATACTACGACTACCGACGTATACTACGACTACCGACGTATACTATGACTACCGACGTATATTACAACTACCGACGTATACTACGACTACCGACGTATACTACGACTACCGACGTATACTACGACTACCAACGTATACTACGACTACCGACGTATACTACGACTACCGACGTATACTACGACTACCGACGTATACTACGACTACCGACGTATACTACGACCACCGACGTATACTACGACTGCCGACATATACTACGACTGCCGACGTACTACGACTGCCGACGTACTAGTACTCTTTTTATTAAATTTGTTGGATTGAAAATTTTTAAAACTTCTTTGTTTTTGATAATCAAACCTGTTTTATCCACAAATTTTTCATTTTTCAAGAGTTCAGTGAATGGTGGTAATGTTTGTAGGTAAATTATTTTGTAAGGTTGAATAATGTAGTCGTTGGTTGCTCTTACAAATGTTACTTATTCTGCATTATTGTTTGTTGAAGAGTTCTTCGGTATGGAAATTGAAATGATTTTATCATCACATGGTATTGAGAATTTGCTAGACAAAAAGTCTATTATGGCTTTATATTTTTCTAAAAAATCGTAGCCAATAATAACATTCTCAATTAGATCTTCTACGACGTATGCTTTTATTGGAAATGAATGTTCTTCAAATAAAGTTGGAATAGTTGCAATTCTTTTTATTTTAAATTCTATTTCATTTGCAGCATATAAAACATCATATGTTTGTTCTAATGGAACATTTTTCGCAAATTTCCAATGTATGAGTGTTGATTCTGCACCACAATCTATTAATCCATAGGTATCTATAACTAATACGTTACATTTAAGGTATAAACAACATTGAATCTTGTTTTTTCCAGTTGGAGCAATGACTATAACATTCAGATTTTTTTGTAAAGTCATACGTTTTCTTGAATTTTCTGGTGATTCAATTGTTATATGTTTTCGTTCACATAGTTCCCCTGCAACATCTCGTGTAAGTGCTATAGGGGCACTTACAAGTTTTTGGTGTTGCATTTTATGTTGGATACGTAATTGCTGGAAATGTTGTTTGTGGGTTTTGTATAACATTTTGGTTTTGAGTTGGAGTTGAGTTAAATGGCATAGCATACATCATAGGCATATTATTGTTGTAATTAAGATATTGTCCATAATTATTCCAGTTATTATTTCTAAAATAACTTTGTTCAAATCTTGGGTTTCCACGGTAATTATTTCCTCAATAATTTGTATTATGGAAATATTGGATTTGATAATTTTGTGGGGAAGGGAGAGCGGGATAATTACTTGAATTACCATTCTGCTTAAAATTATTCAAATTATATTCATTATTATAGTTATTGTAATATCCACAACCTCGTCCTGTTCCTCTAAAATTTTGTTAGAATTTATTTCCACAATAATTTGAATTGTTGTTTTTCTTGTTTTGTGATGTATTATTACCATTATTAATTTTAATGTTAGTAATTGCTGCTACAAGTTTTTTAACTTTTTGAGTTAGACTAGTTTCTCCTGAAGTTTCTTCATTTTTTATGATGTTCTCTTCTTTATTTATTGCATTAATTTGTTTTTTGGATAATTTTAATTTTAGCATTTGTGAATTAGCTTCTTCCATTGCTAATTTGTATGATTCTAACTGTGATTTTAATTTTTCTACTTTGATGGTAACGAGTGGATCTATGAGGGGTCTTGTTTTATCTTTACGGTATAGATAATCATCGAATGCTTTATGTAATTCTGGAACTGTTTTTGGTCTCAGTTTCACAATATGTTCACATTCTTTTTCTCAGAGAGATCTATAGATATGATCTATTATCCTTTCATCTGTTATACAAGGCTCTATCTCTTTTAAAGTTTTAGAGACAAATATAAGAAAGTCTAAGAAATCATCATCTCCTTTATAAACTCGTTTGTGGAGAGTTTCTCATAATTGAGGAACTGTTTTTTTAAATGATTCATACAATTTTGGTTTCAGTAATTCATATGTTAGTATTGTAGGATCATTTGCTATTTCGTTGAATATTAATTGAGCGTTTCTTGTAAATGCAATTTTAATTTTTCTGAATTTTATAGCATCATCTAGCCAGCCAAATGCTTCGCATTTGTTATCAAATTGGGTTAAAAATGTTTTGATGTTTTCTGAAGGTAAATTTAAAAATGTGGGAGGTCTATTATTTCCATTATTGGTGTTATTATTATTATTAGCCATGTTTTCTGCTATTTCTCGAAGGTTTTTTGTTAGAAGATTTGATTTGTAGTAAGCTTCTTCTGGAGATTTGGAAGGTGTATGGATGTATTCAGAAATTTCTGAAATTGTTTTGTTATGATTTTCAATGATTGTAGAAGATAATGTGTTTGGAGAATTTTCTTCTGAATTTGATGACATTTTGTTGGATTCAGAAAGGTATTTGGAATTGTCGAATGATATTAAGGTATTATCATCAAAAGAGGTTTCTGATATTTTTTGATTGGCTATTATTTTTGCAAGACGTTCTGAATTAGGTTCTATGATTAGAAAGTCAATATTAGTTTTATGAAGAAGAGAATTAATTGGATTTTTAGGGTGAGTTTGGATAAAAAAGCCTAGAGCAAGTTATAACTCGGGTCTGTTCTTAACTTTTGGGAGAGGTAAATCACAAATGTTTAACCATATGTTTTTTATTTCACAATTGGTGAGAGTTGAAATCCAGTAAGTTTGGTTGAAACATTTTGAGTTAGGTGTGTTAGCGTTATCATTATCAAGATCTTCGTTGATCATAGGGTTAGTAAATGTTGTTGGACTCACAAGTTTTTGTTGTTGATTTTGTTGTAACAGTTTAACATATCTGCACCATGGTATCCTGACATCACGATCTTCAATCCTCAACGTGATCAGAAATTTGGCATGTTTTCTTCGGAAAACTTTGCTGCAGATGTCATCTGTTTGATTTTAGGTTGGATGGAATGGAAACTGGATTCTTTTTACTTGGAATTTTTACTGCACATTAATGAAAGCAAATACAAATCCCTCTAATAATAATAAGAAGGATAGTTCGGAGCAACAGGTAAAAATTTCCTGTATGGTAAAAAAATTTAATAATAATAGTGAGTGGTTACTTAATGAATTGGCTAATAATAATAAACAAAATATTGATGAAAATTACAAAATATTAAATAATAGAGCAATTCTTGATGTAGCCGCAGAAGTACATTTAACTTCTGATCTTAGTAAACTAATAGATGTTAAAAAATTTGTAACCCCAATTAAATTACAGTGTGCGGGAAGGAATACATTTTATACGCCACACATACTGGGAGAATGATCATTAAAATCGAAAATTCCAAAAAAATTCAGTCATTGATAGAACTGAACGACGTTCATTATGTGCCCGATCTGAACTTGGATATTATTTCAGCTATTAAAATAACAAATACTGGAATAATCAATATCGACCAACAAAAAGAAATTGCGAACATATATTTTATTGAAACAGCTGAAATCATTATAACTGCAAAAAAAGAAGAGGGAATATTCTACATATACTATAATGTAGAGAACAATGATATAAAAAAAAAAATAAAAATAAAGAGGATTATATGGATAAAAAAAATGTAATATGTGCCCCTGTTACCCAAGATACAAATGACGAGTGGGATGATTTTACAGTAGAAATGGAAATTATTGAAGAGGATAATAATACTGAATCATCTCAGGGGGGTAAAGATAATGAAATAGTCATAGAATCTAACGAAAATAATAATAATACGAATAAACTCCAAATGAATAATAATAATGTAAACAAAAAACTAATAATACACAGAAGACTTGGACATCTTAATGCCAGATATTTACAAAAATTAAAAAATTTAGCAATTGGCATACCCGAAAACATTAATTTTAGAGATGAAGATTTTGTAAACTGTCAAATATGTTGTATCGCCAATAATTCAAAGCTGGGTCATACAGGGATAAGAACTAAACCAACCCGAAAATTAGAGATAGCGTCGTCAGATATCATGGGTCCATTTACGCCCTCTGTGGCAAATCAAAAATATATTTTAACATTTATAGACCACTTTTCAAAATACACATTTGTCATGCCAATAGTCAATAAAAGTCAAGTGACAAATGAATTTAAAAATATTATAATGTCTATGAAAAATAAATTTCCGGAATACCCCATAGGGACTATAAGATGCGACAATGCAAAAGAATACACCGACACAAAAATAATAAATTACTGTAATGAAACAGGCATAACAATGGATTACGTGGTGCCATATTCTCCTGAGTTAAATGGTGTTGCCAAAAGGCAAAATCAAACTTTAATAGTAAGGGCCATGTTGATTGATGCTAATCTCGATATAAAGTACTGGTCTTATGCTGTTGTTACAGCAGCCTATCTAATTAATCAAAGCGAATGAAGGGTTTAAAACTCCATACGAATTGTTTTATGGAAGGAAACCAAATCTTAAAAATTTAAAAGTGTTCGGTGCACTTACGTATAGACATATACCCATAGAAGTAAGAAAGCAAAATGCTACTAAGGCGAAATCAAAATCAAAAGATAAAATTGACCCAAAACTGGCACACAGGGCTGAAAAAAACATATACGAATACAGGGTACTGTCTTGGAGATCCATATAATTCAAAATCGTACATTTCATGCGATGTCAAAGTAGATGAAAGTCAAAATATAAAATCGCTGTTAATCAACAAAAAACCTCTAAAAATAAAGTCAGCTGATTATGATTATGATTTGGGAATAGTGAACCCTATAATAATGAATAAAAGTAAAATATAACAAAGCCTACATAGAAGATAATATTCTAAAAACATTCTCTGAAATAGACACAAACCCCTTTAGAGAAGAATGGATCAAGGCCATCAATGACGAATTTAGTTCTCTCGATGATTTGAAGGTATGGAAAATAGTAGATTATGATCGACAAAAATTAATAGATACAAGATGGATTTTTACAATAAAGTTTGATGAATTCGGAAACCCAAAACCCAAAGCTAGACTTGTGGCACGTGGCTTTAAAGATCGAACAGAATATGGTATTGCTGAAACCCACAGACCTGTAGTATCCATAGGAACAATAAGATTTTTATTATCAATAGTGAATAAAGAAAAATTAATAATGGTACAATACGATGTAAAGACTGCCTATCTAAATTCACCCATTATAAAACCTATTTTTGTTAAAAGACCAGAAGGCATAAATATTAATCAAAATCAAGTACTCGAACTACAAAAATCAATATACGGATTAAAAACTTCCAGCAAATCATGGTATGACTTATTGGACATAAAAATAAAAGAAATGGGATTTGAAAAAACTAAAAGCGATAGATGCCTTTATATAATAAAAAATAACGAAGATAAAACATATTTTTTGAGTTATGTAGACGACATATTGGTGGCGTCAAATTCACAATCAGCCATTACTAGAATAAATGAAGAATTGCAAAAAGATTTTACAATTACGATTACTAATAATCCAAGATTTTTTGTGGGCCTAGAGATAGTAAGAAATATAGAAAAGAACACTATAACAATATCACAATATAAACATATAGATAAAATGATCAAAAAATTTGGAATTTCTGAACTGAAAAACACTAATACACCCATGGAAACGGGATTAAAAATAGATAAAATACAAAACCGCAGGGATGATACGGAATATAGATCGATGATAGGGGGACTACTTTACTTAGCAAGACTTACGAGGCCGGACATATTATTCCCAGTAAATTTTTTCTCCTACTTTTAGAATAATTCGAATGATACCTTAAAAAATTATGTAAAAAGAATATTCAGATACGTTAATACAACCAAAAATTATAATATAAAATATACATCAAAAGGGGATGGAATACAAGCATACATTGATGCCTCTTATGCACCCCAAGTCGATGACACAAATATAGAATTACAAAATCTTAGTAAAGGGAAGTCAATAACTGGATTTATGCTATTCGCCTATGGAGACTTGATAGAGTGGAATTGCTGCAAACAAACAATTCACGCTTCATCGAGTACTGCGGCTGAAATAATTGCAGTTTTTGATACCCTCGATACGATAAAAGTAATGCAGTACATGAATTTTGAGATTTTTGGGGAAAAACTAATGGTAGATATTATGGAAGACAACATTTCCACACAAAAAATATGTTCTGGGGGTAGTCAAAAGAAGTCGAGGGCCCTGATGATAAAATGCTACTCGATTTTGGAGGCTTTTGAAGAGAAAATAATATTTTTTAGAGCAGTAAGCTCCGAGAATCAATTAGCGGATATACTAACGAAATCATTGGATCGCTCAAAATTTGAAAACATAATTGTGAAAACACTAAACGAAACCAATATATACACATAATAAAATAATTTATTTCAAAGTTAATAAGTGTACAGAATTTTCCCATTTCAAATACAAGTTGTCAAATGTTCAAAATGTAAGTCATAACACGAAAATATTTGCTGAAAAATTGGCCTTCAATTATTGTCAAAAAGAGTACTTAATAATAAAATTTACTAGAAAATACATGCAACAGATAAATCCAAGGTTTCTCGAAAATTGTCACAAAGAAAAAATAATGAAAATTGAACAAGAAAAAACCCTACAATTCGTATAATAAAAACCTTATACACTTTCCAACTAGTGTGAGAGAAATATACGAAATATTCCCACACAAATTTATGAAAGGAAACCTAACAATAAACAGAATAGAGATTAAAACCCATTACATGACCACAAACTAAGATAAACTAAAAAAGTTGCCTTATCATAGAACATATTAAACGCCACTTCAAATACAATGCAAGGTACGAAAGATAATATACAATGCAACGTATATTATTCTACAATCTTTTTCATGTCTATTTTTAAGATAAAATACATAACGTTCTTTAGAAATCATCGAACCCACAGTCGAAAAATACCTTTGTGAATTTTTTTCTTCTTCTTTTATTTTTTTTATTCGTGTAATATAAGTTCGTGAATATTTTTTTTCTTTTCTATCTCGAATATTTTTTTTCTATCGACTCGAATTATACGAGCGATGAATCAGTTATTACTCATAATACATTAATATTTTTTTTGCATGTTACCAATTTTTATATTTTTATTTATTTTTATTATATATATACACCATATACTATTTCATCACATATTAATGTCCGATACTATTTGCATGTTACCTTTTAATATTTATTTTATTAAATTTTTATATCAATCGAAGCACAGCAATCAAAATTTTTTTTAATTGAAACCAAAGTTACCTTAATAATACGATGTAAATTTAATTTTTTTTATCTTTTATATATATGTCATTTTTGTACTAAAATTTTTACAGAAATAATAATAATTCGTTTATTTTCAGAAAACACGATGAAGAATTCAATCGGTAAAATTTCAGGGGGGTGTTGATACGAAATCCCACCTCATATCATTCTTCATCATCATCATCACTATCACAATATATACATATGTCATATGTACACTCTAATCACGAAGTGTTTCCCCTTCTACTTTCGATCGTATATCGGTATATCGCTGTTGCTTCGCCATTTACTTTTTCGTTTGTGAAATATATTTTAGTCGCGAAATAAATCTCTTAAAAGAAGAAAGTCTCAAGTTCTTTCGATCCTCGTTCTGCATACCTCACATCAATAAACATTGAATGTAGAACAAATGAGTCAGTAAAGGCAAGTAAAGATTTGTTTACATGACGTCAATATAATGAGAATTGTTTTAGGTGATTGATATATATGTGAAATATATATATAAGAGAGAGATATTATGAATGATTCGAAATTATCATTACAAAGGTCAACCTTATCATATCACACCGCACATAATTTAATATTAATGAAAAATGAAAATAAAAATGAAAATTTTATAAATTTTAATTTATTGCCTATCTAAAAACGTGAAACGAGAAAGGGGTTTTGGGGATGGTAATCTTTCCCTTAAGGAATTTTTCTTGAACATAATTAGCAGTTGGAGATTTTGTTTCCAGAAATAAACTTCATTCATTCACTCGACGTAAGAATGACAAGAATTTTAGCCAAGGGGATCAGAAAAAATTTAAATATTTTTCAAAGAATATAAATAACTTCCTTAAAATTTATTTTGTTTAAATCTGGGCGACTGTGAGGGAAATTAGGTTTGATTTTGGACCGTTTTTTTTTTCTTCAACATGCTTTCAGGGCTCTTTGGGACAAAAGAGATATTTATGTAATTCTTGAGAATAATAAGAAATTCCAGATAATAGTTTGAGAAAATTTAATTTGTAATAAAGGCTACCAAATATGTCTTTCAGGCAATAGTTAAGTTTTATTAATATGGTGGACACGCCATCATTATTAATTATCGTTTCAGTTACCGGACTATATTATACTAGTAGGAATCAATCAAATCTCGCTTCCTTCTTTATTAACTTCTCTCATTTATCCAATAATCAAACCCGAAAAAGGCCGATATTCACTTAATTACGCAAGACACATTTTTTTACTCTGCAACACGCCAGGTAAAGACGACCAGGTTCTCGTGGATTCAACGGTGATCTTTGCTGCCAGATTGGAATAAGATGTTTCTTCATTACTTTCAACCCAACAGTTATTCATAACATTTTCGTACACACAGAGCACATTCTAAAGCAAGAACCCATTTTATTGTTGGCATAAGTTGATTTTCAAGAGTGTATAATACAGATTAAGACCAAAAATGACTTCATTGTTATTACAGTCATTTTCGACATTTTCCATTAATCGATTAATAATATTTAAGGAAGAATGAAAATAATTCAAGTGAAAGAAGGTAGTTAAAAAGTAAAACAAAAATATTCGTTGAACATTATAGTTGGAGAAAAAATGAAAAAATCAGAAAACATTAAATTCTGTTGAAAATAAAGCTTTCGATGTTGTGCACGTGGAAGATCAAGTAAAATTTTGGAAAATCAAAACGCGTGAATTTGGAACCGGAATAAAAGGCAGTAAAACCAAATTAACAATGAAACGATAATAGATCAGGATTCTTCATACACACTCTAGTAATTTTTGACATAATTTTAGGCTTTAACAGAGTAGTTGGCAACCAAATATAATAACTGCAATATTTTAGGGAAAAAACCCCTAGAATTTACAAAACATGTTATACATTATATACATTAGTATTTACAAAATACAAAAATATTGTATAAACAACAACAGGTTATAAGGTGATCATGACGCCTAAATACACGAAAATTATCATAATTTTGTTCATCGCTGATGTAGGTACTTATAACAATTCAATACGGACAATAACAAGCTCATTCTTATGAAACAATAGTCGAATAAGTCAGATCTCAAGAGCTCAGGTTTACTTTCCCATTTTTCTTATGTTCTTTATACGCGATTACATAACGTTGAGCAACAGCCAGTGGTGGAGCAAATCCATCAGCATACGAGGAATCTTCGAAAAGTACCTCATAATCATCTACGGCGGTGATGGGAAGCTGATTAATTATAGCTTTATAAAAGCATGTAGTTTGAGGGTACAACGCCATGACTGCGAATAAAAAAAAAAGTAACAAATATTTTCAAATCTCTACAAAGAATATATAAAAATAAAAATACTTACCGACCGATCCTTTCGGAAATAAAGCATCGAGTTCAGTCTCAGGATTCGCTCTCATCAAGGGTAACGGTATCACTCGTCTACGACTTAGTATATATCGTTCTTTTTGAACCTCGTCTATGTCATCAACTTCATATTTATTAACGGCGGAGTTAAACAAGGCAACTTCTGCTAAAATCCAATTTTCTTCTTCTTCTTGAACCTTCACTAAAGCAGCCACCATATCTCCTGGCTGTTGAATAAGAAATTATTATTATTAAAAATAGCACTTCAAGACATAGAATAATTTTACGGTTTCACAAACCTTGGCAATATAATTTGCCTCGGGTGGTATAGCACCGCATAATGGGGGCGGTTTTTCACCAATTTTGCTAATCCACAGAGGTAAAGTTTGAGCAGAGATTTGCAACATTTTCATATGTGCTCCTCTACGAAATGTGTCCTTGTTACTCGCATTCTTGACCTTAAATGATGCAAAACAATTCTATCGTTCGAGAGCAAGGATGAAAACATGATAAAGGTCAAGACGAGTACACTCACAAGTATTCGTCTTTCATGCCTGATGGTACGTATCTCATTTATTTTACTCAGAGCTTTTCGCAATACATCTTCCTCTTTTTCAGCATCCACTATGGCACTAGAGTAGAGAGATTTAAGCTTGTTCTGAAATAATGAGCGAGAAATATGAACAAACAGCATATATATCATGTATAGGAGAATATTTAAGGGTCATGACATATATTTACTTGGTAATATGGAGTAATACGACCGTCAGTCGTTATTTTATCGTGCGTTTTTGAAATATTTCCCAGCGTTATTTCACTATTCATTCGTTCTTTTTCGATTTCTTGAATTAAATCGTAAAGTGCTTTCAATTTTTCCTGGAATGACAATTTGATTAAAAAATATATAGACTAGAAATCACCAAAGATCAAGAATAAATTTTATCTGAAGAACCTGCACTTGATACGCAGCGACATCACCGCTAAATGCCATTATTTCCCTGAAGATTTACACACACCGTTATAACTGTGTTTAGCGGTAATTAAAACGAACCACCAGGTTATGACAGCGATGCAAAACAGGAACTGAAAGGAAAATTTGGTAAAATTCCATTATAATTGCCCTTCTCCGATTCAGGTGAAAGTGTCCATTTCAACTCAATAATAATATTATACTAATATACTGGTGATGGTGTGGGAAAAAAATGAAAAGGTGATGGTAACAGATGCTTGTTACAACTAACTCACCACTTTAATCACATCAGATGCATACGTGGTCATAATTTTAGCTGTAAAATGCAATTTCAGAGAACAATGAAAAACCAACTAACTGAATCCGTGATATGAATTTTTAATGATTAATAAACAGTACCAAGTACTAACAAATTATGATCTTACCTATAAATGAAAAACAGAACAGCAGAATAAAAGAAAGAAATCTTACGGATAATGAAACTCTTCTGGACTAACTAGATGGTAAGAAATAACAATTAAAAATTTCAAAAACTTTGCTTAAGAAAATAGAAGAGGTATAAGTTAGGTTAAAAACAAGTTTTTAAAAAATACGCTTTTATAATTTGAAGAAGAAAATAACGGCGAAAGAGAAAAATAAATTTCTCACTTTTTATTCTGATACAGAAACAAACACAAATTGAAAAAAACAACTGATAAAAACGGATATGTCGTGAATTACGAATACACATATAAAAGGAGTAAATTACGGCAGAGTTGGGCGCGCATTTTACTTCAGGACATACTTTGAATGTTTGATAAATCATTGAACTAACAAACAGATTCATCATTTTAATGTTACGAAAACACAATGAAGTTACATATACTGTTAAAAGTTAGATTAATGTTACAGTCCGAGATTACTATACATAATTTTAGTTAGGTAGGTAATGATTCGAACTTTACCAATCTTTGATGGATTCTGATGAATCTTCAATTGGTTAGTTTGTTCCGGTACCTAACGGACATAAAACATGTACCGTTAGTTTCATAAGAAATGTGAGTGCCCGAACGCCCTGACGAAGTCTCAATAAAAGGGGGGCCTTAAGCAGAAACAGAATTATTAGATATAACGGGGTTAGAACACAGAGAACTTAAACACCCTCAGACAAACTTGTTTCTCTAACTACTAGCCTACAAGTAAGCAAAATACCAATTCGATGATGTAAACAAATAAAAATGCTAAATAAATAATCAAACACTCTCTTGATCGTTGGGTGGCATTACTGGACAATGGATTAACTGAGATGGGTATAATATAAAATACAGCTGTTCTGAGAAATAAATGACAAACACAAAACGTTGTATGGAAAAGGTGGAAACACAAATGATGCAGTTGTACATCCACATCTGTGTTAAACCCAGCAGAATTATGTAGGGGAAGTTTCAGCGTCATCTTGTTAGTATGCAACTCACGTCGTAGATGGCGCTGAAAGTTGAAAATATCTTTATCATTTTTGATATTTTTGACATATGTGTCGCAACACGGGAAAGCAGCGCTGACGTTGGTCATCCGGTGTACTTCAACAAATTGAGTGAGTAGAATAAAAGCGTATAAAATGAGCAGCTTTCTTTCTAACTTCTCTTGATGCTAGTACTTTTTGTTGAAACCTTGGAACATACACATAATGGACTGCCCATACTGATAAAATTAACATTGGCTTATATGGAGACACTGTGAAGGCATACATTTCATTAAAAAGTTACCTTTTTTCAGGATTTATCAAATATCATACATCAATTGATTAAATAATTTGGAGGGATTTGCATGGTTATTTCACAAAATGAAAGTGTTTTTAAAATTAAATAGCGTCATTTATTCCTTTTTAATATTCGTAGGTGAATTCTCTTTGATTCGTCGCTGAATCTTGATTAATTTAATGGCAAATCGAAGAGAATTCATAGATGAAGTCTCTTCAATTCGTAGCTGAATCCTAATTAATTTAATGGCGACGAATTGAAGAGAATTTGCAGATGAATTCTGTGAAAAGTACAGTTTGATAAGGGAACAAACTTTTCAATGGAATGTACATTTCATTCGGTTGCCTTCAACATTTCATCAGTATGCGCAGTCTATCTAGTATATGGTTGAAGGTTGAAACTCAATAATAAAAACAATTAAACATTACTTAGATCTTATTCATTATATACAAACTTCAAGGATATATATATGATGGAGACAATACATGGGTAGTTTTGGTGTCCAACCTATAGAAAGCAGTCTACAAACACGTGTACTTCTATCTAAATATCTGATTGAAAAAAAATCTGGCAATGTGCATTTGTTTATAAATACTAGCACACAAAGTACTTCACTTTTACATCGATTTTTGATTATGATTGGTTGGAGTGTTCAGTCTGGGGTACTTTGTACGCTAGCATGCAGCATCTATTGTCTGGACACTCAACCCTATGTTAAAACTGTTCCACATCGTCTCCATCATATATATATATATATATATATATATCCTTGAGGTATAGGTACAAATGATGACGTGATATCAAGGAAGAAGGAACTATTGAACTGACACTTCGGTCTTCAAGGATATAATTATGTGTGATGGAGATGAAATAATAGCGGTTTTGGTGTCGGATCTATGGATAGCACTACCAACACCACGTGCTTTGCTTTCCAAAAATTTTATTGGAAGAAAAAATCACTAGGTGCAATTGTTTATAAACACTGGAATACAAATTACTCCATTTGAGAGAATCTGATTATTCTGATTGGTTGATGTTGATTGATATGGGGTAATTTGTATGTCAGTGTACAGTCGATCCCATTGTAAAACAACAGCATGTCATCTCCATCACACATATATATATATCCTTGAAAAGCAGACATAAGATCTGCCATAGAAACCCAAGGCAGTAAAGAATTGTTAACTAACAGGAAAATTTATTTCCACAATAGATAAATAAGTGTTGATACAAAATTCCCTCTCACTCACTCACTGATTATCATCTTCACTATCGTATATATATCATATGTTCCACTTCCATTCTAATCTCTCAACATAGTTATAATCTACTCTAGCACAGGGCTTCGCCATTTTATATTACTTAAATATTATAAATCATTTCTTCTTTAATATATTTCTGTAACTGTTCATAAAGAGTTCTTCACTTATCAACATTCCTTGTACCTCTCTCACATTATGGTAGCCATTGCTGGAGTTTATTGAAGATTTTTTATGCAAAAACTCATACAACAGTAATACTAATACAGAATATATTTTGATTTTTTTGTGAATTATTTGTTTGTGCGAAATTGATCCTAAAGTGAAATAATTTTATATGAAATAATTTTATGAAATTGATGTGTATTTAAACACAAATTATTATTTTTTTGAATTATTAAATTCATGTTCCTGATTTACTAATGGCTAAGTCTGAAAGTATCAACTATCAATTCAGTAAGGACCACCAAAAAGTCGAGGATCAAGCTGGAAATCAAGTATTGTTCCCATTTTCATAGAATCATCAAAGTTCCATTCCTGACAAAAACTGACATCTTTTAGGCCAACATCATTATTCAAAATTCAACAAAGAACAACAATGGCAATCACCTGAGACCAAAATCAAACACTACAAAAGAAGATGTTCAATTAAATTCACACACAATAGAATACTTGTTTGCAGGTAATATACATTGATTAGTTATTGAATTTTATTTTGGGGGATTGTGTTCCAAATGCTACAAATAAATTTATGTGGAACCATTTAAACTTAGCAGAGAAAATTAGGTAAATTTAAATTATTAGGAGATTTTAAGGAATTAATTAGAAAATTTGAAGGAGAAAAAATTAAAAAATTACGAATTGAAACATTTAATTTTCCATTTTTTGTATATTTCACTTGAGAAATAATATTAGAATCTTTTACTTTGGATATATCTGCAAGAATAGAAGAAAAAAGCAGTGAAAAGTGGGTGAAAATATTAGAATCTACTCCAAATTATTTTTCTTCACAAGTATATGGTTCATCAGAATCAGAACAAAAATTTGTAGACAGATTCTTTGGTAAGCAATAATTAAATAAACACTCGTTAATAAAAAGGATATAAACTGGATAAGAAAGAAAAATATATTGAAAAGGAATTAGTAGAAAAAATAAAAAATATATCATAAGAAAACATTGAATATAAATCAAGTACAAACAGTAAGGAAATTGTATTGGGATTTGTAAAATTAGAAGAAAAAATTATGGCAACCCCTACAGAAATTAAGCCGATTCAGGCATCCCTTGGAAAAATATTCAATGGAAAATATTATTTGGATTGACGTAGAATGGTAATTTCCACAATCAGAGGAATTGGATATTATGATATTTTTGGGGATCATCAATATTTAAAACCATATATAAAACATATTGATGACTTAAACTTAAGGCCAGAAAATCAAATGATACGTTACTGCAAAATGCAGGATAATGCTAAAGCATTTATATTGGAGAGAGTATCGAATGAAACCACAAAACAAATAAGAGACTATACTACAGCTATAATGATGTTATAAAAATTGGATAATATTTATGGAACAAAAACTTCAGTTACTGCCAATATGGCAAAAACCAAATGGACAGAGTTTATATTTCAGCCAGAAGGCAACATGGGAAGTTTTTTGAAAAAATGGGATGATTTGGGAACTGTTGTAAAAGATGCAGGAAAAGAGGTATCTGAAAAGGAAGAATTAGAAAACTTACAGTCAGCATTATGCTATGAACAAGCTTTAGCTAGGATACAATTTGAAAATTTACCTGAAAGAGAGAAAAATATAGATAATTAAAAAAAAATATTAAGGGAAGATACAGATCAAAAATTTAGAGATCAGACCCTAAAGAAGCAAAATAATAATGATAATAATAACCAACATAGCAATAACAATTATAGAGGTAATAATAATAATTATAGAAATGGGAATCCTAATAATAATAATCCCAACTCATCATATAAGAATAATAATAATAATGAAACAAATGGAAATAAAAATGGAAACAGCCAAAATAATGGAAATAATTATAACGGTAACAATAATTATTGAGGCAATAACTGCAGTGGTAACTATAAAGGAAATAATAGAAATAATAATTATAACCAACATAACATTAGGGGCTATAAATGTAACCAAAATGGACAGACAGCATGGAATTGTAATAATAATAATTATACAGAAAATAATAAAGTTGGAACAAAAATCAAACTAAATATCCACCAAAACCTATTAATAATAATAATAATAATAGTTCAACAACAAATAAAAAAGAAACTGCCAAACAACAGGTAAAAATGTTGTGTATGGTAAAAAAATTTATACCAAAATCGAATGAATCCTTTCTGAATAAATTAATACAAAATTATAAATATTATGAAAATTATTGTGAATTAAAAAATAAAGCAATATTTGATGGTGCAGCTGAAGTTCATTTGACTTCAGATTTAGAAAAATTAACTAATATCACAAAATTTTTAACCCCAATAAAATTGCAATGAGCTGGAAAAAATGCATTTTGTATGCCACCCACATAAGAAAAATGACAATAAAAATTGAAAATTCTTTCAAATAACAGTCCTTAATAGGATTAAATGATGTACATTATGTACTAGATCTTAATGTAGATATAATATCAGCCATAAAAATTACTAATACAGTGTTAATGAACATAAATCAACAAATAGGTAGGGCCAATGTCTATTCCATTGAAAACAGCGATATGTTAATTACAGCCATAAAGGAAGATGGAATGTTTTATGTACACTATATATGGAAAATGATTTAAATAATAATAATAATAATAATAATAATATAAAAAATAACAACACAACAATTTGTATGCCTGTAATTCAGGAAAATGAAGACAAATGGGATAATTTTTCAGTAGAATTGGAAATAGAAAATGAAAATGAACTCTCAATAATAAACGATACAGACTTATCACAGAGGGGTGAAGATACAAATAATAATGATTTTGAAAATAAAAATCAAGAAAATACACAAAATTTAGATCAAGAACATGCACAAAATGATGAAATAACAGAAAATGAAAACACTGATGATGAAAATCATGTTCAACCACAATTAATAAATGATAATAATAATAATAATAAATACACAAATAAAAAAATGATAATACATAGAAGGCTGAGACATCTAAATGCACAATATTTACAAAAATTAAAGGGCTTATCCACTGGAATACCAGAAAACATAAACTTTGGAGATGAGGATTTCAAAAATTGTCAAATTTGTTGCATTGCTAATAAAACGAGACTGGGTCACAATATTATTAGGAATAAACCCACCAAAAAATTGGAGATCACATCATCTGCTATTATGGGGCCTTTTACCCCATCCACAGCCAATCAAAAATATATACTAACTTTTATTGACCATTATTCCAAGTATACATTTGTTACACCAATAACTAATAAAAATCAAGTTATTGTGGAATTTAAGAACATAATTATGTCCATATGAAACAAGTATCCCAATTACCCTATAGGTTTCATTAGGTGCAATAATGCGAATGAATATGCTGACATAGAATAATTAATTATTGTACTGAAAGAGGTATCACTTTCAATTATGCAGTCCCTTACTCTCCAGAATTGAATGATGTAGCCAAAAGGCAGAACCAGACTATGATGAGAAGAGTAAGAGCTATGGTGATCAATGCAAGTTTGGATACAAAATATTGGTCATGCACAACAGTTATAGTGGTATAATTAATTAATAAATCTCATACAAAAGCCAACCCCAAATTTAAAACCCCATATGAAATGTTCTATGGAATTAAACCAAATATAAAAACTTAAAAGTATTTGGATCCTTAACATATAGGCACATACCAATAAAAGTTTGTAGGCAAAATGCCACAGAAGCAAAATCACAAAATAAAACAAGCACACAGAACTGAAAAAAATATAATGATGGGCTACACCAATACAGGATATTGTTTAAGACATCCTTTTGACACCAAATCATATACATATAGCATGCGACATAAAAATTGATGAATCCCAGAACATAAAATCATTAGAAATAGCTGATAAACCCTTAATTTTAAAACCAGCAAATTATACACACGATCTAAGAATAATAAACCCTATAATAATGAATATTAATTTAAAGTATGATAAAACATATACTGAGGATTGTGTACCAAAAAATTTCCAAGATATAATAATCCCTTTAAAAATGAACGGATTAAGGCAATAAACGATGAATTCAACTCCCTAGACAATATGAACGTATGGGAAATGGAATATAATAGGCAAAAATTAATTGATACATGCTGGATATTTACAATAAAATATGACAAATATGGAAACCCTAAACTCAAAGCAAGATTGGTAGCAAGGGGTTTTAAGAATAGAACAGAATATGATATAACTCAAACCCATGTACCCTTAGTCTTCATTTCCATAATTAAATGGTTGTTAACCACAGTTAATAAAAATAACTTAATACTTGCACAATATGTCAAAACAGTCTACCTAAATTCCCCTATAATAAAACCCATATTTGTTAGACAACCTAAGGGAATAAATATTATGTCAAATCAAGTCTTAGAATTAAAAAAATCAATATATGGACTTAAACCTCAAGTAAATCTTGGTACAATTTATTGGACACAAGGATAAAAGAAATGGGATTTCAAAGATTAAAATCAGATAGATGTTTTTACATAAAAAAAAAAATGATGAAATAATATACTACCTAACATATGTACACAACATATTAATAGCCTCGAATAAGCAAACAGCAATAACAAAAATAAATGAGGAACTCCAAAAAATCTTTACATTAACTATAATAAACAATCCAAAATTTTTTATAGGACTTGAAATAAACAGATCTATCGAAAACCAAACAATATAACTAACTCAATATAAACACAGATAAAATGTTGAAAAAATATAAAATGACAGAATCAAAAATTTCAAATACCCCAATGGAAACAAGTTTAAAAGTTAAAAAAATTACTGACAGAAAAGATGACACAGAATATCGATCAATGATCGGAGCACTTCTGTATTTGGCTACACTCACTAGACCAGACATTCTTCTTCTAGTAAATTTCTTCTCACACTAACAAAATTCATCAAATGAAACCCTTAAAAATTATATAAGTTAAAAAGAATATTTAAATACATAAATGCCACCAAAAGTTATACTCTAATAGAAAGATCAAAAAATAATGGAATACAAGCATATTTGGATGCCTCATATGCCCCACAAGTAGATGATAAACCCATTGAAATGAATAATTCAAATAAAGGAAAATCAATTTTGGGTGATATATTTGCAAATGGAGACTTAGTTGACTGGAATTGCTCTAAACAAACAATTCATACTTCTTCCAGTACAGCAGCCGAAATAATAGCAGTTTTTGATACCTTAGATATAATAAAAATTCTCCAGAATTTACATTTTGAAATTTTTAATGAAAAAATAATCATAGATATAATGGAAGACAATATATCGACCCAAAAAAATATGTTCAGGAGGTAGTCAGAAAAAATCATAAATTTTAGATCAGTAAGTTCAAAAAATCAATCAGCAGGTATTTTGACAAAATCTCTTGATCGAACAAAACTCAAAAATACAAATATCTACACATAAAAATATATAATTCGTTTATTCCCATATCCCAATAATATAACAAGTTGTACCACAATCCAAAATTAAGTCGAAACAAGTCCAAATCATGAAAATTAAAAATATTTTCACTAAATAATATAATAAAACTCTCGCTTCTTTGAAATAAATGGCTTAAAATAAAACTTGATAACACAAAAAATATATTCCTCATCAAAAATCTAATATGTTTGAACCCCTTTTTGAAAAGAATAGAAAAAATACTAATTTTCAAATAGAAATAAGAAAAACCATGCAAGAAAATATAGGTCAATATAAAAGCAATGAACTCATCACTCACACATGGAGATAAGACACTCGCAAATAAAAAATAATAAAAAACCCAATATAGATGAAACTCCGCTTTCTTATTCGAGGAAAAAACCACAAACACGATCACATGATAAAATTTCTCGCCTTTTACTTATCGCATTTTTTATACAATAACACTTGCCACAATACCTTAACATGAAATTCCGTAATGCATCACAATGTATACTATAATTGCCGTTACTCGTTATTGCACACGTAGTTTGATGTACCTATTTTGCTTTCAAAATGGCAAATGAGCTAGTTAGCTCTCTTTCACGTTTTTCTTGATGAAGGATCAACTTTTTTCGATATATATATATATTGGGGATAATGGGTAATATTTTATATTGGACTTTGACATCGTGGCCATTTTACTGGGCGTCTGAGGGAAATATTTGATGTCGGAGTGGAGGGGAAGATGGTTGGGATCTGGTGGCCAATGGTCTACCAGCATGAATTTTTCAATCACACACTGGAGTCTGGAGTATAAAGAATCAAACTAAATATACCGCGCCATTTTGGGTCGGGAATGTAACAGCGGCCAGCTTCGAATTTGTAACATTTAGGTAAAAAAACACTCACAATAATTAAAAAGTCCAAATAAATTCCGACGTATTTTAGTTTCATAAGCCAACGTATACCAGCAAGAACATTATACAACGTAATTTTCCCATTTTCTTATTTACCTACTTTTAGTGTATTTTCCAAAGGAAAATACAACTATTGCATTCAGTGCAATAACAGGACCTGGGTGTGGGACCTGTGGAAAAGCGCCGATCCTGAGTCGTAGATCATGAATATATAGTCACTCAAATTCTTCTGTACACTATATATATATTTCCACTTTTTGCTCATTTTGGAACTTTTTGGAAGTCTGTGAACCCTCCGCTGTTCGACCTATGACAATGAAACTTGGGGTAGCGTTAGAAGCCTTCCTGGGCTACACATTCCTGTTAAATTTTTTGAAATTCATTAGTTAGTTTTTGGGGAAGGGGTTCTCAAAGTGTTGCAAACCCAGCATGTTGTCATCACGATAACTCCCGTAAATTTGTAGATTTTGGCTTGAAATTGTTATGGTAGTTTTAGACTATTTAGGACTGGTTTGGTATTGGATTAGAGCGAAATCGGTCAACTGGTTTTTGAATGGCAGCCATTTTTTTTCCCACTTTTTGCTCATTTTGTCACTTTTTGGGAGTCTGTGGCGCCTTTGCTGTTTGACCTACAACAATGAAACTTGGTGTAGTGTTAGAAACATTCAAAAGCTACACATCTGTGCCAACATTTTTGAAATTCATCCGTTATTTTCGAAGAAAGGGGTTCTCAAAGTGTTGCAAACCCACCATGTTGTTTTCACGATAACTCTTGTAAATTAAAAGATTATGCCTTGAAATTTTTATGGCAGTTGGCGACTAGACTAATAGGGACTGATTTGGTATTGAATTTGAGCTATATCGGTCCCCTAAATTTCGAATGGCAGCCATTACTAAATTTGACATTTATTTACTCATTTTGACATTTTTTGAGAGGCTGTGGAGCCTCTGCTGTTTCACTTATGGAAATGAAACTTGGGTTAATGTTAGAAGCTTTCATGGGCTACACATTCGTGTTAAAATTTTTGAAAAATTCATCCGTTAGTTTTGGAAAAGAGGTTTTCAAAATGTTACAAATCCACATTGTTGTCATCACGGTAACTCTCGTAAATTTGAAAATTTTGGCTTGAAATTCGGACGGCAGTTGAAGACTATTAGGGACTGATTTGGTATTGAATTTGAGCGAAATCGGTCAACTGGTTTTTGAATGGCAGCCATTACAAAATTTGACACTTTTTGAAAATTCACTTACCGCGGTTGATGCGCAGCACAGATATTAATAAGTGAATTAAAAAAAAAGTCTACTTTTCTAAAGAAAATGAGCAACAGATCTTTAGAAGTATCCTAAACGAAAGCTAAAACCGTGATATAAATGACGATAACGAATATTTAAGATAAATGCAAGTTAATAAAGTCCAAAATAATTTATATCAGGAGGAGGGGGGTGAATGTGTTCAAATTTTCCGAATAAGAAAAAAAAGGAAGACTATAGCCTACGGACCGAATAATTTAGTTTTTTGAACTTGGCTGTTACTCGAATTTGCCCACTATTCTCAAAATTAGCCGATTCGTCGACCAATTTTTGAGGCTGAGGTGAGAGTGAAACTCACCCTCTTCACCGGCCTGCATTCGGGGCGTCCCTGATGTAAGTAGTTAGAGGTCTGCGTGGCATAGCGGTTCAATGCTCCACTTTATAATCGAATGGTTTGGAGTTCTAGACCGGCCGCCGCATCACTTTCTCGACCCAAAATGGTAGAGTATATTCGGTTAGGTTTTATTAGTACTCCAACAAGTGAATGGAAAATTCATGCTTGATAGATAATTGACCCCCGGTCCCAACCATCACTCTCCACCACTTCGACGTCAAAATATATGGTACTACCGCGCGGCGAAATGACCACGTAGTTTCAGCCAATTACCAAAAAAATTAAGCAGGAAGGTCACACATAGTCAACCCAATTAATAGCAAAGAATTAGAATTTTTATATAGAACTACAGTGAACTTGATCCACTGAATGAAATGCAGTTGTAACCAGTTCAAGTTGAAGTAACAAAAAAAACTATTTGAAACCTTAAGTTTTCAAAATACGAAGAAAAAAAAATTAACGAGGCAAAGACATTCACGTCATCTATCTTACACTGATACAAATATTCGGTAAAAATAAAAGTTTTGATTGCAATGAGTTCAAGGCAAAGAAAATAAAAATAAACTCTGTGACAACTTGAACAGGCGAAATATTCGTCCATTCCAGTTAAAAAAAGATATGTTAATCCCTCGAATAACTATCTATAACCTAATAATGATCTTAAAAGCAATTATGACGATTTTACATTCCATTTTTCATAACATAAAATTCACCTACAGCTTATAAATTACTAATAGTAACCGTCAAAAAACCATCATTTTGCAGATACATTTTTTGCCGACTTCATTGAATTCGATTGAAATTATACTCAAATAAGTCAAAAGTGGCTTTTGGGTTAAACGTCAACACAGAAAAATTCAAAATTTAATGAATTTAAAACATTATTCCTGGTCCCTCAGCAGAAACCTAATAGGGGGAAACAAAAAAAAAAAAATCACTCAATTTGCAGCGACTACTTTTATTCAAGTACAAATTATCTGGCGAACGTGAGCTTCAACTGTATTAATAGGTTTGTTCTTTTCGCCAAAAAAGTGTGAACTCAATTCAAGATAGTTCAGAACTGGGACAGGAAAGTGTAAAGGAAGCTTATCAAATTTCCCAGTTTATCTGCGATCAAAAGAACGTTTCAAAAAAAAGTGTAAGCGAAATAAAAAAAAAAGCTATCAGTTACCACACAACCAAATAAACTAATCGGAAACGAATTTCCAATTCATCACACGTGATAAAACAAGAATTTTCTTCGTACCTTTTTCACATCTTTTTTTCATTAAGTGCTGAAAGTGTATGTACCTTCTACATTTTTCACTGAACTAAGTTTGCACTAAATTCAAAAGAATGTCAATACTCTGTACTATATGCCAAAAGAATACAATTTCAAAAATAGTACAAGAAATCTTGCACTTTTTTGGTCAAAAGAACAGACCTAATGATTCAATACTGGCACCAAACCTCAGAAAATCCAACACAATGAAAATTTTCAGTTTTGACGAAATTAATCGAACTCTGAAAAGCACAGCATTTTCTTGGTAATGATATGAACAAATAAAACTTTACCACAATGACTTCGTAATCCGAGGAATGTGATGCTTACAATCAATGCAACAATAATTTTCTACCTTTGATCATTTTATTAATAGGAATGATACGACATTCGATTGTTCTCTCACTTCGCCAGAAATATAATTAAGAATGATTAAAAAATAGTTACATTTTTTTTTCAACGTATTTACAAACAATTAACATTCTTTGACGAAGAGGAGGGCCCATGCTTCATGTATTCGCGTCGCGAGAATCAATCACATGTTCAGATTGACAGATACCAACGTTAATACGGAAAGAACGACACTCGACGGAATCCACTGAAAGAAATCGAGTACGAATGTTTGATATTCAACAATACATTATCGTTTTAAATGCCGCGTATTAAATAATAAAGATTGCTAAAAATTATGACGGTGAGAGGAGAAAGGAAATGAAACACATACCGGCCTCTCCGCACAGGACGATATCCGTACATATAGTTAGTTCCTCTGTAACCTCTGTTTCTCATCGAACGACCTCTAAACGGTGGAACACCTCTATTAGTTGTACTCAAACCGGGACGGTTTGTTCGTTTGGGGCTAACCTGCAAATGAACGAGACAAATTAGTATTATTTACAATGAATATTGTGATCCTGGTAGCCAATAGCTCACATTAACAAAAACGGGACATGCTAAAGAGAGCAAAAGTGAATAGGAATATCGTGTCCTGAGAAGAAGTCAAGCTAACTATTTGAACGCAACCAAGTCAATGATCAATGTCTTAATATTACAAAAAATTCTTGAAATAGACGTTACTTAAATACTAACGTATACAATTCCAGTTATAAATTTATACAATGAAAATTTTACGTGTTGGTTATCAAACAAAGCTGTTAATGTTTTCCCTCATTCCAATGACTGGAAACCAGCGTTTGAGAAGGAAGAAGACAACCAAAAACCGACCACTTATAAACCAGTAAATATGAGCGCTGAAGAGGAGCCACAAATTTCATTTTTCACTCTTGTTTACTTTCAGGATGTTGTTCGAAAATAAACTGAATGGCGATTTTCATTTATTATACATCCCTAATAAGGGACCGAAAATCAAGATATTTCTTCGTGTGATTATATGCTCGAAAATAACAGAAAATATAAATCTTGCAGCACAAGCTCAAGATTACGCTTACAAAATCAACAGCAAGTAGCACTCGCTGTGACAGCAAATAAACTTTGGACGATTTCAACTGAAACATTCGTAATAGAAATACAAAAATTAGTGCTACTCTAAAAGAAAGAACTTGTCTTTATATTCCACAACAAATTAGCTGCAGAAAGCATTTTGTTATTGAGTTTTAAAGGCACATACGTTTGTTTAGATTACGCTTATATAGCGAACAAGCAGCAACGGCAACTTTAAACCAGTGAAAATTTACAGTCATCATTAATCAGCATAAACAAAATATTTTGTTTCAGCTGCTTGCTATTGGCTATGTAGGCGTGGCTTAAGTTTACGTCCGAATAACCAACAGCATACAGCAAGAGCAAATTCAAAATAGTGTAACCAAACCTAGGGGCCTATAAACTTCAGAGCAAAATGAATATAAAGAGTGACTTTGCTGAGAAATAATGTAGACGAGAATTTCGTTTATCATCCGATTAATTAATTTTTTCCTTTTTAATCAGGACAAATTCAGCTAAATTGCCACGAGTTTACTAGCTGTCCTAGCAAATGTTTCTTGCTAGTCGTTATGGATGAGAATTTTAAGAAGTATAATTTACGTCAAAAAGCAATAACAGAAGAACTGAACCGACAATTTAATTTCTTCGGTCAAGAGCAAATGGTCACAAACGGGAGCTGAACCGTTTGTACATAACTCTTGTATGTACTTGAAAAGCGAAAGGATGGACCACTCTCCTCCATCAACAGGTCATACACCTTACTTCAAAATCGATAATCTCATAAAAGCATGTCATAGCCCAGTAAAGTAAGGTAAAATTGAGCTGAAACAGAATTAATAGTTACAAAACTTAAAAGGTTTTATGGCTAAAATGTCAGTAATGGAAAATTAATCGAAAACTACTCGATTAATCAATGATTTAACTAATTGTTTAGCTCAATACTCTATTACTTGAAATAATTGATTACTCGAGATCAGTTAATCAACACTGAATATTTTTTTCAATTTTTGGGCTTGTTGCTTTTTTAATTCTTTGGGAGTGATTGGCAGTTAATTAAAAACTACTCGATCAATCGAAAATCATCCACTCTCATACCCAATGCTGCTACCAAGAAGAAGGCTACAACATGAGATTAATTTTAGTTTTATTCAATTTTTCTTGGTAGCTCTATAATTTAAAATAAAAATACTTCAGGGTAAAAATAATGTAGGTACATAAAATTAGAAACAAAACAATTTCAATACATTTTTTCATAATTATGGTAGTGGCTGAGACACAGGGTGGTCAGTAGGGAATTTTTTCTTTTACAAAATCATGATACGTATTATTTTTAGCACTGAAAATGCTTTTGGAATCGCTTTGTAAAAAGCAGTCTGTCACCCGATTTTTAGCGAGAGAATAGGTAGATGAATTAAATACTTTTTTTTTTTTAATTTTAATTTATTTTTAATGCGCCCTCTCGTTTTTACAAAGTTTGAAACCTGTGGATTTCTGAATGGCAAGCTGAAAATGAATAAAGAGGTAAAGATAGGCAAAGAAATTAGCATACAAAAGTTTTCCATCAGTATTATGTAGCCTATACATCATATTTTATGCCCGTACATACATGGTATCCTCAAAAGTGGAAATTAACAATCAGGTAAATAATGAAAAAAAAATTACTATTTTCTCATAATCTTTCCAATGGTTTATTCCCATTTCCAGGGACACCATGTACATACGGGCCTGAAATATGATACATAGGCTACATCATAGCTGTGTTTGACATGATGAAAAAATGATACAATAGAAGTAAAAAGTACCGTTTTAGTGCGGGTCTAGTTCTTTCAATTTTCAGTTCTCAGTTTTATTTCAAGTTAAAGTATCGTTTCAGTTTGTGAACTGTAAAGCCTACCCCAAAATAATACTTCATATTTTTTTCACTGACATCAAACAGGATCACATTCATCAAATGTAATTGCGAGAGAACCTTAGTGATCGAACAGAAATTTTTATGAGATATCTTAGCATGTAGGCTGAAGACTGGGTGAAAATTTCATTGAAATCATGTTTGGTTCTGGGGAGCCATTTAACTAATATTTCACATTAGTTCAGTCGAGTTGAGAAAAACATATACAAAAAAAAATACATTGGAAACACACAGGAAAATATACCATACACATCGTTTGAGCATATATGCTATTTGAAACACCTAAAACTTGGCATGAAGAGCTTCTACATAAAGTCTATGCCTATTCCACCCCTCATGCCCATTTTTATGAGAACACATCGATGCTTTTATGCCTTGCTTCAAGGGCATAAATGTTGAAAAATTTGTGATGTGACTCTTGTTCTTAAAAAGTTAGAACTGGAACAAACACAATGCGAGTAAATTTTAATTCAAGAAAACAGTATTGAAAGATACGAACCATCATCCCAGACTTGTACTTAGCTATATGCATTCTGATTCAGTGAGTCCCGTAAAACTCGAAATTTTTGAATATAATAATTTAAGTATCGTTTTTATTAATAACTAATGTAAGTCTCTTTACTTTACACAGAAAACCTCATCAAGAAGCATCAGCAGTTGGAATTATCAAAGTCAAGAATGGCCGTTTGTATATTTCAATTTTTATTACCTTGGTTTTTAAAACATAATTTACTGGCAGTTGAGCCAATTCATTGCTGTTCTCTGATTTTTTTAAGAACAAGAGTCTGACATTACAATAAAGGTAGTAATTATTTTATAATTAGAGAGCACTCAATGCTGCCACACAGCAATAATTCACAGATTTAGATAAACCATAAATGTGTCCGAATTATAAATTTAATCAGATGCAAAATGAAGGAAAAAAAAGATTTAAGTTTAAATAGGGGTAGTGCACTTCAATGGACAAAAATAAAATAGGAATAATTGAGGAGGCATCCACCTTGAGCTCTTCATTTTATCAGTTTTAAAATATATTTATCACTGACTGTGAATCGATAAGAGAATCAGAAATATCAAACAGAGTAAAATTAATTTTGAAAAATATTATGTGAAGTGCATGGGGTGTTTATCTTTTGTGTTAACGTTGAAAAACTGTCTCAAATTTCCAGAATCACCTGAAGCATCGCTTAAAGAAATTTGAAAATAATTGTTGTCGTTTATCATTCTCACTATCATAAATTCATGAATCGTGATGTCCAATTAAAATTAATGAATTACTGAATCATCTAATTTTCATGACATGTGAATATCAAGTTGATTATAGCAAATTAGATGTGAACTTCTCGCTAGTGTAAAAATATGCTCATTTGTTATTGGTTTTAATGTGTTTATTGTTTTCCCCTTTTCTCTAACCAGATGAGGTAAGTATCCTTAGTCATGTGCTTCATGAATCTTCAGCAACATTCCAAAGCCAACTAGCCAACATTTAATGAGATTGTCCATTAACAGGCATAACACTGAATACAGTTCCAGTTTGCAAATTATAATATAATATAATGTACTTCATAGTCATAGATAAATAATGTTCATAATTGTAAAGTTGTCCATTTATTTAATCAAAATATATAAATTTTTCAACATAATCAAATTTTATCTTTGTGCCATCTAGGTAGGTAACCAGTAAATTCTATCCATGGTAAAATAAAAAAGGAAACAGCAATAATAACGCTGTTGGTGTAGTTCTACATACTTTTAACACTTAAAAAAAAAAAAAAAAAAAAAAAAAAAAACAGAGAATGCCTATCTATTAATGAAGTAGTACTTTATCTATGGTGAAGTGACTCCTAAATTAATTGGGAATGTTATAAATTATTCAAAAACATCCTGGAAAAGATCTTTGAGTATATAAATATAAAGGCTAAATGCAAGAACCATACTTAAGTAATTCTTAGATTTTTTCCATTATCAATTATACCTATTCATAAACATATATACATATAATTTTGTTAAGATAAGTAATTCTCAAGTCACTGTTGATAATTAAGTATCATTCTTGCATTCAGCCTTAAGTGATGGTTATATTACAGAATGTTGAGGTAACAAATTATCAATAATTATTTTATTATTGTTGAGGTACAAGTCCTCTATACTCACACCTCTGGCAACACTGCTTACACATACTCTGTTTACCATACTAATAATCGTGCATCTCGATATAGCCACACTGACTCCAATCAGCTGTGACTTAACCAATTCCAATTCTGTAAATGCGCTTGGCCGCCATTTGTTAATAAACACTAAAGTGAGTGTGCATTTTGTTTCCTTTTATAAAAGTTATTCTCATCATGGTAGACAGAGCTTCAGTATAAGGCAAATCAAATCCCTTTTTTTCATTGAAGTATCAACAGGAATTGATCTCATTTTCAATTTTAATACTAAATTTGCAATTAACAAATTGTCATTTCAATGTTTTAAGTTTGTGAATAGTTTGTATAGTGTCTTTTTAAAACCTACACGTGTGATTGAGTCAATGTCTTGAATCAAAGTGGAAATCTGATAACTGGAAACTAACGTTGTCATCAAAATCAAAAGTTTGGTCAAACAACAAAACAAGTATTTTTCGTTGTGGTGTGGAAAATTAGCTATAATTATGAAGAATAAATAGCATTTCATAATTTTCTGGTAAAGTTAATTCATAATAAACATCGTTTCCATTTACCTCCTGCACTTGGGCAGTTTCCTGAAGTCAAAAAATTTAATCATCAGTGCCATTTTCAAATTTTACATCATCATCATTTTCATTGAAGTTTGAAGTTCAAGTCATAAATCTACATATTTATTTTCAACATTTCCGTCAAAGTTCAGCATGTTATCGACCAAGAAATCATTTTCAATGAAGTCCAATGCCCAAGAAATCGCAAAAAATCGAAGTTCACAATGCTGCCAAAACAATATTCATTGATAAAATGACATAAGAAAAAGCCTTTAAAATGTAATTTTCTTAATTTCAAGTGTCATTTTGTATATTTTCAATTTTTTCACATTTTTCGTTATTTTCTATTTTTTCTCACTTTTTGCGATGTTTTTTAGGGAATTATTTAAATCATTTTCGTAATTTTCGCCATCCAATTTATAAAATTTCAGGTTTTTCCAGGTTTTACCTGATAAAATCACTTGTATCGTAAATTCGAGAAAATTAGGGAACACCCTTCTTGGAAGAGCTGAAATATCAACTTGCATAGAATGGAACATTTTTGGCAAAATACCATTGTTCCTATTGTTATTATGCAATGAAGTTAGCCATCTTTATTTTAAATCTTTCTACGTTAAAGCTACTTCGTTTTTCATTTTTTTTTTTTCAGATGTAATTTAACAGATTGATAATCAAAATTTTAATTCATTTTGCATATTTTACATCAGTTCTTTTCCAAACAAACTGAAATTTGACACTTAATATCAAAATCAACAGGAAATACAAGGATATTCTCCTATCGTCTTACATTCGTTTAACTATATATTTATTTTTTGATCATGGTCAGTCAGGATGGTGAAGATTGAGCCTTCAAAGATCATTGATGGCAGGAATCATGAGGCATGGTGAGCTATTATAAATATTTTGAAGGCTGAAGACCTATTTGTGGTTCTACACAATGTTGGGAAGGAGACAGAATGTTTAAACGCTATTGATTTAGATTTGTACATAACAAGTAACGTCAAATAAAAAAAATATTATTAAGTTCAAGAAAAAGCAAAATCATTAATATTTAATGGCATGCACAATTTGGTAATTTTAAAAGTAAAAGATTGTAGGACCGTTAATCAAATATTAGCTAAGTTAGATGACTATTATAAGAATAATTCACAAGTCTGTTACTTCGTAGTGAAACAGGATTTTCAGTTTGAATTTAGGAAAAATGGTAATATAAGTCAATCTAGACATTTTTCAAAATTCGGCCATTAAGATATCAGATTGTAGTGGTCATATTTCAGAAGATGAGGAAATGAGCAATTATTAGGGTCTCTCACCGAGACTTTGATATAGTAATGTTGGAATACAAAAATTTATGTTCTGCCAACAAGACTGTCAAAAAATTATATTCGATGCTTATTGAAAAAAGCGACAGGTTGTCCCCGGAAAACATAGGGGAAAATAATAACAAAACAAATTATAATAATACGTCACCTAACAATTTTAGATTCATACCTAATAGAAGAGGCAATTATGGAAACAAAATCAAAACCACAACTCTCTTCAAGATCATAATAATAATAATAATAATAATAATAATAATAATAATAATAATAATAATAATAATAATAAATGTTTCTATGTTGGAGGGGTGTTGAGGTACAAGTCCTCTTCACACACATCTCTGGCAAGATTGCTCATACATACTCGGTTTACCATACTAATATTCATGTATCTTGATATGGCTACACTGACTCTATTCAACAGTGACTTAACCAATTCCAATTCTGTTAATACGGTTGCCCGCCATTTGTTAATAAATATTATAGTGAATGTGCATTTTGTTTCTTGTCTTACAAAAGTTCCTCTCAATAATTATCAATAAATTGAAAATATGAAATTAAAAATTTGAAGTAATAATGAAAAACAGTACTAATGCTAGCACCAGTGTGGGGCATAAATCTTTTGAAATTAGATCGATAAATCGAAAGATTATGATATTAGATCATTAAATAATTCCCAGAAAATTGTCTTATTTTGAGATCTAGATCACCATTTTTCAGATATTTTAGATCTTTACATCTTCAAATTAGATTGTTTGTAATAACTTGAGTAGAGTACTCAAATCATATAATAATAAAATTAAGTTAATAAATGACTCAACTTATTGTTCTTTTCTCAATTTTCAATTCTTACATAGTGGAAATAGGTGATGGAGAGTAAACTGGGAAACAATCTGAAAAATCAGGAAACAATCAAATTAATTGGATCACCTTGTTAGGCAGTTCAAAAGATCCCAATATAGATTGAGATATTTCCAAGATCTGTAGACTGCAATCTAGAACTCCTTGATTGATCTATTGCCCCACACTTTTAACGCTAAATGTTGCAGCTTGCTTCTGAGCTTTTATATTCCTATATAAATGATAACAATTAGTCGCTCATCTATATATCCATGGAGTTGAGACTGAAACTGAAATATATGCATACCCAAATATATCTGTAATTATGGTCGTATGATAGCATTACAGAAGTGGCTTTTATATGTTATAAGCTGAAGTACCCATTTAACAGACAGGATTTTTATTCCCAAATCTTCTGGCATGGAAATTTTTGCTTTTGTTTTGGCTATAAAATTTTTAATTTTGGACCAATAGCTATGAAATTTAAAACAGATATTTATTATGATATATTATAACTTGCTATAAATTTTGGTGCGAATTGGTTATACAGTAATTCCGATAAAGGTATTTTCATTTTTGTATTGGCTACAAAATTTTGAATTTCTGACCAACAGCTATGAAATTTGAAACAAATATTTGTTATGATTTATTATAACTTGATATAAATTTTGGTGCTGATTGGTCATACAGTATGGCTATTTTTGTTTTTATTTTGGCTATAAAATGCTCAATTTGGCATCAATAGTCACATATTTTGGAACAATTATTTATCATTATTTATTGTAGAATGCTACTAATTTTGGCGTGGATCGGCTGGATGGGACTTCCAGTACCACTTTTTTTTATTTTATATTGGTCACAAAATGCACAATTTTGGAATATGTATGAAATTTGAAACAAATATTTATCATATTTTACTGTAGCATCCTACTAATTTTGGTATGCATCGACAGGTTGGTACTTCCGGTACTGCTATTTTTGTTTCTATATTGGTCATAAAATGT
This sequence comes from Ericerus pela, assembly GCA_011428145.1. NCBI lineage: Eukaryota > Metazoa > Arthropoda > Insecta > Hemiptera > Coccidae > Ericerus > Ericerus pela. The sequence continues at coordinate 329,355 of WOFM01000124.1, forward strand.
GGAAATTTGGAACAATATGTCCGAAATTTGAAACAAATATCCATTATAATTTATTCTAGCATATTATTAGTTTTGGTGCGGATTGATTTGATGGTACTTCCAGTAAAGACATTTCTTTTTGTTTTTAGTCTGGCTATAAAATGCATAATTTTGAACAAATATTTATTGTAATTGATTGTAACATTCTACCAGTTTTTGTGTAGATCGACAGGATAGTATCTCCTTCAAATCAATTTTTGTTTTTAATGGTTTCAAACTGTGTAATTTCAAAATTCAAAACAAATATTTTTAAGTAGGATTTCTATAGAAAATCCACTTATTACGATTAGTGCAGTATTACCCCCAAGGTTGGGGGTGAGTAAGTTTTCTGTTTCATGACATCAGGAAACTTTTGGCACCAATAACTCAAATTCACACACACACATATATATATATACATTTATCAATTTCTTGTTCTCACGATACAGGTTGCAATTTTTGTCTCATAATCACGACATTTGGTACGAACATTTTTACTTAGCAAAGGACCTGACCTACTGATTTTAGTATGGATTGGCCAGATGGTACTACCCGTACTACTATTTTTGTTTTTATTTTGGCTATAAAATGCTCAATTTTGCAATAATAGCCACAAAATTTGAAATAAATATTTATTTTGATTTGTTGTAGTAAGCTTCCAATTTTAGTGGCAATCGGCTGGGAGTACTTCCAGTACCACTATTTTTGTTTTTAGACTGCTTACAAAATTCAGAATTTTGAAACCATATGCACAAAATATTAAATATTCATTAAAATTTATTTTAGCATGCTACCAATTTTGGTGCGGATTGACTTTAAGGTACTTCCGCTAAAGCTTTTTTTCTCTCTTATTTCTAGTTTAAATGAACTTGCCTTTTTTACAAAAATTAACCACATGCTCACGTTCTTACCTCTTTTTTTTTTTCATAACTTTATTATATTTTATTGGTTTTATTTTAAATCATATGATGTGTACCACACTTCATTATCTTAATTTATTTTTTATTTTTTCAAAAAAAAATGCTGTTATATTTCACATTGTCTAATATTTTGTCAAAAGTCGACACATTTCATACAATCATAACATACCATCAACATATATAAACTTACAGACAATTAATGAGACCATCAAAATTCATAATTCTTCATCTCAAAAACCTACTTTTTCAAGCAAGGTTTGCTGCACTAGAGTTTTTTCATCTTATTTATCTCTCAATAGGAAAACAAAATGAATGTTTGGAATGAAACTGCTGACATTAACATAAACAAAGTCACCATTTGGCGGATGTATAGCTGCGCCTCTTGTTGGATTATTCACTTGATTAGTAATTTTCAATATCACTCACACACATCCACTAATGTTAAGATTACTTCCACACACGCACTCATACATAGACACTTACTCAAGACATCTTTAAACTTCAATTTCAGCAGTTTGGCTGAACGGATTTTACTTTTTGAGGTCTATAAACCACCTGTAGGATATTCTTCATATGTGGTATGAATTTTGAAAAAATTTATTCAGTATATTAAAAGAACATTCAGGAAAGAGAATGGCAACTTCTATTTATATATTAGAAGAGAAGATACATTCATCAATTATTACATCCCATAATACTTTTAACTTTACCAGTTTACCCATACTTAACCCGCACCGCAAAACAATGATTGATCTTGACTTGTAAAATTTTTGATTTATGAACACAACCGCTATTATGATATTCAGGTTACATGATCATCTCTATTTTAGATTGAAAAAAATCCACCAGATGTCAGCCACTTCAATGAAACTTCCTAATATCTCGACAATCAAATGTAATATGATTTCAACAAAATTTTCACATAATCTTTGGTTGGCATACTTGATACTATCAGATCTTATAAAAATTTCAGCTCCATCATAACCTTGATTCTTGAGATATCATTAAAATTCTATTCAGATAATGGAACAGGAAGTGGAATTTCAAATCAATGATATCAATTAGCATATTATAAATATGATTTTAAAGATATATTTTATATTTAAAGTTTCACCAATTAATTAAATTTTCATTATCATCAAACTAAATTACTAAAATTTGTGATAAGTCATTTGCATCCCCTTTTTCATCGTAATTTGTAGAATAATTCCAACTCTTTGTCGGAACCTACTCACTGAGGAGTTAGAATAATTCACTTTTTGAGAAAATTTTTTCACTTGTTTCGACGGGGTAAGTCAAACAGCCACAACAAAGTTTTAGAGCTTCACTTTTCTATGTCAAACAGAAAATTTTCTAAAAAAAGTTGAAACGCCGTACTTTTTGCTATGTCGAACATAATAAATACTAAAAACTGATTTATCTTGGTAGGCTAATTTCTTCGCCTGTCTTTATGTCTATATTTATTTTCAACTGCCTAGTAAGAAAATAGAGCAGTTTTGGTTTAACATTTCAAGAATCTTTAAAGAACAGGTGCACGAGACATACTTTTATTTGTCTTCCTCGGAACAACGATTCATCCATTGCCATAGCCATTTGCACCGATTCTTTTTCCGTAAATTCAATGTACGCAAAACCTTTAGGGTGTCCGTCATATTTATTACACAAAATCGTAACTCTATTCACGGAACCACAGCCATGGAAATGTGCTTCCAGTTCTTCAGCCGTTGCACCGTAGTCAACCTGTAACAAAACGTACACGATGTTAATGTGAAAAAATCGAAGAGATAAACTATTATACAAACAAAAAGTACGACAAATCAAGTCAACGGTAAAATTACTTACATTACCCACAAATATACTTCGATTGTCTGCTTCAGCTTTCGATTCAGGAGTTTGTGCGGTACTCGCTACAGCAGAGAAATTATTTATTATTAAATCTCGTACCATTTATTAATCAATCGATCCTATTGAAATACTACAAAACGGGAAAAACGGTGCTCACTTGAAGCAGTAGTAGACGTGGCGGTGCTTATGTTACTGGTTGACGTTGTTCCTGAAGTCATACGATGATCGACTTCATCTTGTAACATATTAATCTTCTCAGCTTCCGCTTCCATTTCTCGTACTCGGGCGACGATGCTATCCAATTCCTGCGAAATCAACAATATCGAATTTAAAGTATTCACACTAATTCCCCGAAAAGCGAACTGCGCGAATTAACGCGACTAAAAGAAGGAATCAAAAAATTATACGATGAAACATTCACTTCAACGAATGAGTTGTACAACAGGGAACGTTAATTGTAAAATCATTTAGCTAAACCTACTTTCGGCTCCCCATTTTCCCCGTTCAAAACATCGCCGCCATCGAGATCATCTTGTCCGTTCATCAAGGCTTCATTGTCATACGTATCATCGTCGCCAAGAAGCTGCTCTTCATCAGCAATATCACGATCTGTGAAATAATGTACGATTGAATATAATGAAAGGCGAAAACCTTTGCTAATAACATAATTTTGACGGATTATATCGTACTCTGAGAATGATACTAATCCCTAACTTCTACATTCTTTAAAATTTAAGGCAATTTTGGAGTAGTTTTCATTACCGGGAACTCACAAGAACACAATGGCAAAACTGACATGTCCAGCTGACAAAAGCATTACACGTAAGCTTTTACAACATTCCTCCGAAGTTAGAGTTGTATATTATATTTCATAGTACATTTTCACGATAATTATCAGTAAATAACTGATATCTGTATGCGACATCATAATGTTAAATCCAATTTTCTTTTTCAAACATGCTCTAAATTCTTCATAATTAACGAATAATAAATCAAACTCTTGAATTACACGGACTTTTGGGTTCAAATATAATTATTCGACTAGGAAGTTTAATTTCGGAAATAAATTACTGTAAATAACTGCTTAGGTATCCATTTCATCAAGGAGTACTATTTTTAGGTCAAACCCTTTCAAGTTCCTCAATAAGGCTCGTTAAACATTCTCTACAATTAATATTCCAAATTTTCAATAAATTTCTGAGTACTTCAACGACAAAAACATTTGAAAAGTAGATGAACGCTAGTGTAAATGAACAGGTAACAAACTTTTGTACCTTAATATCAGCTTTCCAAAACGTTTTTACAAGAAAACGGACTGAGAAACAAGACGATCATCATCATGAAGGGATATATTCTTATTTAATTATAATTATCAACGTGTCTGGAGTACTGACTGGACGGAGTCCGTTAAATGCTTACCCTCGAAATACTCTTCTGTCATGTCGCAGATTTAAGGCTGCCAAATAGGATGAAAGAGGACTTAAAATACAGCCCGAAAGACAACGATGCGATTTAAAATCTTTCACTACAAAGTTATTCGATTTGAGTTAACGACATTGATATCATCATGTCAACCCAGACAACTACGATAAAAACTATTTTGATTTGTCAAAAATTAAAATAATCAAACCGACTATGAAAACGCTGCACTACGTAATGAGTTACGGGTTCATTTATCGAGATACAACAGAAATTGTAAAAATAATTAATAAACACCGATACAAAAGTTTCTAGCCGACTTCAGCCACAAAAGTAGACCAACGTTAGTACATTAGTCGGTGTTTAATTTTCTGCTTTTTTGCATTGAAGAGTTTGCGTCTGTCGGCCGGCTGGATACATCCAGGAAACGAAACATATGTAAATAAACAGAGATGGGCAAATTCTGAATATTGTTACAACAGAAACATGATTGTTGCTGTAGCATTACAGAGAAGCTCTGTTTGATAGTGATGTTGTTAAATGTCAGTAGTTGGTACTACTGAATCAAGATTTCCTACAGTCAAGTTCTCATCGTTTATATCTATGTCTTTCTTCTCTTTCTGTTTTCTGGTCAAGAGATGACGCTCACTTCACCTTGTATTCAATATGGCGATAAGAACCTAATTATGTTTAATTCTTGTTTCAATAAATTAAGTTTATTTTCTCACGTTTTTCAAGTTTATTTATGATTTAATCAAGTAGAACTGTATTTAATCTGAACTCAGTTGTTCCTAATTGATGTCAGAATTAAATATTGTTGTTCTACACTCCACCTACACTCGCTTAGTAACACTTAGCGCAACTACTTTCGATATCATAAACTAACACTTTCATGTTGTGCGAACAAACACGACTTTTTTTGTTCGTTCACCCGAGAACACTGAAACTCATTTCCCACTCAAACTGTAATCTTGTAATGGAGGGAGATCGTTCATCTTCCTCAAACTTATAATTAGTATCTTCGATCATTGCATTAAAGTATCTCTAACTAACTTGTTCCTTTCCTTGGATTTCAACCTCACTTCATGGTAGGCAGAGCTGCGATTCCTGAATAGTTAGTACAGAGCGATACTTAATCTTTCAATTTAATTTTTTGCTATAGTATCCAAAAGTTTAAGGAACTATAAGCTTTTACTTACGTTAAAAGTAAATTTTCTTTACGAAGTATTTTTTAATTCAAGAGTTGTTAACTCAAGTGAATTTTTTTTTTCATTTAATTTTTCGAAAAGTTCATCAAAAATTATTCGAGGTTTATTATTTGAATCACATTGGCGCCAAATTAATTTAACGCCATTCTCATCATCTTCCAAAAAATACTGGAACGTCTTTTTGCGGTAAGGTGAAACCAAAGAATTTTCGCCGTGGGATTGCAGATTACTTCGGACCTGGATCGTCTGTTACAGCAAGGTGAAACATAAAAAAGTTCAAAAATCAGAGATCGCTGTTACTTCCAATGCAATCATCGTGATTTTCGAACACCATCATCTATCAAAAATCTTCATCAAAATTTTGTCTATTGAGTGGTACTGATTTAACTGTTTCGTATGCTGCCAAGATTGAAATTTTCTGAAGACGACCTGAGATTGATCCAAGTGCTGACTCATGGGAAAATGCCGATTACTCACGAACTCAACTGGGAGATATTCAACGGAATTCCGCAGATTACGGGTAATGTAATTTTCGATACTTTCAAATTATATATTTCATTTACTATTGCGGAAAACGATGGGATATATTCAGTGATTTTGTGGGATATTGAGCGAAATTAGTTATATAAAAAATTGTTTTTCTCTTTGAGAATTTTTTTTTTATTCCTTCAATTTCCAAAACACTTAATTTCAAGAACCCCCTTTAGTTTGGTAAAAATCAAGTGAAATTTCACAGGACAATTAAGCTTAAAAATAAGTTCGAATAAAGCAGGTTACGAATGATAAGATTTTGGAAACAAATTGCTAATTGCACATCAAACTGTGAAGGAACAATAAAAATTAAAGAAAAAGATTATAAAAAATTATTAAATATTTTTTAAAACAAAAACATAACAGAAGTGAGAATTAATTTAATCGAATTCCCAGTCTGGAAAACATTTTTGGGAGAAATAGTTTTAGAAACCTTCTCAGTAAATGTTAGTGGAATAATTCATTATAAAAGAGGTATCAAAGTCGCAAAATTCATAGAAATTTCAAAAATATTTTCAGTATTCAAGCTTTGGACTCGATAGAATCTTTCAGAATTTTTCTTGAAAATTTTGAGAGAGAAAATCCTCTTTAAAAATACGTAAAATTACGAAAAATAAAAAATATAATATAATATTAACAAGTAAAATACTTTCATATTTGAACAAATTTCATGTTTCAACAATTTATGGTCACAAAAGAAAAAATCCTTTGTCATATTGGGCAAGTTTAATTGTGAAATTTCATGTCACAAAATTCCTTTGTTAAAAATACTAATGCATAAACTTGAAAACTTATTACAATAAAATATTACAGATAGCATTCAAGAATAACTTTCAATAGATCCTTTGTTATAAATAATCACAAGGATTCAAATTTAAACAAGATTTCTTCAAGTTTATTTCTGAAATATATTCTCAATTAGAATATTTTTTATTTTTCTCTTCTTTTCCTTTTTCATATTTTAAAACACAAAAATACACACGAATAATATTACGAAAAATTAATAATTTAAATAAAAATAAAATTTTTTTCCTTTCTCAAAAATAAAATAAATTTTTTTTGCAATTAATTTTTTTTGAAAATAAAGTTTATTATTTTTTTTCAAAATTGAGTTGTCGGAACTAAGTACATTGCCAAGTACTCCAGAAAGCATGAATACGGCAAGTGCGAGGACCACTACCCCATCCCCTCAAGGAGGATCAGGATCTGGGAGTGCACACCCTCAAGTACATTATGTCATACCAGCTGATGAAACCATACTTCCGATACAAGGTCCAAGTGGGAAAATATTTGATGGTCAATATAACTTGGACTGGAAATGTATGATAATAGCTTTAATAAGGGGTTCGGGATATTGGGATGTTTTTGGCCCACACCCTGAACTAAAAATTTATATAGAAAATATGGATAATCTACAATACAGATCATCTTCAAATTCTGCTAAAGCATACTTTAAGAAAACAAGAATGTGCAAAAGCATTCATTATGGAACAAATGACATATAATGTATCAAAACAAATTAGGGAATGCAAAACAGTGGATCAAATTTTTGAAAAATTGGATATAACTTACAGTTCTAAAACAAAAATAGTCGCAAATATGGCAAAATCAAAATGGACTGCTTTTTGATTTACACCAGGTGGTAATATAAGAGGTTTCTTAAATAAATGGGACATATTAGTACAAGAAGTTCGTGATGCAGGGAAGGAGGTATCTGAAGAAGAGGAATTAGAAAACCTTCAATTGGCATTAGGATACGAACAAACTATTGCAAAAATGCAATTTGACAACCTCCCTGAAAATAGAAAAAATCTAGAAGTATTTAAACAAATATTAAAAGAAGACGGTGATCAAAAAATGAGAGATAAACAAATTAAATTACAATACCAATCGTCTAACAAAAAATTTGATAATAATGGGAATAAATTTAAAAATAATAATACGAATTATAATAATAATAAAGACAATTGATGGAATAGAAATAATAATTATAGACGAAATAATAATACAAATGGAAACAATAATGGAAATAATAATAATAATAATTACAGAAATAATAATCCAAGAAATGAAAATAATAATCATAATAATCAAAATAATTATAATAAAAACCAAAACAATAATAGAAATAATGATCAGTCACCTAGAAAAAATAATAAAGAAGAAAGATGTTTTATATGTAACCAAACGGGACATTATAAAAATAAATGCCCTGATTATAAACCAGAAAATAAAGAACAAAATAAAAAAAAAAACAAAAAATAAAGATAAAAAAGAAGAAGAAAGACCAATAAAATTATCATAAATGGTCAAAAAATACAACAATAATGAAGATTGGCTCTTAAAAAAATTAATTAAAGATAATACAAAAGATGAAAATTATATACACCTAAAAAAAAAATGTTACTTGATGGGGGGGGGGGCGGAAGTCCATCTTACATCAAATATGGAAAAGTTAATTAATGTAACAAAATTTAAAATCCCAGTAAAATTACAGTGTGCACTTAAAGACACGTATTTATATGCTACACATATGGGAAACATGAGAATATTAGTAGAAAATGAAAACAAAATTCAAACAGCAATTGAATTATTGGAAGTCCATTATGTACCGGATCTGTCATTGGATATTATGTCTGGAATTAAAGTGACAGAATCTGGAATTCTACATGTGGACCAGGGAAAAGAAAAAATACAAACGTACTTTATAGAAACAGGAGACATTTTATTTACATCTTATAAAATCGATGGTGTCTTTCAAGTAAATTATGATTACATAAACATACCAAAAAAATGTATGCCCGTCACTCAAAATCAAGATGACGACGAATGGGATTCCTTTTCTGTCGAATTAGAAATAGAAGAAGAGGAAGAAGAACCCAATAATAATAATAATTTAGAAAAAAAAAATGAAAATAATAATATTACAACAGAAAATAATAATAATGAGAATAGTAATAATAATATTAAAAAAAAAAAAAAAAAACAATAATATTCCAGATAATTTGTTAGAAATAATCCAAAATAATACAAATAATCATAAAAAAATGATTTGGCATAGACGATTAGGTCATTTAAACGGAAAATATATGAGATATTTACATAAAGTTACAGTTGGAATTCCAAAAACAATTAATTTCAAAGATGATGATTTCATCAATTGCGAGATCTGTAAAATAGCTAATAGCCAACGTTTAGGTCATAATAATGTTAGAAATAAACCCCAAAGGAGACTGGAAATTATATAATCTGATATCATGGGACCATTCACACCCACAATAGCTAACCAAAAATATATATTAACATTCATTGACAACTATAGCAAATACACCTTCGTGATACCAATGTCAAATAAAAGTTAAGTATTTACTGAATTCAAAAATATTTTTCAATCGATGAAAAACAAATTCCCTGAAACACCCATAAGTCAAATAAGATGTGATAATGCAAAGGAATACACGGATCAAAAATTGGTTAAATTTTGTGAAGAAAATGGAGTACAAATTGAAAATGTAGTTCCTTACTCGCCAGAATTAAATGGAATTGCTGAACGTCAAAATCAAACTTTGATGAAAAGAGTAAGAAGTTTACTAATTGATGATTATCTGGATATTAAATATTGGGCACATGCAATAGCTACAGCTGCATATTTGATAAACAGATCACCAACAAGAGTAAATTCGGAATACAAAACTCCATATGAAATTGTTTTTGGTAAAAAACCCAATTTAGATAATTTAAAAATTTTTGGATCATTAGTTTATAGGCATATTCCATTAGAAGTTTGACAGCAGAGTGCAACTAAATCAAAAAATAGAAATGAACAAAGAATAGACCCAAAATTTGCATCAAGGGGAGAAAAGGGTATACTCATGGGATATACCACTACGGGATATTGTATTAGAGACCCCTTTTCAAATAAATTCAATATATCTTGTGATGCCAAGTTTGACGAAAATAAAAATATATCAAATTTAAAAAATTGTGAACAAGAACTGGTACTTAAACCAGCAAATTTTGTAAAAAATTTAGTCAACATAAATACTTTTCACATTACAAAAACTATAGATAACAGGTGGTTCGAAGATTGTATACCAACATGCTATAAGGATGTTAAAAATAATCCATTTAGAAGGGAATGGATGAAAGCTATTGAAGATGAATTTATTTCATTGGGGGAAATGGACGTGTGGGAAGAAGTAGATTACGATAAATCTTTAAAAACGATAGATACAAGATGGGTCTTTGTAACAAAACCAAACGATGAAGGATACCACCAACCAAAAGCAAGATTAGTCGCAAGGGGTTTCAAGGATAGAACTGAATATGAATTAGGACAAGTATTTGCCCCTGTAATTCCAAATTTAGTTAGTAAGATGGTTCCTATCGATAGTCAATAAATATGACTTAGAAATGGTTCAATATGATGTAAAAACGGCGTATCTGAATTCCCCTGCAATAGATCCTATATACTTAAAGCCCCCGGAAGGTTTATTAATGGAAAGTAATAAATTATTAAGACTTAAAAAATCTATTTATGGCCTAAAAACATCGTCTAAATCATGGTACAATTTAATAAACGAATACATTTTGAAAATGAACTTTGAAAAATCCAAAACGGACGAATGTTTATACTTTAAAAAATCAAATGAAAAAATTATTTTTATGATTACATACGTTGATGACATATTAATAGCGTCAAATACCCCCGAATGGATAAAAAATGTAAACGATTCTTTTCAAAAAAGATTTGCCATGAAAATAATTGATAACCCGAGATTTTATTTAGGATTTGAGATCATTAGAGATAGAAAAGAAAATACCATAACTTTAATACAATCACGATATATAGAAAAAATTTAAAAAAAATATAATTAAAATGAATCAAACTTAATAAATACCCCAATAGAAACATTTTTAAAAATTGAAGAAGATGAAAATTGTACGGATGATACAGAATATCATTCAATGATTGGAGCCCTATTATATCTGGCTAGAATAACAAGACCAGATATTTCGTTTGCGGTAAATTTTTTCTCGAGGTTCCAAACGAAATCAAATTCAAAATTAAAAAATCATGTGAAACGAATATTCATATATGTAAACACGACAAAAGAATTCTCAATTAAATTCACATCGGATAGTAAAAGCATACACTCTTTCGTTGATGCATCTTATGCCCTAGATGTTAAAGTTCACGAAATAAAAATATCGGATTTAAATTTAGGAAAATCTATATCAGGATTTTTAATATATTTAAATGGGGATCTAATTAATTGGAAAGTAAGAAGACAGACAATCGTAGCTACAAGTTCAACTGCTGCTGAAATTATTGCGGTATTTGATGCTTTGGACGATATACAAGTTACATTCCTTCTACAAAAAGAAATATTTGAAGAAAATGACCCCGTAAGAATATTTGAAGACAATATATCAGCCCTCAGAATAATGTCAGGAGGAGCTCAAAAACGAGCAAGGGCCTTAATGATAAAATGTTATGCCATTACACAATCGGTAGAAGATAAAGAAATTGAATTCAAAACTGTAGGTACTGTAGTCTACTGTTTCCCATACCTTCAAGTCATCAAGAGAATTAAACCCGTCGTTTATGGCCCTAATCCAATCTTCCCTAAACGGGTTTGTGTCTATTTCAGAAAACATTTTCCGAATATTATCCTCTATATATATTTTATTGTATTTTACATTGATATTCATAATTACCGGGTTAATTATCCCTAAATCATATTCATAATTTGCTGCTTTTATTGTTAGTGGTTTATTATTCATTAATAGGGATTTTATATTTTGACCTTCATCCATTTTCACATCACATGAGATATAAGATTTTGTGTTATAGGGATCTTTGAGACAGTATCCCGTATTCGTATAGCCCATCTTGAAAACAAAGAGGAACATTAATAATTTACCTGCATCGGAACACCAGCTTTGCTTTTGTACAAATCCCGAACTCCTTCTCCCTAGTTGTGCAAGGAGTCTTTCATCTATCGAATTCAAGACAACAGTTATTGAAGGACCACCACCTGTATCTGTTATAGCAGCTTTATTGGCAGTCAGATTCTTTTGTGCCCTACGCATCATATTCTCAAACTTGCATTTTAAAACACTTGCAGGTCTGAAGCATTCGGTACTGCTGATCATTTGATTATTAAATTCAGACTCTATTCGTTTCCAATATTCTTTCTTTTTTCTATATATTAAACAGGAAGTAAGAAATCAATTTTTTTTTGTTAAATATAATAATGTAAAATAATAAAATCATAAACATTGGGATTGAAGTAAAAATACGTACAGATTATTTGAATGATCAGTGACTTTACATTGTATAACTGCCCAATACTTGATCGCCAATGTCACCAATTCTTCCTCTTCTACCAAAGAAAAATTCGGACTTTTACTTTTATTATTATTATTATTATTATTATCAGCCATCGGAAACTTTGTATGCGTAAATTATTCATTAAAATTTGTCAGAAAAATTAAAAACTATATAAATATTCTTTAAAGAGAATTTAGGTGAGAAAACAAATGACACTTTTTTGGCTTTTTGCACACAGATACAAAACATTATACAAAATAAACTGTTATCAGTTGGTTATGTAACAAAATATGTACGGAAGATTGTAATACAAATTTGTGAATTAACGGTCCCCCTAAGTGATTGAACGGCCCGTTTGGTTACGGTGGGTATTACCAATGAATGTAATACCGGCCCTTAGTCTGTGGACGTAACGTTTTTGTACTTAACCTTTTCTTATGTTTGTAAATCATTCAGCTGATGGCCTCTGTTGCCAAAACATATTAAATACTAGTCATTTTTATACTTTGTCGTTTTTATGCGTTTTACTCTTTTATTCAATGGTGATATAATTCTCAGTTCGATTTGTTCGTTCCCATACTTAATTCAGTTCGCACGATGATAGTTCCTGAAGTTTAAAGTTTCAAACACAATGGTTATGAGCCCAGGAACCTGTGTTCGTCATCGTGCAACTTTCTGCTGTTGAAAGCTGCAACTTGGTAATGTCAGTTCTTGCATGATTCCTTATTTTTACCTTTGTTTTATTTTTGGCCTGGTGCCTGTTTACCCGTGATGACGGATGCAACTAAATGTGTTATTGAGCCTTTTAATGGCAAAAATTATCAGAGCTGGCGTTTTCGTATTGAGTTGCTGTTGCGAAAAGAAAAATCTTACGATGTGGTCAATCAATTTACTACTCCTCGCGTGGGAGAATGCAAATGTCAGAGCAATGTTCCTGATTGCTAACAGTGTCAATGATACCTTTTTGGAAGCACTTCGTGGACATGAAACGGTGAGAGAAATGTTCAATGCCATCACTGTCTTGAATGAACGAGTTTCTGATCACAAAATGATCGAATTGCGTTCTGAATTATCTGGTTTTACATTTAAATTTGGTGAAGATTTACAATCCTATATCATGTCTTATCATAATAAATGTCGTAGACTTGCAGAAATTGGTGATCCTACAACTAATAATCAATTCATCCTTCAGTTCCTGAAAAGTTTGCCTTCAGAGTTTCGACCTGTGAAGATGCCGTTAGAAGATGCTATCGATGTTTCGTGGGACTTAGTTAGTGGTAAATTAATCAATTTTCATCGAGACATCGAATGGGAATGGAAGTGCGCTGATTCATCATCTACTAATTCATCGTTAGCGCCCGCAAATTCGAATACTTTCATCGAACATCGGGGTGATACTGAACGATCGTTCGATGCAAGTAATCCTAATTCATTTAACATGTTTAATCGAGGTAATTATCGTACAAATAATCGAAATTTTCGTAATCGATCGAATTCTACTAGATGTTTTAATCGTGGGAATTCAAATTTTTGTAATTCAGGATCTTATCAGGGTTCTGTTAGTCAGGGAAACGGCTATGATCGTAATAATTCAGGTTCTTATTCTACTAACAATGGAAACGAATTTGGTCAAAATCATTTAGGTCAATCTTTTCAAAATTATAGTTATGATTGAAATCCAAATTATAAAAGTATTGTCTGTCACTTTTGTGGAAAAAACGGGCATGTTGCTCAAAATTGTAGACAGAAAAATCGTAGCAATAGTAACACAAACTTTAACAATGTTAATAGATCAAGTACTGTGAATCCTGCTGCTAATTTCGTTGATAATCAGTTAGAGTCTGGTTCTTACAGCTTCTTAATGTCTGATAATTGTTTGCTATCTAATGATGTACCTGCCTTTGTAAGTTTTATTCTCGATTCAGGCTGTACGGCACACATAATTAATGACAAAACTTTATTTTGTGAATTTATTGATTTGAAAAAACCTATGATGATTATGGTTGCCAAGAAAGGTGTATGTCTTGTAATCAGTGCTATTGGTAAAGTTAAAGTAAAATCTGAATTTGGTGCTGATATTACTATAAAAAATGTGCGTTTTGCCAAGGATTTGCTAACGAATTTATTGTCAGTGAAATGTCTGGCTAAATCAGGATTATCATCTATTTTTAATGATGATTTTGTTAATGTTGTGGACAACAATAGTAATAAGATAATTTTTTCTGGTAAATGCATGTTGTCTGATCTATATTGTGTTAATTTTCAACGCATTAAAGTAGAGTCTTGTAATTTGACTTCTAATTTTTCTAAAAAAAAATCCTATTGACTTGTGGCATAAGAGATTAGCACATGTAAACACTTATGATATGTCATTACTTTCTAAAAAAGGTCTTATACCTGAGACTAATATTAAAGATAAATTATTTTGTGAGCCCTGTATCATGGGAAAACAGCATCGTCATCCCTTCAGGAGAAATTTTAATGAAACGAGGCATTCCTTAGAGCTCGTTCATACTGATGTCTGTGGGTTCATTAATCCTATGAGCCATAATAATAAAAAATATTTTGTAACATTCCTAGATGATTATACTCGATTTTGTCATGTTTTTCTGTTGGAAGCCAAATCTGAGGTTTTGTCTAAGTTTAAAGAATATGTTGAACTTGCAACAAATCATTTTAATAGAAATATTTGTCGTGTATGTTGTGACCGTGGTAAGGAGTATCTCAATGCGCCATTTAGGGAATTTTGCATTAATAAAGGTATTCAAATTGAACCAACTATTAAGAACTGCCCTCAGCAGAATGGAAAAGCGGAAAGATTAAATCGAACATTGGTGGAAAGAGCTAGAACTCTTATTTTTGAAAGCAACCTTGAAAAAATTTATTGGTCGGAGGCCTTGATGTGTGCTGCCTTTGTGATTAACCGCTGCCCTACACATAAAAAATTCATCCCTTATGAAAAATGGCACAATCAAAAATTTAATTATTCTAAACTCAAGGTGTTTGGTTGCGACGCGTATATGTTGAATTATATTCACAGTTCGGATAAATTTGGTAAAAAAAGCGAAAAGTTGAAATTTGTTGGTTATGCTCCTGGTGGCTACAAGCTGTTAGACGTTGCTACTAAGAAAATTTATTTATCTCGTGATGTTGAATTTAACGAGGAGAGTGTTTCTGATTCTCGTTATTCCAATTCGGATGTTATTTTAACCAAAGTCGATGAAAATAATGTTGCCAATATTGAGGTCGATGGCGATTTAGGTAGTGTCAACCTATGTTATCACTTGTCTAATTTATTGTTGTACCCGCAGTCTTATTCAGATGCGATGAATTCTAGTGATTGTTCTAAGTGGAAGGAGGCTGTTTAATGTGAAATTAATGCCTTAACTTCTAATTCTACTTGGAAAGTGGTCAAGCGCCCTGTTAACAAACCTACGATTACGTGTAGGTGGGTGTTTACTCAGAAGGTAGATCAATTTGATAATATTTTTTATAAAGCACGTCTTGTAGCAAGGGGTTTTCAACAGGAAAGAGAGTTCAATTTTGATGAGATCTACTCCCCTGTTGCTAAACTTTCATCGGTCCGAACTTTTTTAGCAATTTGTAACAAACTACAATTTAACGTTCACCAATTAGATATTTGTGCTGCCTTTTTAAATGGTGTAGTAAAAGAAAACATTTACGTAGAAATTCCTGATGGAATAAATAATAATCTAGATCGTTCTAAGTATGTCCTTTTATTAAATCGTACTATTTATGGACTGAAACAAGCTCCTAAAGCTTGGAATACAGCATTTAATTATTTTATCACATCAATTGGTTTTGTTTCCGGTAATGCCGATGACTGTCTTTACACATATAAGAAAAATGGTTCGCTTGCATATTTATTGATTTACGTAGACGATATTCTGATTGGATCAAGCGTCTTGAAATTAATAACATATTTAAAAAATCTAATAAGTAAAAAATTCAAGTGTAAAGATCTTAAAGAAGTCCATAATTTTTTTTGTCTTACAATTTCTTATGATAAAGGTCAAGGTACCATAAAAATAAATCAAAAACACTTAATTGAAACTATTGCTAAACGTTTTGGGGTAGAGAACTGCAACCCTGTAAGAAATCCGATTGAGACTCGTCTACAACTTAATCGTGATCTGAATGGTAATAATGTAATAAATAAACAGTACCAACAACTTACAGGTTGTCTTATGTACATTATGCTTGGTTTGAGACCTGACATATGCTTTTCTATTAGCTACTTTAGCCAATTCCAGGGAGCAGCAACCAACGAACACTTTGCTTACGCATTAAGAGTTTTAAAGTATTTATTTTCGACTAGAAATTTGAGCTTAACGTATTTTTGTAATTCTAGTACAAACGTTCTTAAAATATATTCTGATGCAGATTGGGCTAACTGTACCACTTCGAGAAAATCCATTTCAGGTTACTGTACTCGTGTGTATGGAAACTTGGTTTCCTGGTCGAGTAAGAAACAGCCAACAGTGGCCTTATCCAGTACGGAAAGTGAGTTAATCGCCCTTTGGGAAGCAACCACTGAAGCTATCTGGTTACGCAAATTATTAATCGACTTTAATGTAAACGTTGAAGGTAATTGTATAGCCTTTGAGGACAATCAAAGTTGTCTCGCTATAGTTAAATCAGCACGTTGGAATTCGAAACGCAACAAACACATTGACACAAAATATCGTTTTATTTGTCAAATATATTCCGACAAAATTATTGATTATGTTTATATTAATACCGTTGACCAGTTGAGGGACCTCTTTAAAAAGGTCTTAATACTCCAATTTTTGCTAAGCTTGTTCAAAGTCTGAATATTTTGTAACTGCATGTTTTATCAAATTTTTTGAATTTGTTTGTTCGTCTTTATGTATGACTTCTTTTGAAGTCAATTTTTTATAATATTTTTAATTTTACACAATTTTTATTTTGTAGTAATTTTTGACCAACCTTGAATTGAGGAGGGGTGTTGGTTATACCAATTCAAATGTACCCAATATTTGTTATCATACTGTTTGTGATTCCCACTTAGTCTGTGGACGTAACGTTTTTGTACTTAACCTTTTCTTATGTTTGTAAATCATTCAGCTGATGGTCTCTGTTGCCGAAACATATTAAATACTAGTCATTTTTATACTTTGTCATTTTTATGCGTTTTACTCTTTTATTCAATGGTGATATAATTCTCAGTTTGATTCGTTCGTTTCCATACTTAATTCAGTTCGCACGATGATAGTTCCTGAAGTTTAAAGTTTCAAACTCACACCATCATTATATTTTTTTCTGCCCTGTGTGCCAGTTTTCGGTCAATTTTATTTTTTGACTTTGCTTTAGCCTTTGTAGCATTCTGTTTTCTAACCTCCATAGGTATATGCCTATAAGTTAATGCTCCAAAAACCTCGTCCAATTTTTCACTTTCGTAATACGCTGCATCCCATACAAGGTGTACGTAAACGAGTAACCCCGTCTTCTCCATTACATGAATTTTCAACAATTTTTTCTCCAATTAATGCGAGTGACCAGATGTCAACTGATGAAATAACAATAAAAGAAGGAAAATGACATATTAAAAAGAAATTGAAAACTTCCCCACAAACAAACGATGAAATAGATCCAGAAAATTTAACTATTGATAATGTGGGAAGTGATGTAGCTAAGTTTAATCCAAAAACGAAAAATATCTCTCCACCATCTACGGCACTTTATAGAGGAGCATTGTTTCCCAATACTTCGGAAGAAGCAAGTACTAAAACTATTAGACCTTGTGGGGACTCATCGGTATGAGGTATAGGGGCTCGGACCCCCGACGACAGTCGCCGCCCCATAGGGCAGGCAACTTATCGTCCTTGCGACGTTAAACCAACACACACAGAATTACGTTCGATCGTAATTACCTGCGAATACTTGCAGATAATATACGAGTACGAATCGTGACGTCATCCATCAATCAATGTCACGATTCGTACACGAACCGGCCAGCCGCCACCTACGATAGTAGGGGATGATGCGACCTGGCCGTACTTAAACAACGTACGTATTTTACTACGTACGTGTGTTTGTGTGCACCCGCCAAAACCTGTATAAAAACTCACAGAACCGGCTCTAAAATCGCCAGTGTTCGGTTTGGTTTTGGCTTGCCCATACGTTCGTATGAAGTGGCTGAACACGCTTAAATTCTGTAGAATTTCCTTCTGGTGAGAATATCTCTCACGACAAGGTATTCCACAGTGGTGACCCCGACGTGATTTCGGCCACGTCGTGAGGAGTCTTAGGCGCTTCGGCGCTATTACAACCTGGCGCAGTAGCGCTGGCGAGATTCTCGCTTGCTCGGCAAATTAAAAAATATTTTTTTACCCAGACTAAGACACCTTAGGTCGTCGAAGTAAGAGTCTGCTGAAGTGGGAATTTATACCCCTCTCCTTAAAATAAACAAACAAGGAGAAACCAGACAGTAGACCTGGAGAAAGAAGGTTGGACTCATCCCCCAACTCCCCCGACTTTGACTCGACACTCATTGAATTTAGCAAATATAGAAGAAGGCCCTCAACACCCAGAATTAGCACGACTGGGAACTGCTATAAACAAAGAAGAACTTGCAGTTAGAACGTTGAGAAGTGGTCAAACTTTAAGCCAAAGTTCTGACCCGAAAACACCTGTCCTACAAACACAGGAGCCAGTGTTTTCAACCAGTAAGGAAGGAAGTAGTACTGTGGAATACGCTTGTCAACAGAAAGACATAGCAATGGTTCCACCACCGACTGAAAACCCACAACCATCACAGGGAGGTAGTAGTCAGCCGCAGCTGACACCCGAAGTTTTGGCACAGATCTTGCAAATTTTGCAAATGCAGCCAGGACAGAACCCTAACTTCTATAGACGAAGGATAGATATCCCGGAATTTCTGCCAAACGAGGTAGAATTATGGTTGACACTATTAGAAGGCAGGTTCAGGACAGAAAACATAACACTGAACCAGCGGTATACACACATCTGCGGAGGCATGCCCCCACAGATAATCCGCCACATTCCGGACATTATGGAATGCCCTTCGACAGAAGAGGACAAATATGCCTGGTTCGTCAAAAAGATAAAGAAAGTATTCGGCAAAACTAAAAACGAAATAATAGATGATGTGATGGGTGGTATGAAGATGGGGGACGACAAACCCTCAATCTTCATGGCGAAGTTAAGACAGAAGGCGGACAATATCGTAGCCCCTTCTGTCATAGGCAACCAATTCTGCAAACAACTTCCACAAAGTGTTGTGCAGTGCCTAGCCGCCGTCGGTTCCACGGTAATCAATACATCCGCGGATCTCGACTTCCTTGCGAAATCAGCAGATAATGCGCTCGAGTACACCAGGTCAAAGCCGGTGGTCAGTGCAGTATCTGCAGAGACTGGAGAGCTCGCTCAACTTCGAGCCCAAATAGCTCAGTTGACCGAAGAGGTAAAACGGAACAAAAGCCAAAGCTCGACGAAGCCCAATAGCAGCTGGCGACAAAGATCGAAAAGCAGAAGCAACAACAACAACAACAGCAACAGCAGTAGAGGACGACAGTCCCGGTCAAGAGACCGCAGATCTAGTTCCGGAACCAGGGGTCAGAGTTCAACTCCCCCTAGAACATCATCTCCCAAAACCCAGTCTCGAAATTGGGATGATAAGAGTTGCTTTTTCCACAACCGGTTTGGCGCAGAGGCCACCAAATGCAACAACCGATGCAGATGGTGGGGTAAAACTTTCAATAAGGAGGCGTCAAACTAGAACGAGGGGCCATCTGTGCGGCCGAAGACCCCTCGGAAAAATACTCACGCCGCCTGTTCATAAAGGACAGGACAAATAGGAGACGTTACTTAATTGACTCGGGAGCAGACCTGAGCATACTGCCAGTAAATAGAACCCAAAAAGTACTTCCTCCGAAATACTATCTCCGTACTGTGAATGGTCAAAACCTTCCAGCTTACGGACTTGAAACAAGCAAAGTAGACATCGGACTCAGCAAAAATATGACGTGGTCCTTCACGGTTGCAGACGTTCCAAACCCGATCCTGGGTGCAGATTTTCTCGCACACTATGGCCTGATCATTGACCTCAAACACGGCAAACTGATCAATAGTGAAAACAAAAGTGTGGAAGGCAAAACGCTAGCTTACAGACTGGACACAAATATATCCAGCTGTACTAAAGTCGACGGACAACTCTTACGGATCCTGTCAGACTATCCTGGAGTCACTCAACCCTCAATTCGCAGGCATCCTACGTACAAACACGACACGGTTCACTATATCGAAACCAAAGGACAGCCTTGCCATGCTAGAGCACGACGGTTATTACCTGACAAACTCAAAGCGGCACGGGAGTATTTCCATCGCATAATTGAGGAGGGCGTATGTCGCCCCTCAAAAAGCTCATGGAGCTCCCCTATCCACATGACCAAAAAAGCAAGTGGAGAGTGGCGAATTGTTGGCGACTACAGGGCCTTAAACGCCATAACAGTTCCTGATCGCTACCCAGTCCCCAACATAATGGACTTCAATGCAAACATGAAGGGTAAAACGATGTTCACAAAAATAGACATCAACTGGGCATTCCACCAAATTCCTATGGCCGACCAGGACGTTCCAAAGACAGCGGTCATAACCCCCTTTGGACTATTCGAATACCTTCGAATGCCGTTTGGACTACGCAACTCAGCACAAACTTTCCAACAATTCATCAATGGACTGTTTAGGGAACTGCCATTTGCATATGCATACCTGGATGATATTTGCATTTGCTCAGAAGGCGGTGAGCATCAGCACGAGGAGAATGTGAGAGCCGTGGTACAGCGTATACACGAAGCCGGACTCACTATCAACGTAGGCAAAAGCTTATACGCACAGACCGAAATTGACTTCCTCGGCTACAAAGTCTCAACCGAAGGCATTTCCCCCTTGAAGACCAAGGTAGAGCCAATATTGAACTTCCCGAAGCCCTCAAATGTCGCAGAACTCAGGCGTTTCTTGGGGATGGTGAATTTCTATAGACGTTGCATGAAGAATGCAGCAGCCGAACAAAGTAAGCTGTTTGCATTAATAAAGACAAGCAAAAAGAAAGATAGAACTCCACTCGAATGGAACGAAGAAGCCGAACAGGCCTTTGAAAATATCAAAGAAACACTGGCAAATGCAACTCTGTTGGCTCATCCAGACGAAAGTCTGCCGTTATGCGTAAGTACCGATGCATCAGATTTTGCTATTGGTGCAACTCTGTACCAACTGGACTCAAACAACATCAAATTACCGCTAGCTTTCTTCTCGAGGAAGCTCTCAAAACAGAAAAGAATTACAGCACATACGATAGGGAATTGCTCGGAATTTTTGCTGCGTTGAAGCATTTCAGGCACCAGTTAGAGGGTAGATGTTTTTCTGTGTATACTGACCATAAACCCCTAACATATGCCTTCACACAAAAAGCAGAACCGGCATCTCCGAGAAGAGCACGACAGTTAGACTATATTGGTCAACTGACTACCGACATACAGTATATAAGTGGAGAACTTAACACTCCAGCTGATGCCCTGAGT
Source organism: Ericerus pela (assembly GCA_011428145.1). Lineage (NCBI taxonomy): Eukaryota > Metazoa > Arthropoda > Insecta > Hemiptera > Coccidae > Ericerus > Ericerus pela. The sequence goes on from WOFM01000124.1 coordinate 351,217, forward strand.
AGAATCGAAGCTATCTCGGTTCCTGTCCAATTGCCTTACGCTGAAATAGCTAAAGCACAGCTTAAGGATGCAGAATTGCAGGGGTTGTTATCGAACAATGATACTACCCTCAAATTGAGACAGCGAAAAATTCCCGGTACTGATGTTTTATTAACATGTGACATCAGTACAGGTAAGAACAGGCCATTTCTACCGGTAAAATATCGCAGGTTGGCTTTCAACAGTGTACATAATCTGTCACATGCTGGGCCAAAATGTAGTGCTAAACTAATTTCAGAAAGATTTGTATGGCCACGAATGAAGTCTGACTGCAACAAATGGGCTCGCAGTTGCCTGAACTGTCAAGAATCCAAAGTAGGAAGACACACTCGCTCGTCCCTCAAATCATTCAAACAAACACAGCGGTTTTAAAACGATTCACATGGATCTGGTAGGCCCATTGCCACCATCTCAAGGACACAGATACCTGTTGACGATAATAGACAGGGCAACACGATGGCCAGAAGCAATCCCTCTACACGAGATGTCAGCTCCAACAGTAGCTGCAAGGTTATACGATACCTGGATTGCGAGGTACGGCGTACCAGAAGTCATAATCACAGACCAAGGTCGCCAATTCGAGAGCTCGCTCTTTAAAGAGCTGGCAAATAAGCTTGGTGTTCAACACAGTCATACCACAGCTTACCATCCTCAAGCCAACGGCGAAATAGAGAGATGGCATAGAGCTCTCAAAGCCTCCATCATGTCTCATGATACTAAGAGATGGATAGAAATACTCCCTACCATCCTCTTAGGCCTCCGATCTGCCCTACAAACCGATACAGGTCACTCTGCAGCGCAATTAGCGTTTGGCGAAGAGCTACGCCTTCCAGGGGACTTCTTCACAAAATCGAAAGAAGTTAGCCCCGAAATAATGGTACAGAACATAAGAAATGATGCCAATAACTTCCTAAAACAGGCAGCTCGTCATGGCCAGCCCAAGATTTACGTCTCAAAACACTTGGCTAATACGTCACACGTATTTGTTAGAGACGAAAAAAATAAGATCTGCGCTGGAGAAACCATACGCCGGTCCTTACAAAGTAGTATCACGAGATGAGAAAAACTTTGTGATACTCATTGCAGGCGAACCTCGAACAATTTCAATCGACAGATTGAAGCCTGCGTACTTGGTAAGTGACGACAAAAGAATAAAAAGGTTACAACAGGAGAACCCAGAAAATATACAGACGAATTCCGAAACAAAAACGGAAGAATCCGTCGAAAAATGTGAGAAAAATACCTCACATCAAGAAAAACCCAAGAAAACAGTAAAATTTTCGGACGATGTGATCACCAAAACATTTGATCCCGAGGCCCCCTTATGCCCACGCAAAAGAGGCAGGCCTCTTGGCACTAAAAAACGCAAAAACTCACACCCTTCTCGCACGTCCGAGAGGTTAATGCGAAGAAAATAAAATTTACTCCCGAAAAAGTAATATCCGCTATAAAAGTCGAAACCCACTAAAAACATACGGGGAATATCGGAACTCCGAGAAACAAAAGAAACTCCGGAGATAAGCAAACGAGGAATGCCAACAAAAAGAAGAAGACAGGAATAAACAAATCCACGTGCAATACGGAAACAAAACATTGCAACGTGCGAGTACCGTTAAAACACAAAGATAATCTCTACGACGTGACGTCACAAACGGAGATTCCTTTGTACTGAAAATTCGAAAAATTATATTCACTGAGCTTATTTCAGGCATAACTCTGCTTAAACCGATCAGAACTTAACCGGAAAACTTGTATACGGCCGAGAATTTTAAGCGCTATCCCCTCTACGTGTAGATAAGAAGATTCGAAAATAAAGAAAAATAACTGTAATGGTAAATCGAAAAATGAGGTAAAATCATCCGTTTCAGAACCACCAAATTACTTGGTCGTGTTTCTTGAGATATTTTTGGTGCCTTCTCCTAAACAACCCATTCTATGTCACGATTACCAATCCCGATCCCGATGTCCGCCAACTTCCAGTTTGCTAGGAAAACTGCTGAGAGCACGAAAACTCAGCGGAAGACCGAAACGAAGACAGAGTTGGAGAGGATCGAAGAGGAGCTGCTGATGGACACGGCTCCTCCGGTTAACGATGTCCTAGCAGAGATGACGACTCCGCTGCCTCCGGTCATCTCACCTCCCCGATCCCCGAAGGAGACGACTCCGACTCCGGAACCCCCAAAGCCGGAGCCGAAACCCGAGGAGAAAAAGGAAGGCATGGATTTCTGTTCACGGCAGAGAGGGCCGCGAACGAACGAGCAAAGATGGCCACCTGGACAGCGGGAACTCAAACTCCCCGATGTACAGGAAGCCGACATTCAGACGTCCGCTACCCCCTCACTCCCGTCGACACCCCTATGCCCAAACAAAAAACACGAAACCGAGGCATAGGGGTGAAGGCAGCCAGGCAAATTACCTGGCCCGAGCAAACGCCCGTAGGGAATCCTACGAGTGCGTTGGGGCCGCGGTAGGCAGTGCTCTGGCGAAGTGGGAGGCCGACCAGAGGCAAAAGTAAACCCGCACGTCCCCCAGGCCTTGCGCATTTTTGATCGTTCTTGCGGCGCAAAACTGGGGGGGAGTAGCTGTGGGGACTCATCGGTATGAGGTATAGGGGCTCGACCCCCAACGACAGTCGCCGCCCCATAGGGCAGGCAACTTATCGTC
>WOFM01000125.1:0-13560 GCA_011428145.1 Ericerus pela
TCTGACAATGTATCCTCCATAACAATTAATTACTTACTCCAGCGATCATACTATACTTCATCATACTCATCAAAAACAAAAAGATACAATTATACTACATTAACCACTTTCACTTTCGAGCATAATACAATAGACAAAAAAGACAATGGAGAAGGACCCAAAAAACAATAGCCAACTCAAACAATGGCCTTCCTAGAGTGTATGTCGGGTCTAAAACAATAGCATTATAACAAAGAAGTAGTGGTCAACAATAGAAAAATACGACAATGGTATTCTAAGAGTGTATGTCAGGTTCAGACCTGATATACGGTCCGAGTAGGCCTAATATGGTCAAATATAGGCATTTCCTCAAAATTGACCGGTGATATATGGAAAATGGGCGTTTTTTAGGGCGTGGCCCTGAACCTGACATATGATAAAAGACATTTTCATACTACTTGTACAGTGTAAAATCTAGTTGTGTCAATGTTCCCAATATGAAAAAAGTGAAAGTGAGAGTAGTGGTCCAACACCCCTCTAAAGTCTCACAAAAACAAATGAGCCAAATGCTCGAAAATTTATGTTTTTATTACAGGAAAATATTATTGTTGTCATTCTGATTTCAAAATATTCATAATGTTCAAAATGAGAATGAAAAAATAGGAATATAATTACATGACATAAATAAATTAAATAAACGAATTAAAATCTGACTTTGACTTTATGTTGGTAATGAAAGATAATAGGTATTAACAATAATAAAGTTAAGCTAATTAGATCGTAAGATTTTATTATTGTTAATCTATTACTTCTTCAGTATAGACAAAAGTATTATTATTCAAGTTTCATAAAAAAATTGTTTTAAAAATTTTTCTATTATTCATGTATTGTTAATATTTGTATATCAATATAATCAAAATGATATTGTTTTGAAAAAGTGGTAGTGATTATCAAGATTCATCTAACAGAATCCTACTTGCAAGATTTCATATGAGATCTCTTTATCAAGATTTTAATGATTCGATATCAGTTATACATCAAGATAATAATTTTTATATATATTTGTGGGTGTATGTGTAGATGAATACACGACACCATACAAATACCAGAGTAGGTGGCGCGTGTTCTTTGGATGAAGTGTGTGTGAGCCTAGCTCAGTGTTAAAGTTTAGCTACGTAGACAAAATACATAGCTGTGAGCACAAAAATGTAGTTCGTGGATTTTACTCCACTAGCCCACTAGGTGATCGACGAGTGTATAGTACACTCATTCGTCATCGATCACCCGTTGCCACAATATTATTACATCTTCCAATTCACAAGTTAAAACATATTTTGTCATATTTAGTGAGATATTGAATTGTGATAATTTATATATTTTTCATGTTGAACTGCAAGCTTGATGAATGATACAAATGAAGTATGGATTTTTAGACTCAAAAAAGATCGTTGAATCTAATTAACAAGAGGAGTAATCTTTACGTTGAGGACTGTATTCCTCAAACCTTTGAGGAAGTGCAAATGATTCCTTTTTGAAATCAATGGCTTCAGGCTATTGAGGATGAGTTGAAATCCTTAGACAAAATGGGTGTCTGGCAGGCTGTCCCAAAAGAGAAAAATGTGAACTTTATTGATACAAAATTGTGTTTCACTCCCAAGCCTAATAATTCAGGTATTTACATACCTAAGGCAAGAATAGTTGCAATAGGATTCAAGGACTTGACAAATTATTATCTTTTGCAAACATACACTCCCATTGTTCAATACTAGTTGATCCGTTGGATTTTGAATTAATGAAGTCTATTTATGGACCCAAAACCTCGTCTAAAAGTTGGTATGATCCTTTGAACTCTAGGGTAGTTCAAGCTGGCTTCATCCAGTTGAAGATTGACTGTTGCTTATAAACTAGGCATGATGGCAGTGGCTCTATGGCCTTTTGTATAGTCTATGTAGACTATATGCTTCTTGCTAGCAATAATGACAATTGGACACAGGAATTAATAAGAGTATTTAATAAATATTTCTCAGTTAAAATAGAGTTGGTCCCCAAATTTTTTGTTGGTTTTGAAATTAACTGTGGATTGGTACAAAAAATGTTGATTACAAGGAGACGAGATAGGACCATCATATATAGCTGGAATTCTAACACTCCCTCCTGGTACTCATCGTAGTCGACAGCTTCTTGAGTATTCTGCCATCATTGAATTTCGTAGGCTAACGAACTATTTTTGTATTCACTTAGAGAAAGTTGTCACTAAGAGAAAATTATTGAAGATAATTACGTACCTAGCACACAGCTGAATATTTCTTGAATTATTTGGTTGAATAATTGTCACTAAGAGTAATTAGTCGTTGTAATAATAATGAACGACATTAAGTTTATTCACAACCAACATATATATGTACATATCACAACATTATTAGGTATTATTGAACACATCGATATTGATAGTAGTTAATTATAATGTTGACTAACAGGAACTTTTTCAGCGAAGTGGAACTAACCGTATTTCTTGAGCTTTTATTCACCACGTCTTAACGACATACAATTATTAGACGTTCGGAATGCTATTAAATAAAACATCGAATAATTCAATTAGTAATATTCATAATTGCGTTACGGAAGCTTTCTAATAATGGTCGAGGAAGAGCTTTTGTAAATATACCTATGAGCCAATTGTTCCTTTGTAGGAATCCATTTTATATCAACTAATTTTTGAGAATATACTTTACAGACATACTTATATTTTAATTTCACTAAGTGTCTTAATGCTTTGAACTAACCAGATTTTACAGCTTCAACAGTAGCTTGATTATCTTCGAAAATTATAGGAATAACCTTTTGTTTTAATATTTTTGAACACAAAGTTGATAAATATATTACGTCTTTACTAGCTTGATTAGTGACCATAGGAGTATCACACTCCTTACAGTCATTCATGCCATACTTAGACAATATAGACGCAATGAAACGCTTTTGTGACCAACACATTTTTCTTTGATTTTTATTACGATTAATTTCAATTCCTAAGTACTTTTTAGGTTCACCCATAATTTTTAGCTTAAATTCTTTATTTAAACGACGTTGAGTTTCTAAAATTTTATCTTTATTATTTCCGGTAATAAGAATATCATCGACATACGCAACAATTATCACAAAGGTAGAATTTCTTTCCCAATAATAAATGTTAGCTTGACCTTCATGGACAATAAATCTCATGTCGGACATAGCCTTTTTGAAACAAACATGCCAGCGTTTGGGACTAACCCAAAGACCATACAAAGATTTCTTTAGTTTACATACATGTGTACGTTTGAACTCATCGAATTTATTAACACCATCAGGAATTTCCATGTAAATATCTTTCTCAAGTTCACCATTAAGGAATGCTACGTCTACATCAGTTTGTATAACATCCCACTTTAATTTATTTGCGATTGCTAATATAGCTCTGACTTCAGCAATACCTAAAGTTGGCGCATATATTTCAGAATAATCATATACATTTTTATCTTTATAGCCACGACTTACTAAGCGCGCTTTAAAAATAATATTACCATTTCCTTCAACTTTTCTAACAAATATCCACCTAGAATCAATTGTTTTAGTATACTTAGGTCTTTTAACATAATCCCAAGTATCACTATCTTTTAAGGATTTTAATTCTTTATCTATTGCTTTTAACCACTCAGATTTATTTTACATTTGAACACATCATTTAAATTTTCAGGTACTTCATTTAATTTACACATCATAGAAAAATACTTCTTTTCAATTACTTCAGGTTTATCTTTAGGATTAATTATTTCTAACTCATTTTCAATTTTAGACTTACTGAAAGTTGTATCACTGAATTTGACTTTCTTACTTTTGGACACATAGACAATTTCTTCATCTAAATTACGTTTATTAGAGCTATTTTTATTTTGGATTAAATTGTCCGAAATATCTCCTGCAAAGTCAACTTCAGGGACTTGTACATTTTTGTCCCAAGTATTAGTATTAAACGTAGGGAAACCATTTTTCGAAAAATAATCTAATGGAAATTTATCTTTGAACATTACAGATTCTGAAAATTCAACATCACTACATTTATGTAATTTACCTGTTGTTGGATTTAAAAGTTGCCACGATTCAGCATTACATCCGACGAGAATACACAATTCTCCACGGCCTTCTAACTTTTTAACATTTTGTTTTTCATACGGTATTTTTCAGTATGCCACACAACCAAATCGATGAATATACTTAATTGTAGGAACTTTATTCCGAAGTAACTCATATGGGGTTTTAAATCCTAACTTTTTGTGAAGTAACCTATTGTGAATATGAACAACTTGGTTTAACGCAAGTTCCCAAAACTCAATAGGTAGAGCACTATCGATGAAAAGAGCTCGAATTTTCATAAGTAAAGTTCGATTTACTCTTTCTGCCACAGCATTAAGTTGAGGAGTATCAGGAGGACAAGTCTCGACAATGATACCCTCATTTGCAATAATTTTCTTCATAGACACACTCATATATTCTCGACCACCGTCGATACGAAAATAATTAATTTTAGCTGAGCTATCACCAAGATTTGCTCTCATTACTTTTAGATACTCTACAAAAGTTTCAGCCACACAGGTTTTATCTTTAATACTGAACGTCACAGTATATCTAGAAAAATCATCTGTAAAAGTTATTATGTAAGAACTTTTCTGCCAGACTCCAATTGGTTTTATTGGGCCAATTAGATCGGAATGAACTCTTACTAAAGGTTTTGATGCGACATCACGCACAGCTTTATGAGGACGTTTTGTTATTTTTGCCAAATTACATGCTTCACAATCTTTAATTTCGTCTGCAAAATTAATATTTTTGAGAAATTTAAAATTTTTCTTTGCTTTTTTAAATATGCGACTGACGAGTGTCCAAGTCTTAAATGATAAAGAAGACCTAACTTCTTTCAAATACTTTCTTTATTGAACTCATCTATTTTCTTTAATTCTTCGATTGTAATATTAGCACCAATATCTAGAAATTCTTCTAGACCTTCATCATCAAGCTTTTGAATATTCGTATACCCTTGAGTTGAAATATAATCATGATCATGGTCATTGTCCTGACTAACAGTTTCATTTTCTAACTATGACCATACATTATGAATTTGAGCATAACCATGCTCTTCATTTATTTGTTGCTGACTAACAGCTTCATTTTGTTTTGTCACACAGACTTTTTCATTATTTTCACTAATTTTTAAATCTATAATCCAATAATTTTGAAACTTATGACCACACAGAATAATTTCACCAGTTTTCTTATTTATTATTTTACACTCAGTATTTGTAAATATTGCATTATAACCTAGTTTCGTTATTTTATGTAACAAAAATAGATTATCGCTTATTTCTTTAGAATAATTTACGTTTTTCAACTCAATTGTATTACCACTAAGATTTTTCACAAAGATAGAACCTTTATGGGTTACATATAAATTTGCAACTTCATTTTTATTAGCACAAGAGATGATTTTCGGTTTCTTTAATTTTTGAACATTTTTCATAAATTTAAGATTGGACACAAAGTGATTTGTAGCTCCTGTATCACTAAGAAAACAAATTTCATTTCTCGGCTGTTCATTAATATACATACACTTAGTAAATTTTGATTTGATTCTTAAAACCATCGTTTTACCTTTTGGGTTTGGAGACTGACTCCTAGACAAACTTGAACTTTTGGACAAACTGGAACTTGACGTAGATGAGGATGATGACAAATGTCTTCTTGTAGAACAAGCACCATGTTGTTTACTTTTCTTATGGTGCTTGTGTGAACACTTGGATTTATGATACGACTTATGTCGTTTCTCCCTTCGTTCACCTTTGTTGCGGAACTGACCGGAAGAATCGTTAATAGGCTCTAATCTAGTGATGGCTTTACATTCCGCCTCTAGATGACCACGCCTATTGCACTTACAGCATTTACAAGTAGCTTGGTCGAACTTATTCGCTTCATTACTTTCTCCTGCAAAATTAAACTTCTTATTAAAATTGCCACTAAGACTTTTTCTTTTAAAATTCGAATTATTAAATTTAGCTGCCTTAGCCATAGCTTTATCTAACTTATAGGTATTACTTTGTTCTTTTAATAACATTTCTTCTTCTAATGCTATGCCTTTAGCTTGTTCATAAGTAATATCACACAGAATTTCACCATTAGGACCAACCTGTTTACGATCTTTACATTGTATTCTAATATTCGGAAATGGAATTATCATATGATTTAGGAAAGCTTCGAGCTTTCGTTCTTCGGACCAACCGTTATAATAAATTGTTAACTTACGAGATAATTCCTCAAATTCTTTCAGCCATTCTTTTAATTCTATATTTTTAGGATTAAAAGATTTCTGATGGATTTGAGTTATGTATGTGGCGCACACACGACCTTTTGGTTCTTTCATATGTTTAATTTTAAGGAAACACACCGTAGGATCAGATTCACCAAAGATTAATTTTCTATGATTTTTGTCCAGCCATTCACACAGAGTGGCTTGGGCGTCAATTTTAAGCTGAGTTTGATTTTCCTCTAAGCAAATAGGATTATTAATATCAAAAACATTTTTAAATTCAAATCGAGAAATATACATACTAAATTGATCATACCAAAGCCGGAAATCGGTCTCCTCGGTTAATTTAACTGGAGTAATACGAACCTTGGTTGAAAAATAATAATTATGATTTTCCTTACCCCATGGCTCCAAAGACGAGTAATGTGTACCGATATTCCTTCCACGATGTTGGATCGGGAGGTGCCTCTCTTTTTCTGCTACAAGACGATCTCGTTCTTCAGCATCTCTGAACGCCTGATCTCTCCTCTCGATCATTTCCCGCATTTGACATTCATTATCTTCTTGTACTCAGTCTCTCTTTTTCTGCCTCCTGCTCTTTTTGTTGCTGTAATTGTTGTTGTTGTTCGTCTCTCCGACGTTGCTCCGACTCACAGGCTCTATCCGTGTCCAAACGCTTTTGTACTCTTTCAGCCATTACCTGATCCTCGCGTATTTGGTGTTCTCTTTGCGCCTTTGCAACTAAACTTTCCCAATGTTGCCTTTCTTGATCTGCGACTTCACGCTCTTCTCTCGCCTGTTTGTCCTCCCAAGTTTCTTCTTGGATCATATCCAAGCTTGTTTGATTCGTCACCGGACGATAACTTGGAGTTGGCGGAGCTACAACACACGTAGGTTGTACTTCGGTTTCAGCTTGTTGTGGACTTACGGTAACTGTTCGTTGCTCCTGCTGATTTTGATTTTCATCAACAAGAACTTGCGCACTTACAAATAACGTTTCTTTTGGTTGCGAAGATTTCAATTGCACTACCTGTGCAAACGATCTTGTTGCAGACACACTGGAGGTTTGGGTAGTTTTCAATTTCGTCGCAGACACACCGGCATTATGCTCCTGCATAATTCTTTTATTACATTGTTGAGCAGTTTCTTGAGTAAGATCAACTTCTATGGGAGCTGAAGTTGATTTACTCACCGTAGCGGACGAACCGATATTTTGTGGTAATGTGAACTGACCGGAAATTTGCATTGATACGGACTGACTGAAATTTTGCGTTGTTACCTGACTAACAGGTTCTACTTGACAACGTGCCTCAGATCTTTGATTTTTGATTAAGATATTTTGGCATATTTTCAAGTTGTCCTCAGTTACGATAGCAGCTAAATTAATATCATATGCCATGACATTTTCAATAGCCTTTTTGAATTCAGCCATTAATTTAGCTTTTTGCGAAGCACGCTCCATTTTGTAATCCATTCTGGCATAAGTAGGCGCCATTGGATTTAAGTTCGAACTTACAGAATGCTGAGTGTTAGACAAACTGAATAATGGTTGAGTGGTCGAACTAATCGTATTTTGGTAACTCTGTTGACTAGGATTTGGTAACAAACATAATGGCACAGTAAGCCCTGGAGGTGGGGGAACATTTTCATTCGCCATCTGATTTGGCGGTATCTGAAATTATATACGTGAATACACACGAAAATTAGGTTTTTACAGCCACGGCCAACGATCATTTATTATACTTCAATGGAATGACAAAAGTCACATAATATAGTGAGACAAATTCATCATACGACACACATATGCAAATATATTGCCTTCTTTTAACGTGCATACCATCGAATAAATTTCATAAGGTGCCTACTCCCACAGATATGTAGGTCTAGGACGCTTTATGCCTGGCCAGGACTTTACACCATGGTATATCATTGCACTGAAGGACTTGATTACACACAGATGAGCACTAACTCATACCCAAATATGTCCTTAGGATTGCTCGTAAAAACGAGAATTCATTCAAAAATGATCGAAAAGAATGAATATTTTAAAGTTACAATACACAATTTTTCACACAGAATATACTTCTCCCCGTTAATTAAGTACTTCAGTATCTAGCCTCCATTATTACACTTTCAAAAAATTTATTCATTAGCTCCCTCCGAACTGGGATTTTCGTATTTAAAGTACACACTCAAATTACGAATTAATTACTTTTACATACCTGGTATAATGATAGATATCTTATTATTTGCAAAGTTTCATCATCCATATTCATTTTATTTTATTAAAATTCAAAATCAAAAGTAAAAGACGTACTTTTAGAAATTTTTGTAACGAATACTCACGTTTTCAATTTCGAAATGAACGTTGATCAAAATTACTACGCAGAACTGACTGCTTGTATTAGTGGTAGTAAGTCAGTTGATTTTTCCAGCCAATCAGGGTTCAGCAGGGTTCATCGGTGAATTCATCATAATTAACACCGCTGGACACACCAACACAAACACAATAAATTACATAATTACTACCCTTGACACTAAGTCTGAAATCTTTCGGACTAACTTTTTTTCTAGATTTCTTTATTACAGGTAATTATTCTGACCATACAGGTATAATTTTAATACAGAATAATAATTATTGGAAACACATTCCTTTAATTATAATTACGTAATTCAGTGTCTGTCACCCTTAATGCTAAGCTCCCGATAATGGCGTCTTTTGTATACGTGCAACAAATGCGTATTTAAATCACACAGAGAAAATTTCACCATGACACACATGGAATATTGTACCGTTTTGAACATGAAAGATGGCTTCTTTATACACCTCTCTTCTGCTCCTGCAGTCTTTTATGTCTGTGCACTTAGCGTAATTTAATTTATTCAATCACCACCTTTTTGGAATATTTGCCTAAACATATTACGTAGTTATTTTTGACTGACAACTGATATACGTCCCAGACACACTGAAGGACGTTTTTAGGTAATTCGTAGACACACTTTATTTTCTAAAATTGTCACTAAGACCACAATTAATTATTTATCACTTAGAAATTCAATGATTGTTACTTACCCTTATGGTCCTTGTTTTGTATTGGGACATAAACTTTACCAACGCCAGACTATCAATGGATTCTTATCCGCAATACTTAAAATACACTATATCACTATTTTATTGCACGAGAATTTAAATTATTATTATTAATTAACCTTTCGATGCTACCATATTGGAGGATTCAATAAAACAGTAATTAATCACGAGAAGAATATATTTAGTATGTTCACCATACGAGATACAGAACAGAAGTGAACTCATCTTAACGTGAGTTCCTGACACACAGAGTTTACATGATTACGTGAGGTCACACAGAAATATTATAGTACGTATTATTAACTGTAGAGTGTACCAAGGTGGAGCCGAGATAGGACCATCATATATAGTTAGAATTCTAACACTTTCAGTTCATTATCTATGATTTTTTATACTGTTGAAATACTATTGTGATGGTTTGAAAAAGCGTTTCTTTTTCTGTTTGATCTTCAACCTCTTCCCAACACAAATGCTTAAATAATAGAGGTCTCATGTGAGACGAAAAAACAGCACTTCTTTTCAGATGAAGTATGCCCACCCCTAAGGATCAGTACCATTTTTGTTGTTCTACATTCTCACTACACTGGCTCAAAACACTTAGCGCCTCTACATTCGTATACGCTTACTAACACATATACTCTTGGACTACGTAAACACTAATACGCTTTTCCCACTCGAACTCTTTTAGCGTGATGGAAGGAGATCGCTCATCTTCCTTAAACTTAATTTCAGACTTGTATATATTTGGTGTTTTTAATGTATTAGAGTATTTCAAACTATCTTGTCATTTCTTTCCTAGGAAGTCAACCTCACTCCAATTTTCATCCCATTTTAATCTACAAAATTCGGTTTGATGTGATTTCTAAATTGTCTGTTATATTTATTCGTTCATTTAATTCAGTTATTTGAAGAAAAAAAATTCTCATCATTGTTAATGGCCCCGAATAAAGGCCAATAAATTTGGATTGAGTAGATAAGGATGGGGACACTACTTCAGAAATGGTTCCATTTTTCATGGCAGCGTTTAAATGGGCATGTGTCCTCTATTATGTAAATGAATTAGCTTTTTTTTTTTTTTTTTTTAAATTCTGTCCTTTTGGTTTTCTCATATCAAAAAGAACATTGTTAATCGAATAATGCTAAAACCAAAAAGATCTAAGAAGTTGATATTTGTTTGGCCTTTTACTGAGGCCTATTTTCGTCCTTATTCGAGATGTTAAGACGCTTCATTTCATTTAAAGCACAAATAGTACCAATACAGACTCTTAAATTACTCTGCCATACTTCAGAATTTAAAACAAATTTATAGGTATCCAAATTTTTTTTTTGTATCTTCATCGACGATCGCACGGTAATCTACAGTTGATGAGAATTTAGGTATATTCAATAATGCATTTAATGTATACAGACCGCACATCAGTAACTGATATTTTGCCGGCAATTAGCAGCGACTTTATAACGTATTATTGTTCATCTATTTCCCTAAAATTTTATGAATGTTTAAATGCATGTGTTTTCATACGCACTTTAATATACCATAAGATAATAGTAACAAATCGAGGGAAAATGAACAAAATTTTTTTTCATATTTATTCATAGGGAAAAACTTAATCAAGTGGAGAAAAAACTAACAGAATTAATAACGAATAAAAAAATAAAAACCTATCAATGAACATACTGAGATTTAAAACTATTTTAATGAATCAAAATAGAATTGAACATTCAAATAGTACTTGAAGTATTGAGAACTGGGGATAAATAAAATAGAATTTTTGAACTTGTTCATGATATATCTCATTAATCTAAAAATGTTCTCAAATTCTCATCTCTGAAAAGATACATAAGATTTGGCGAATTTCCGAGTAAGAGGTGGGTACTCTTTTTTTGCTTGCTCCAAACGTTCTTGCTCTTCCAGTTGCTCCTATGAAGTGCATTCAAGAAAACCAATATGAATATTAGGAAAATTCACAATATCAGAGTTCAATTAATAGATAAATACCGCAAGAATTTGTTGATTTTCTCTAAATTTTTCGACTGGATCCGGAAATTGTCTGTAGTATCTCAGAACTTCCCGTACGTCTTCAACTTTATTGAAAGCTATGGCTAAAATATTTTATAAAAATATTGAATTTGGAGTTCACAATTAATGTTATTATTTTAATATTTCCTGAAATTTTATATTTACTTCGTAAAAATGTTATTAAATCAAGCAAAGTATGGTCCTCATCATTTCCGTTCCATCTAGGAATGACGAGTGCATTGTCCGGATGTAGCTGGACCGATCTCGGATCCCAATCAATGACGATAACTTTACTTAAGTCTCTATTTAGCCAGTCTAGATTTTTCACATGATGACCATCTCTAAAATCGGTCGCATCTCTGAATAAGGTGTATGGGATGAGACCATTTTTATTCAGTTGGTTAACAATAGGGAATATCGTCTACATATAGAAAATCAGATTTAGAAAATCACCCACTTAATGGCAACACATAAAGCTTAAATTACTTACCATCATTTGTTCAGAAGTGAAAATGACAATTTCGAATAAAGGTGATCCTACTTGTTCTAAGAACGCATCAACATGTGGACGTTTTTTATATCTCCAACCAGTCTGATACTGGAAAAAATAAAAATAAAAAATTCAAATATTTTCCCCATAAATATAACTTATAAGAATGAAAAATTACCGTCCAGTCTGGGTGAACAAGGAGATGATTTAATTCAATTACTAGAGTATACGGAGGTTGAATGTATGGATATTGAACAGGATCTGGAAGTAGTTTATCTTGTGATGGTTCTTGAATTACCTAGAAGTATTCAAAAACAATGAAATGTAATTAAAAATTTTTTTATAGCTAAATAATATCTAAAAAAATTATAGTTACTCACTTTTTTGTAATACCGTACTTTATTATAAAATCTCAGCAACCATTGTTTAGAAACAGGATATTTGCTAAAGTCATCTTCAATATCTTTTCCACTATCATCCTGATCAGGGGATCCTGTAAATACCAAAATAGCGGCGGCATAATTAATATTCATCAAAAGAACCAAAGAAAGGCAGCTGGTTTTGTATTACTTACGCACCCAAGATATAAAACGAATAACACGACATGAAACTAAAAAATGATCCCATGACAATAAGACTCCATTTCATTTTTCTCCAGGCCTTAGCCCGTTTTTGTGCTTCATCCTCAGCATCTAGATCGTCTGACGATACTGGTGGATTGTTTTTTTCTGTACTATAAAATCTGAAGTTTGACGTACGAAATAAATCTGAAATTAAAGTCGAATTCTCAAGGGCTATGATAAAATTCATTCAAGACTGGAAAATACTCTTCAATACTAACTGAAAGAATAGTATGTTGCACTAACATTCACATGATTCACTTTCACACAAGTTGAACACAGATTTTTTGAAATATTCGAAAAATTTCTGATAGAATTAGGTATCAGTCTCGTGTGAGACCGAATGTAAAATAAACGAGGAGTGAATTTACAAAAACTAAAACTCGCCATGGAATCGCGGATGATTCAAGTCAGGATCAACAATATACCACATTCACGTTAGGAGGGTATCATAAACACATTTTCCTATAGAAATAACTCGACATAAAATATTTGAGCCCATAGGCATACTATAACGTATTTAATAAATAATTATGTACTTCGTATTATCATAAACACGCGCTTAATACTGAATAGCATAAACGCTTCGATCCATGGGGTGTTCACATTTCACACTTTGTTTTTTAGTAGGTTTGTTCTATTCACGAAGTTTTCATGTGGTAGGTGTAACACCGAACATCGAGTCAGTGCCAGGTTAATAAATCAGAACGCACTCCAGTTTTCGATTAATCGCACATCATTTGACTATCTTTCAGTGTTACCAGATAAACGTATTTATAAGAAAATATAAAATGAATAAATTCAACACCATTAAAGAAAAGAAGATATTTAATAAAAAGGATTTGAACAACATAACACACAAGCACTAACGTAAGTAAGTAATCGAAGTAACGGTTGAACAAGATATTCACTTATCGTGAGTACGTGATTACGTGAAGTCATGGATCATGAATTAATTAGGTGTCTTGAATATAGAGCGCGTATTGATAGAGCCGATTGAGTACCATTATATATCTTCTATAATCCAAT